>JAHVYC010000114.1:0-73657 GCA_020623665.1 Calonectria multiphialidica
AGCGAGTAGGGAGCGGCGAGCAGCAGAAGCAGCGGCAAGCAGCAGCAGTAGCAGCAGCAGCAGCAGCAGCAAGCAGCTGGGTTGGGCGTCTAGGTCGTCCTGGGGGTGCCTTCGTCTGGCTGGATGCGTGCGTGGGTTTGATGCCGCTGGGTCCTGGATCCTGGGTCCCGGGTGTTTTGGAGCCGGGGGAGCGATATGACGGCGACAGACGAGGCGTCCTGAGGGGTCAGAGGGGCGGTCGAGGGTGGGAGGGTATGGTTATGGGATGGTCTGGAGTAAGTTGGGTTGGGAAGTGAGAGAGTCTGAGAGAGCACTGTGTGCGCGATGCAGCACTGGAGGAGTTGGGTGGAAGTGGGCTCCTGCGTCGTCGTGTGCTGCTGTTGCGTTGCGTTGCGTTGCGTTGCGCTGCGCTGCGTCTCGGCGGGCTAGGCTGAGCTGGGGGAGTTGCCTTGCCTGCTGCTTTCGCTGGGATGAGCTTGTGAGCGTTGACGGAGTTCGGAAGCCTAATGCGCCCAAAGACCCGTGTGAGCCGCTGGGTGAAGTGATGGGATAGCCTTGACGCCCAATGAACGCCCCAGTCGTGGATCTTGGACCTGAAACTGGGTTGACGGTTGGCTCTAACGGGGTCCGGGGTTGGCTCTACGGAGAGCGTGCCTCTACGGAGAGTATGTGCCTTTACGGAGTGTGTCTCTCTGCGGAGTGCCTCTACGAAGCACGAGCGGCTCGAGTCGGTACACTACACTGCGATGTGGCGACTTGCACCTGCTCTCGTGCTCATTGCGACATACCTATGCCGCAGGGATGGCCAGCTTAAAGCAGCCTCTTATTTTTTTTTTTTTTAACCCTCTTTCTTATGCCAGCGCTCTGCACGAGGTAACTCAGGCTATTCTGCTCACTCCGGCTCCCATATCAACCAATGACGGCATCTTGTTGCGTGGCCGTGCCATGCATGTTAAGGCCGCCGCCCACCACGTGGAATGGGGGACAGGTCCTTGTTTGCATGGGAGCGAAATGGTGTAGCCATTAACCTCGGCCAACCTGCTCCTATCTTGCCCAAACGGGCACAGAGAGGATTTTCGACTAGGACTGTCGGAAACAGCAATTGGATGGAAACACAGAACGTGCGAAACAGGCACCAACTTGGGCGAGGGCTTGGCTGTGCCGCATCTCAACCGCCATCGCGCGTCCCAGACTATGCACTCACACGCACCACACTCGCTACGTGCAACCCGCCTAGCACGCACACACTCTCTCCCCATAACGAACCCTCAGTCTCCTGGCCCAAAACATACAAACTAACCCGTGCCAAGCTCCCGTAGCCCCCCGCAAGCCTCACGCGCTCACCTTCTGCCATTGTCGATTATCACCCAATCTCGCACACTACTCCCATGGCTTCCTTTCCCCTCACCAATCATCAGGGCCCCTGCCTGCTGGCCCCATTTCAACCACCCGGTTCCCCATCTCTCTGTTGCTCTAACCCCCTCCCATATCACTCGCTATTCTCCTTAGGGACCAGCCCGGCAGTTTTTAGTTGATCATCCGCGGTTTCCGGGCCCGGATCCTTGAGGGTATGGCGAGATGCGGCGAACTTTGACAGCGGCGGAAAACCACGACCCTGGGCGTGGTGCCCCTCCGTGCCCATGGGCCGCGAGGATACCCTCACCCATGTTCCCTTCACGGCATGGCCCGAAACCTTCGGCCCCTCTAACCCCTCACTTTTTTTTCTGCTTGCTTCGCGGTCCTAGCTTTTCGAACTCACCCGTATTGACCCTAAAGGCGTGACCTGTCACCTATCGGTCGATTCGCCTTAGTGGAAGTTTTAGCTGCAGCGAAACCCATGTCTTTCGAGGGTCGGTCTTTGGGCCCTCCGACGCGGTCTTGGGAGGAGCCGGCCGGGGGGGATGCAGCCAGGCGCATGGCTCGAAGCCAGCGTGAACTCGCACCGAAGCACCAGTCGCTGGCTCTACGAATCATCGTGTCCACCGAGAGGGGTTTCCATGCTTCCCCTAGGCCAAGACCAAAGTAATTATGGCATGCATATGGGCTTAGTCTGCATTGGCCTGGTTTCCGGCAACGAGGTTGGCCAGTGGCCAGTGACCCTTGTTCCCAGACCAGGAGAAGCGGGTTGGTCTGGTTGGTGTGGTGAACTGTCCCAGCCCACACAGTTCTGTTCGTTTTGAACAAGCGAGAACGACGACGTTGCCGTCGACTGAAGGAAGGCGAGCACCCTGGTTCGGGAGGGAATTTGGCGTAGCGATGGGTTCCTACTTTTCCTAGACCCCTGGTTCAGCCTAAACCTTGAGCACCAACTCGTTAACTGAATCCCACATCAAGGGTCCGGCCAAAACATATTGACATGCCAACGACAGCCTCCCGACCGGAGGCGTTGCGGCCCCGCTCCGCAGCGACGAGCTAGAAGGAGCTGAATGTCTGGAACGCCTTGAGAAACAGCTGATGAGAGCTGTATTGGGCACAATATTGCGCTTTAGCAGTCTCTGAGGCGTTGTCTCAGCGCAAAACCTGTCTCAGACCGGGCCTCTTTGCCCGGGATGGTGACTCTTCAACCGGAAACGCAAATGCCGTTGCGTTGAAAAAAAAAATTATAAGTCCCTCTTTGTGGACTCCGATTACCGTTTACCGTACCCGCTAACGGGTGTTTGCTGAACCCTACCACCTACGTGTCATTGCAGCAACCATGGCAGAGTGAGGTAATCAACTCCGTGGCGTTGGTTCCATGTGCTTGACTCCGGATCTTAATGCATGGCGAGCGGGTTGTCACCGTGGACACGCCCCCGGCACAGGCCATAAGGGAATCTCGAAGGATTAGGTTCCTTGCGAGATCGATGCATGCTTCCAATTCCGAAACGAATTCGCCTATCAGCGACTGCCAAGCACATTTTCTGTCTTCACGAGGCGGGGGGGACATGGCCATCGCTTGCCTTGACTGGAAGATTCAACCACCACAACCATGACTCGACGTGCCTACGCCACGATAAACGCGGCAAAAAAAACTTACACGTCCAGAAAATATCAAAGGCCTCCTTTTCTCTTTTGAATCAATGCCCCTGCCCCTGTACAATCATCCCCAGACACGTCACTTTCCATCCTCACCGGCTGTAAGGACCCCGTCACCGACTCGCATCTGGTCCTGTGATGGGAATTGATAGCCCAGGCCAGTGCGTCTCTCGCATGGGAACGGCAAACCACCAACACGCCGCGGGAGAGGAATCATGACGTCGCTTGTTGACTCTTCTCTCACTCGCCCATCGTCGTTCTTTGTGCGACTGGTTTCCCCTCCCTTCTACCCCATGCAAATGCCCGCCGCCCCACGCGCGCTCGATTGGAAAAAAGGTCCCATGGAGCCAATGCGCGCTTCGGCACAACAGGGCTAGGAACAAAAGCCACAGCCAACAGAAACCCTGGGATCAACGCGATCCCATGTTGAAAAGTTCAGCCATGTCTCAGTCACCATGGCCTTATCCATGGATTCGGGCCCATGTACGGACCACGGCCGCACATTAGCTGAACCCACGGCTAAGCTAGCAGACCCTGGGCACGTCGTCCATCGAGTCTCTCACCGACCAGCAGAGCAACTGCGGCTGGGTTTACTAACCATGTCTTACATGACTAAGTATGACGCTCAGCCTGTCAAAGCGATATTAGAGACGCCCAGAAACCGGAGTGATTACTTGTCTGGTAAAAAGTTGCTGCTGTAGTACCCGCCATGGCGCATCCCGCCATGATCATGGAGTGGTTAGTCTAGTAATGCCTCCCAATGGCTGAGACCTGGCTGGGTTCGCAGAGTCGACCGCTCGAACGAGGAACAGATCTAATCTGAGACAGAACGTGGCTCCCCGTTCACCGTCAGACAGAACCTTGGCGGTGATTGAATTAGCGGCCGCCGGGCAACGCCCCCCTTGTCCTCGAGGGCGAATTCTAGAAGCCTCACATGACCTACCTTGAAAAGACCTATTGCGCCCTGGACAAGACAGTGATGCTGGAAGGATTGTGTTGGCACAACCACATCACCACAGAGCCAGCGTTCCAGTGTGTGGGTTCTCCTTGGAAATGGGGGACAGCAGACCACACAGGGTGAACACGGGACGAGAAAAAAAAAAGCAAGAAAGATTGCCGATTCAATGAGTTGGTTGTAAACTGACGATCATCGTTCACCAAACCCACCAAATGTGATGTATCAGACTGGTGCTCAGCTATACACAAGAGATCATCCTAATCAATCCGTCGCTTATTCTTTATCAAACTTCCACATAGCATCGACCAAACCTAGTCGGTAACTCATGCCCCACCAACCCCGACTGTCACATCCGGCATGTGGTGCCGAGTCTGATTGGGTGGCCGGCTTTATGGAGGCTCCCGGAATCGCGGAGCAGACTGGGGTCGTGTCATGGGATGCCGAAATCGCCTTCTTTGTGCATTGGGTAGGTGGGAGCATCATCAACCAAACAGTGTATTCTCTTTTCGCACCCTACAAGCTCTCTTCTCTCTTCTCCTTTCTTTCTTTTTTCTGGGGCCCTTTACGTCGGCGCATTACGTGCTCGTAGCGACATTCTGACGTCACTAAACAATGGCTACACCCGAGCAGATAGCACAGCTGCAGCGTTATACCGCATGTGATATTTCGGATGCGCTGCTCAAGCTGAAGGTCCCCGGCGCTGGATTCGTCGCCGACCTCAACCTCATTGGCCAGCCCCCCAGCGACGAGGCTGCGTCGGTGACGGTGGCGCCCGTGTCGACGGTCTTGTTTGCGCCTAAGGGACAAGACCTTGCTGAGCCGGCCGCTAACATCCCCAAGGGCGTTCACTGGGCTGACCTGACGGTGCCGGGAAGCATCGTGGTCCTCAAGCAGCCCGAGGGCCAGAAGAACGCGATCTGTGGTGGCATCATGGCAGTGCGTATGAAGGTTTGCCAAGCCAGGGGCATCGTCGTGGTTGGTCGCGCGAGGGATATCGAGGAGCTAAAGAGCACAGCCCTCCCGGTAAGCTAAGAACGTGATCAAAAACCCCAGGGGGGCCTATCTGAGCTTAATCCCTTATTATTAGATCTGGAGCCGAGGCCTGTCGACGGTTGGAGCCGGCGCGGCTAGCACGCCCTGGGCAATCCAGGTGCCTCTCGATGTCGACGGGACCATCGTCTCGCCTGGAGACTTGGCTTTCAGCGACCCCACCAACGGGGTGGTTGTCATCCCCAGGGACAAGGTGTCGGGAGTCCTGGAGCTGCTGCCAAGGCTGACGGCAGCTGACGACAAAGTGAAGGAAGACGTCCTGAAGGGGGTGACAGTGCATGAGGCGTTTAAGCAGCACCGGAGCAATCTGTGATCCAGTCAACATTTAACCCACCGTAGGAGTAGATAGCGCGGCATATTGCCTGACTGAGATAGAGAGCGTCGCGGGTCCAACAATGTTGCTCCTCGAGGCTGGGAAGCGCCAGGCCTGGGAGTTTTAAGACCTCGACATTCAAACTTACGTCACAGTATTGCGAGATCCAGAAAGCAAATAATAAAAAAAGTCAAGTCTTAGACGGCTAGGAATACACAAAATTCCTTTATAATGCAACTCCGTGTTGTCATCAGTTCATTAACATGCCATCATAAAGCACTACAGCAACCATGATTTACCAAACAATGGACCCGTGATTTCCCAAACAAGCCGAAAGCCAAACAACCTGATACACAAGAGAAGAGAAGAGGAAACAACCAACGGGAAAAAATAGCAACCTGATGGAGAAAGCAATAAAAACAGTCCGGAAATCATGGTGGAGCGCGAGTCTGCCAAACTGTGGCAGATCTCTCGGCAATATCGCTTTTTAAAAAATCAAAGCCAAGCATCATCCTTGGGAGCCGCCTTGGGCTTTTCCAACCCCAAGTCGAGCTTGGGCATCTCAATCTTGGGCGCGGCCTCAACCGGGGGCTTTGGACCACCCCCGGCCTTCTTGGGCGAGCCGCGCGACTCAGGCGGCGGCCCGTATCGTACATCTCGGACGTCCCAGCCATCCTCATGAGCCGCGGCAACCCAGGTGCGCAGGCCGGTGTGAACACTGCCGTAAAACTTCTCTTTGCAGAGACGCAGACTGCCGCCGAGACATCGCTCCCAGCCGGAGATTTGGAACTCATGTCTCAGGTTGTTGCGCTCCTCCTTGGTGGCCGCGCAGGCGAGGATGGCATTCATGAGGTCGAGGTGCGAAGCAAGATAGTTTGTGGCCTCCCACTCAACACCTCCAACATACGGGGCTGCCGCAACAGGAGGGCGCTCCTGGGGGAAGTGGCGCATCATGTACGAGTATGGGCGGTTGTCGCCGGGGAAAGAACCATCCTTGGCGTCGCTTGACTTATCGGACTGAAGAGAGATTACGTTGACGTTGTGGAGGAAGATCCAGAATACTTCCTTGGTGACACTGACAACCTCCTTGGACCAAACGCGGTACGGCCTATCGCGCCTCATTTCCAGGACGAAAGGGACTGGTCGATCATCCTCTTTGGGCTCGGGGTCACGCAGGTGAGCCAGGATGCTCTTGGCTCGGAACACTCGCTCGGCGGGCGAGGCAGACTCGATATACCTGAACATGACCGAGGTGATGATATTACGAGTTGTGAATTCACTGGGCCCCTTCTTCTCCGGGTCGAAGATCATATGGATCAACTTTGGGAAAAGCTCCCCCTGGATCGAGTGGAGGTACTGCATGGCGCGTGCAGTGGTGGATAGTGCCTTCAAGCACAAGAGAACCTCGTGAAGAAGTGCGTCCTCATGTTCCTCCCTGAGAAGGCGTTAGTCCACATTCTCTTTTAACCAACTAGTTTGGATCATTAAACTCACCTCCACTCAACTTCCATGATGCGGTTGAGCAAGCTCACAATCTCATTCATGCCACCTTGCTGGATAAAGTCTTCGATCCAAGCAACGGTTTCATTTCTAAGCAGCAGGCGGAGCTTATGAATTTTGCCTACTTCAACAAGCTCGGGCTTCTGCACCTTTCGTAGGTATGCCACATAATCGGCGGGACCCTGCTGAAGCTTGATTTTGGAGAAAATGCCCGAAGTGGGCGTTGAAGGAGCCGAGCCAAATCCGCCGGCATCGCTCACGATGCTATCGGTTGACTTGCTTCTAAAATGACGTCCGACGGTTCCCTCCTTGGGCTTTTTGGTGGACGCACCAGAGTCCTTCTCCTTCTCCTTCTTCCCAAGAGAAAGAGTGAAGCTCTTGCCACGGCTACGCTTAGGCTTCTCCTCAACTGGAGTGCTCGCGGCCATGGCCGCACCATCGGCGCTGCCGACGCTGCCCATGGATGGGGGCCGATCACCCCTGGCGGCTGCCATCTCAGCCCAGTCCTGACGGACAAACTCCATCTTGATGGTGGAGTTTAGGTTCCGCATCTTGTATCGCTGGTTCTCCGGAATGTTGCGTCGGTCCAGCATAGCCTCCAGGTGCTTGTCAACATCCTTGGGGTCGAGTACCGGCTCATTGGGCTCAGGGGTGGGGCTGGCAGCTGTTGATTTGGACCGCCCATGAGTGAATGTAGAGAGGGGATTATAGCCCTTGGGCTTGGCAGACTTGCTGCTCGATTTGGAATTGCTCGAATCCTTGGAGCCTTTCCGCTGGATATCCTGCGGGAACCTGAATCTGGAAGGGGATGGAGGGGGCTCCATCTTAGTGTTGATGGGGACCTGGAACGACTTTGGTCGCTCCTTGGTCTGGCGCGAGCTCGCATATAAGTCGGTGTCGCTATTGTTTCGGCTCATGTCGATGCTGGCCCGGACGCCTGGCTTTTGTTGGAAGAGGGGGTCCGCGGTGAACTGGGCCCAGATGGGTGTCTGTACCGGTTCATCCGGCTTGCGGTTCTCCTTGTCCTTAGACATGCGCATGTCTTCATCAGACATCAGCTTGTGCAGGTTTCTCAAAGACTTGGGCTTGAACAGCCCCGCCAAGTTCCCACCGGACTTTGTCTTCTTGGGCTTCTTGGGGGACACGTCGCGAGACTTGGGAGCCTTGACTGCGTCCTTGCCGCTGGTCGCCGTTATCACGGTGAGGTTTCCAAACATGTTCTTTGTTGGGGATCGGGACCGGCCGCGGGGGTCATCATTGTAATCGTCTCGGTCTTGGCGAGGAAACCGGGGAGCCGGCTCCTGCTGGTTCTGTTGTAGCTCGCCGAGCGCGCCGGGGCTGATGATGGGGAAGCTGTCCAGAGATGCGTCGTCGTTGCTGGAAAAAGAGTAGGTTGTCTCAAAAGGCCTCGAAGGTAGGTTCTCGCCGTTTGATGCTTGGCGGCGGTGCATAAATGATTCCAGGAGCGATGACTTGGGCCTCTGCCGCTGAGGGGGGTCGAAGCTGTTCATTGTCGCTATGTGACGGAGCACGCTTCCCTTTCAATGGGCAGCTTCGGATGGCGACGTCGTTTGATGAGGGGAGACCCGACCACGCCACGAGGGGAAGCCAACCCGACAGGTTCAATGGCGGGCGGTGGTGGGCGGCAGGCTGGGAGTGTCGAATATGGAACGGATAATGGAACTGGTTGAAAACGAGGCGAAGGATGAACAAGTTCGCTCCCACTCGGCGGTGAGTGAGAGGAAGAAGAGGGAAAGCAAACCTGACGCGAAGTATGTTGGTGATGATGAGACTACGCCATTGTTGATCCGGAGGAGGAGGAGGAGGAGCGGGAGGGAAAAAACCGGGGAAGCAGGTTATGAACCACAAAGAAGCAGCTGCAAGCTCGCCAATCCAGTCGGTCAGCCGTTGCCGTTGGCGTTGCGCGGGTGAGGGTGGGTGGATTGTTTATTCGTGGCGCTGTTGCCGTGGAGACGGGCGCCTGGATGCGCAAAGCCATATCTTATCGGTGAGGGATCATGATGCACGGGTGGATGCATGGTGCGGTAGTAGCGCGCAGGGTAGCATTTGGGCGACGAACCGGTTGCAGCAATTCACAGTCAAAAAGCAAGACGTGTGGAGCGTGAATACAAGGTCGACCCCTCTCGGAACCCGTTGTTCGTCTCTCTCCCACGCCTTCGTCGTGCGCGCGAGTGGGCTTGTCTAAGGGGCTTGTGGAATGGTTGACCCTGCTCAATTGATTTGCGCTGCGGCAGTTGGGAGCTATGACGGACAACGTCGCCCAACCAACAATGGGCGTTATAGACCCGTTAAGGGGAAAAAAAGAGGCCGCTGCTGCTAGGAGCTTGGCGCGTTTTTTGCACAATTCTGCTGCAGGCAAGGTAAATCACCTATGCCGTGGGAATAAATCTCGATTGATCCCCCTTCGCTTAGGCTACGTACGACGTGAGGCTGTCACTGGGTGCTATGTATAGCACCACCTGGACGAGCAACCCGGAGACTCCGTGCGCATTGCTGCACAATTCTTTGTTCTCACGGGACGCCGATCATTACTCTCACACATGTTTCGGATAGGGACGTTATTTTTCTTGCTGAGCCGGCGGGATGCAATGTATTCACATCCCCATTGCAGGTTCTAGACATCTAGAAACCACTACCGCCCAAGAGGTCCCAATGACTCGGGAAAATTGTCAAACGAGCTGTCGAGGAGCATTCCAGGCACTGGCCACATGCAGGCAGAGGGGGCGCCTGAGCTGAGCCCCCAAAACTCATGGGTTCAGCCCGCCGCTGGTCCTGGCTCTGTCCATCCACAAAACGCCGGCTGCCATGCATCGCCGCCCGCGCTCAGATGCGTGCCTTCTACCTATCCTTCATTTCCTGTCGGTTTCTATCCTTCACACGCATCTCCAGTTTTTCTGTTCCCTCTTGGGCCCCGCGCCCGTTGGCGGAGTTTAGAGTTGAAGGCCATGCCCTTGCAACCCTCGGGGGTGAGGATGACGTTACACCCACACGGCCCATGCTAGCCGTTGGGTCTCTTCTGGGGCCGACTTGGGTTGCAGAGCGACGTCATCCTGGAAGCAATCTCGTGTTTGGTGGTCAGCCATACGGCGCCCGGCGGGCACGACTTCGGCGACGGGACGCATGCAGTGAGAGAGCCTGCAGCGTGACGACGCAGATGTGTGATGTGTGGTGCAGTGGTCATAGCAGAACCGTTATTTCCCCTCATCGTTGACCCGGAAGTGGTCTTGGACTGTTTGTTTGATTTTCTTTGTTTTATCTACCGTCGACCGTTGACCTCGGCCGACTAAGCGCTGAAAGAGGTGCAATGTGAGCCGTGTGCAAAGAAGGGTGCTGGTGACACACTCAACTAGCCAGATCTGGAGGCCAAAGTTTGCGCGTCGTAGACGATGACAAGATTAATGAATCCGGCAATATGGAGCTCCCTGAGCTGAATGGTGGAAATACGGTGCACTGATGCGGAATTGACCTCAGCTTTCGGTTCGTTGTTGGTTGGCTCAGCATCAAGCACAATGTTGCACATGGCAGATGATAAGGAGCAAACAATGGAGTCGTGGGAAGACACATTTCCATCAATGGAGTTAAATGCTATTTAAAAAGACTTAAAAGGATCTCTGGATCTCTCGAGAAGGATTTTAACCATGCAATTGAAGATCAACGTGTAACCAAATGCTTGTTAGTGTTGCATCGAGGTTGAGGAGCCATCCCGTTGGGAGAACGACAGTTGCAGAAACATCTGTGCGCATCAATGCTTTTAGAGCTGAATGATAGCGTAGAGACTGCAACCTGAATGAAGAAGCCAGAGAATATCCGACAAGCACCGGCCATAGTCCATCGGACGTGCGCCGTATCAATATAATAACTGCCCGAAGCCCCAACAACGATCCTCTAGCGTGAGAGTCCAATGCGGCAGGCGATGTGAACGCTGGGCTCGGGCGCAATTCTGGAGTGACACAAGGCTTTCTCCACTACCCGTTGCTAGTAATAAAAGCACCGTTAATTTTGCCCTTTCACAGAGGCAGAGCAAATGGGCCCAGCGAGTTATCCATTGCCCAGCTAGACACTTGCAAATATCATGGGCTTCCACTTCAACTCGCTTTCGGGGTGTAGTTCTTTGCAGAGCTCGGGAAACGCACACGACAGGGCATCAATTACATTGATTCGTCAATGATGATGTCATTATCAAGCTGCGCATATGATTGCTCGCATTAAATGATGGCCAACTCAAACCTGGGTTGTCCGATTCCCGACCAAGCCTTGGTTGACTCAGCGAATCAGAGTCCACTTGGGTATAGTTGCTATAGACCTACATGGCCTATGAGACTGCACGCATAACCAAGCGAGAAATGCCTTTCGGGCGGGAGCAGTCTTTAAAACGTGGCAATTGACCCCATAGTTTTAACAAGCGAGTTGAGTTTCCGACAACATGCTTTGGGCTGCCAGAAGCCGTCCTAAATGCCGGCGCCTGCTACCGAAGAACCGACAGGCCCCACCACCTACAAGCAGCGACAGCCACGTCTTTTCCCCAGAGAGCCACTCACATCATGTCGCCATCCCCACACCCCACCAATCACCCCTCAATTCGATCTCGCTGCCCTCTCCCTATCCTTGCTCCCCAGCGTCTAAGCACCGAGAGAACAGACGTATCCGGCCTCGCGCAAGCCATTGACTTGCACGCCTTTTTTTTTTGGTTGTTCTTCTTTTGCCTAGGCCCAGAAAAAAAAAGTTGATCCACTGCTGTGCTCTCTCTGTTCCCACTGCTGCTCGCACTCCATCGATCGCATCGCGACGGCGGCGTCCCCGCATAACCTGGGCGCGCGCGGGGCATTCTTGGTTCCCACCCGCCGTCTCTGCTCGTGAAGGATAAATATTTAACCCAATCGATGCCCCTCCGTCGTCACTTGGCCAGTCGTCAGGGTATTGTTTTTTGCAGAACATATAATCCAGCCCCAGATTTGCAACATTTCCGGTTACTGCAGGTGCTCGCTCGCCTTTGCCAATCGATCGGTGAGAGAAAAAAAGACTTGACTGTCGTTGTCCTGGCTAAAGGAGGATCCCACATCGCGCCCCATCCACCACCTGCTCATTTGCCGCTTTTTCGAACCGCCCTGGTCCTCCTAGACACTCGGCCGGCACATGATACGGCATCTCGTCGGTCGTCTTCGGCCTCAACTTTTCTCGCCTTCGCCCTGCAAACTCGCTTCTTCTCTTCCTCTCACATCCCATTCCCTTCCAGCTCCGGCTTCAATCCCCTTCGCGAGAACCTTTGCCTCGACCGCCCCCGCCGCAATGCCTGTTCATCATCTCATGGTCGGCACCTGGACCCCTCCGGGTGCCATCTTCACTTTCGCCTTTGACGACGAGGCCCTCACTCTGGAGCTGGTCAAGCGCACCGAGATCCCCAAGGATGAGCCCATCTCATGGATGACCTTTAACGTGAGTAACCCGATCGCATTGTAGTTTTTTTTTTTTTTCTTTTCTTTTTTTCTGAATCAATTGAGCCGCGGTACTGACACTGTTGCGTATTAGCATGCGAGAAACACCATCTACGGCGCGGCCATGAAGAAGTGGTCAAGCTTCGCCGTTGAGTCGCCCTCAGAAATCAAACACCAAGTCTCCCACCCAATGCTTCACGACCGTACGTCTGCACCCAATGCCCATCTGGTCTTCAATCACTAACACTCGCAACCCCTAGCCAACGCCTCCCTCGCCACCACCAACACCCGCGCCATCTTCCTACTGGCCGCCCAGAAGCCCCCCTACGCCGTCTACTGCAACCCCTTCTACGACCACGCCGGCCACGGCGCCGTCTACACCACGGA
Organism: Calonectria multiphialidica; assembly: GCA_020623665.1. Classification (NCBI taxonomy): domain Eukaryota; kingdom Fungi; phylum Ascomycota; class Sordariomycetes; order Hypocreales; family Nectriaceae; genus Calonectria; species Calonectria multiphialidica. The sequence continues at coordinate 12,677 of JAHVYC010000114.1, forward strand.
CCCCAAGACGGGCGCCCTCCTCGAGAACGTCCAGAACTTCGAGTACCAGCCCAACACGGGCATCCACGGCATGGTCTTCGACCCCACCGAGACCTACCTCTACTCGGCCGACCTCCGCGCCAACAAGCTCTGGGTCCACCGCAAGCGCTCCGCCGAGGACCCGGCCGTCGACCTCGTCGGCTCCGTCGAGTGCCCCGACCCGCGGGACCACCCCCGCTGGGTCGCCCTCCACCCCACGGGCAACTACCTCTACGCGCTCATGGAGAAGGGCAACCGCATCCGCGAGTACCTCATCGACCCGGAGACGCACATGCCCGTCTACACCCACCGCCACTGGCCCCTCATCCCCCCCGGCATCCCCGAGGGCGACCGCTGGACCCAGTACCGCGCCGACGTGTGCTCCCTCTCCTTCTCCGGCGACTACCTCTTCGCCTCGTCCCGCGCCAACAAGTTCGAGCTCACCGGCTACATCGCCGCCTTCAAGCTCACCCCGGAGGGCTCCGTCGAGCGCCAGATCCTCCTCAACCCGACCCCGACCAGCGGCGGCCACAGCAACGCCGTCGCCCCCAGCCCCTGGACCGACGAGTGGGTGGCCATCACCGACGATCAGGAGGGTTGGCTCGAGATTTACCGCTGGAAGGACGAGTTCCTCGCCCGCGTCGCCCGCGTCAGGGTTCCCGAGCCTGGCTTTGGCATGAATGCCATCTGGTACAACTAAACAAGGAAAAGGGAAAAAAGATACTCTATATATAAATAAAATGATAAACAAGGCTGGTAGAATAGGAGATGCCATAGAACTGGCGGATTAGTTAGACTTGCGTCCCAAGCACGGTCAAGACGAGGCTCACACTGGACAAAACATTAAACCGCCTATGAATGATGAAACTAATACTTTAAACGCAATGGATTCCTGCTCAACTGACAAAAATGCCCGTGAACATTTGATAGGAAATTGGGCATGGTTGTTCCTCTATTGAGAGGGCAAACGTCTCTTTTTCGATCTGAATATCTCCTGGCCTAAGAACAAATGTAATGGGATTTGAGATAATATCTACTTATACTCAAACGGAAAGAAATGAAAAGGATTCGGTACCTGAAAAGCTGTCCCAGACATACACGGGCAATTCGATGGTATCCAAGGGATGTCACATCATTAATGTCATGTCTAATACTGCCAGGACGACTAATCCCTGGCCACCAAAAGAAAAAAGGGAAAAGGGAAAAGGAAAAAAAAGAACTATGGTATGACAACTGCCCCGCCCCTCTTGCACATTCCTTAACTCTTCCCTCATTTTCTGTTGCCATTGATCTTGGCTACATCATCATCATCTTCCACTGCCACATCATTATCGTCGTGATGTAATAACGGAGTGTGTTCATTGGCGCCATTGGCGCCATTTGCGCCTGCTCCTTGCGCATGGCTCAAAAGGCCCAGATGCGAAGCTGGTCGCGGGGACATCCTGTTAGCAGCGTCAAGACCTTGCTTGATCTTAAAAAGACCGCCACGGGTGTTGCTGAGAGGGTTTGCGGCTCTGTTAGCGGGTCCAAGTCGGAGGTGTTGCCTCATCTCATCCAGGTTGGCCTTGACCACAACGGGAGGGCCTTCGATGCCACCATCGGAAGTTCTTCGCTTCATGTGAATGGCTGTCTTTGCGGCTCGGTGGAACCCGCCCTCGTAGTTGCTGTGGTATGACCCCACTTCGACATCGGGGTTTTTGGACGTAATATCAACCAGGATGCTGTCGGGAAGTTTTTGGATCTGCGTGGCTGCGGTAATAGGCGCTTCAATGTGGACTCTGCGAGCTCGTGGGGCGGGTGTGAGGCGTCGAATGGCCTTGTGCACGTCGACGTAAACATCCGACTCATCGACGATTTCCCTAAAAAAATAAAATTAGCATTTGACGCTTTCCGTTATGACAGCGCCTTTACTTACTCTCCAATCAACTCTTCAATGACATCTTCCAAGGTAACGACACCCAGGGCACCGTGGTCCGAGCCAGGAAATTCAGAAACCAGGACCATGTGAGATTTACCCTCTTGGAAGAAATTGATAATGTCCAAACAGCTCGTCTCGGGCCTGGTCTCCACAATAGCGCCGAGGGGCACTTCGCGAACCGGGATTTGATCCTCTGGGTCATAAGTGATAAGAGTCTTGACCAAGAGCATGCCGACAAAATCATTAGGGCTGCCGGATCGATAAATGGGGATTCGCGAATATCCAGAAGACAAGATATCATCCATAGTCTTCTCGTCCAGGACATGGTCCTCCGAAAGGGTGTATACGTCGTCCATGGGGGTCATGACTTCAGCCACTGGCTTGTCCTTCAAGTCGAGAACTGCAGTGATGATTGTTACCTCATCTTGGTTGAGTCGCTCGGAAAGTTCGCCAAGGGATTTGTGGAGGGTGACGAGCGTCTTCAGTCCGCTCTTCTTGTATACGGTGCCGTGGTCCTCGCCCAAGATCCAGTCGAGAAGCTTCGCGATCGGGTACGAGATGGGGCTGGTCAGGTACATGAGCGCAAGGACGGGCTTCGACATGTAACCGCCGATGGGGAGACCATATCGGACGCAGACGGATTGCGGGACGATTTCGCCGAAAATGACTTATCACGGTGAGTAAATGTCTGGAATGCAATCGACCGAGTCAAATTATGCTTACCGATAAGCACAGTACTACCGACAACGGCTGCGACACCGCCCCCCAGCGTCCTGTCTAGGACAACTGGCAAAGATTCGTTTACGACAACGTTGGAGAGCAGCAAAGTGACCAAGACCCAGTGTTTTCCTCGATTTAGTAGCTGGAGCACGCGCTTTGCGTTCTTGTGCTGGGGTTCGGTGGGATCGCCGGAGAGGACCTGCAGGTAAATGCTGTCTTGGCCCATCAAGCTTGGCAATAATATTAGCATTGTTTGCCAAGCCAGGCGGAGAGAGAGGGGGCTGGTTGACTCACGCAATTGTTAGGCCAGCAAAGGCACCACCGAGGAGGACGAGAGCCATTGAGGCCGTGAGAAGCACCCAGAGGTTCCCGCCCTCGGCGCCGGGCTCCTCTGCATTCTCGGCTCGCCTGGCGAGAGGGTGGGCGGCTGCAGCAGATAGACCAGTGCCCAGGATGCGGCCCATGCCGAGGACGGCGGGCCGCAAAGCGGCGTATCTCGATGTCCGTCGCATCGCCAGGTGATTGAATACCGGCGGGAGGTCGGGGGTGGAAGCGAAGGGTTTTGAGATGGGCAAGCGAACGCTTCAAGAGCTATCGGCAGCTGCTAGTCGACGCGATGATCAGGTCCCCACGGATAGCGGGCTGGGATGTATAGCGTTGGATTCTAGCGCTTTCTCAAGCCAATGACCGACGGATATCCAAATGCGAGCCGCGGCGACCTTTGACGGTGATGCTTGATGGGTGCGACCCTTTCCAATAAAGGCGGGTGATGTGGGAAGACGACCCAACTTCGATGGATGTAAGAAAAGAATCGGAAAACACGGCGGGCACGCAGCGAAAGCGAGAAATCCCAGAACCATGACGCAGTCAAGCCACGACAGTGGAGTGGGCGCTGTGATTGGCGAGGGATCCCGCTAGTGCAGGGCCAGTGCTTCCGAGCTCCATCAGCTTCGACCACTGTCGTCGCCTCAGCCCCTCTTCCCACAGGGCTTGGCTCCACTATCGTTCAGCGAACACTGCGGGCGTTAGTGAGGTACGCAGCCAAATAAGCTGAGACCATAGCTGTAGTCTTGGCGGTAGCCCAACGTGCCTGCACATGCCCTGACGAACTCGCTCCATCCCCGCTAGGCCCGTATCGCGCTACCACAGACTCCCCTCTTATTTCCTTGCCTACTGTTCGCAACGATGGTTGAAAAAAAGCAGTTAGCCCGGTAATTACATTTTAGCCTTCTATGTGCGACGCACAGTCCCTGACTTCCACAGGTGTCACGCGACCAACTTCCCGAGCTGCAGCGCTGGTGGAGGCGAAACGGTAGCGCCCGAGTGGTCCTTATCCAAATGGACCCATCGTCATGTTGCCATGCAGGGCGGCCGGCAATGACAGCGGCAGGGTTGCGACATGGCCAGCACGACACGTTCCATTCAAAGTATGTTATTATTGTTATCTTTTGAGTTGAAGGACTATCGCAGTGGTTATCCAAACCCACGGGATCCGCTGGAAGCCTCCCTTTGTAAAATGGTCTCTCTTAAAGCTCGACCAGGCTCACGTCCAAAACGCCCTCGGAATTCTTCAATCCTTCCACCACCTTTTGGCTAACGGGCCCTAGCACGCCCAGGATCATTAGCGCCTCGTCACCCTTGGGTCCATCTACCGGCCCGTCCACCATTGTCGCCATCTGCTGGTGCGGGTCAAGACTGGCGACTTGCATGAACTTGATGTTGACTCCATGTGCGCCAAGCACCATTCCAACCCCCCCAATCTTTCCAGGCTCGTCGAAGTTGTGCAGGATGATGAGCGTGCCTTCGGGGGTGAACGCTCCGTTGAATCGATCTAGTTTGGAAATGTATACGCGGTCGTCAGACGCGTAGCCCTCGATGACCTGCTCAGTCCCGCTGCTTCCGGGTTGGTAGGACCGTAGCGTCACTAGGTTGGCGAATGTGGGCTGTTTCTCCTCCCGGGAGTGTGTCTCACTGATAACGATGCCCTTTTCTTTGGCAATAAGCGTTGCATTCACAATGTTGATGTGCGAATCACTAAACGACGCCACAAGGCCTTTCACCAATGCTGCGTAAAGCGGCTTCGTGTTGGACATGCCTGCGAGGTCGCCATGGTAGATGAGGTCGAAACGCCTCCCTCCCATCATTCCACCCTTTCCGCGCGCAAAGTGCTGCGTGTACAACTTGCCCATCTTCTCGACAAGTTGTACAAAGGGCTGCAGTTTGCGGTACTCTTCTGGGAGGATGATTGGGGCATTCACGGCACTCGTAGGCAGACCGCCACGCAGAATCTCCAGCACTTGCTTGCACACGTCCATTGAGACGTTCTCCTGTGCCTCGACTGTTGATGCTCCCAGGTGAGGTGTCGCCACCACCTTGGGATGTTTGCTGAGCTGTGCAGCTACGGAGTCGGGCTGCAGAGGCTCTGCAGTCCAGACATCGATGCCGGCTCCCGCAATCCAACCCTCGTCTAAGGCCTTTAGCAGGGCGGCCTCGTTGTACACGCCACCTCGTGCAACGTTGAGCACCCTTGCTGTTTTCTTCATCTTCTTCAGTTCTGGCTCACCGATGAGGTCAAGAGTTGTGGCCAAGAGTGGCGTGTGAATAGTCAAAAAGTCCACGACTGGCAAAAGTTCCGCCAGGCCTGGGACGAGTGTGACTCCTGCCTGACGGGCCATGTCGGCGCTGGCATATGGGTCAACTGCCACGATGGTCATTCCCAAGCCCTTGGCCATCCTGGCAACGTTCATGCCGACCTTTCCCAGGCCAATGATACCCAGTGTCTTGCTGCCGACTTCTACTCCGACAAGCTTGCTGCGTTCCCAACGACCATCCTTGACAGTCCCGTCGGCGCGGCCCAGATTTCGGGCGGTTCCCAAGAGAAGAGCAATGGTGTGCTCCGCAGCTGCAACAATGTTGCCTGCAGGCGAGTTGACAACAATCACACCTTGTGTGGTTGCAGCCTCGACGTTGATGTTGTCAACACCGACACCAGCTCTGGCGACGACCCGAAGTTTTCGCCCAGCCCGTAGGACTTCGGCCGTGACCTGGGTTTCAGACCGGACGATGAGGCCATGATAGTTGGGGATCTGAGAGATGATTTCATCGGCAGAGAGCCCCAGGAGGTTATCAACATCAAAATGGGGGGTGAGGAGAGCGAGACCGTCTGGTGAGACCTTCTCCGGCACCAAGATTCGGGGCCGGGGAGGACTCAAAGACGACGGATTATCGGTAGCTGAGGGAGCCATATTTTCCAATGGAGAGGATAAAAAGCGGTTGCAGACACTGTCAACAGATAAGGGCTGGATCAATGTCGTAGCGTAATCTGAAATGAAGAAATCTAGAGTGGAAGGAATCAGGGCCAGGGAGGAATTTTGGATTCCTGGGGTATAAGCTCGTCTGGCCTCACCTCCCCTCTTTCCGTTTTCCTCAGCTCCCAGTTCAAAGCAGAATTCTGAAAGACGCCACTCCCCAAATTGTGCCCAATCCGAACCGCAGCAGCACGCACAACCAACGGGGTGTCGAGGATCGGGCCTCAAGTGCAAAGCTCTACAAAGCAGTGGCGAGTAGCGCATAGGTGACGACCCGTCTGGGAAGTCTTATCTAATACCAGTACTCATACCCATTACTCTCCCTCGCCACGACCTGCCCTCCCCACGCCGCGCAGACACGCTGTCTCATACCATCCTTTGGGGGGCTCAGCGCGCGGGGGGAAGAGAGGGGGCTCTGTCCCAGGCGTCGGCCTGCGGGCTGAAAGCGAAGCAAGATGCAGTACAGTATGCGTCCGAACGCGGGGCGAGGTGAGGAATGACGATGCGAATGGACGAACCGCGGGGCAGAAGCTTAATCTCGCTCCACCCCCTCATTTTCCCCATGGAGGACTACTGCAAGCCACAGCCCGCAATGGGGGGGTTGAGTTGACAGGCTCCGTTGTCAGTCGAGCCAGTCGAGCCAGTCTCCGTGCCAAAAGCCACGGGTCCTGAAGCGATGACGGCCCTCCCTTCCGCGGCAGCCGGCAATCGAGTGTGAGCCATCGATCGAGGGTGCAAGTTATCGCGAGGCAGGGCAAACTGGCGGCGCTGTCGTTGCAACCTTGTGGGTGGCATCGGGCACGGGTATGGCGTGTGAATGGTTGAAGAGGTGCTCGGATGTCTCACTTTTTTGCTTTTTTTTTCTGGCAGCGCCCAGCAGTCGCAAAGACCCCTCAAACACTACATCATCGGTGTCTGCTTCACGCCAACTTCGTTGACGAATTCTCCCTAGGGCGAAGATGTGTTGCTTATAGGTAGACATTTCACGGCTCTTAGTATGTTATAAACAAATCTAAACTCGAATAATGCTGATTAGCAGTATGGGACTAGTCTAGTAGTTTTATGCCCAACACGTGTTTATTTCCTCTCTGCTTGTTCCTACCAAAACCCCCGCGCATCATATGTCGTCCCCCACTTGCTCTCTGCATACCTGCTTGTGGCGGTCAAGACCTGCATATCAGGGTGTCACGCAGTTATCCAATCCGAACACCTGTGCTGCGCTCGGTGGTATTTAGGCCGGGGTGCAACACAATACCCTGATAGCTACTCACCGAGATGCCATCCAGCCCTCGCCAGTCCTTTGCATTGGGCATTGCGGTTTCTATTCAACCGAAGGCCCGAATTCTGGCGGAAAATACAATAAAGAAATCCCATTACGGTCCTGGACAGCTTAGCAGGGCCGCCATATTATGGTGCTAAGCGCGGTTGGCTGTTGTGTCTGAATCAACCAATCAATATATGTATTCATTATTCTCATCCGTCAGCGTACAATATTTGCCGCAGCGAGTCAAACAAATCTCGGATAGTCTATTCAAGCAGTGCGACTGTATATCCTCTCATTTTTTAATGATGCCGGATATTATATCCGAGGGGCAGCCTCAGAGGTCGAACGACGAAACCGGCGCCAGGCAACTAACGAATCCTATCCGCCCTTGTTTTTTTCCCTGACCAACGATACACTTCTGACACCAATAGGTGTGCTCACTTCACTTCCTATACCATTCCAACCACCAACGGCTGGGTGTATATGTGAGAAAATGGGGTTGCGTGGGCCGCCATTTCGAATTACCGTGTGTGTTGTAGATTGGGCGTAAAGGTTTCGAAATGCATGTCTAGAATTTTCGAGCCCGAATTACTATTTCCTCCGATTCGCTTCTCGATTGGTATCAAGATTATCTTGTAGTTAATCACTAATCAGACGTTTCCTCACGCCGTGCCCTCAAAACCAACACATTGGCTTGTGTCCTGTTCATTTATACCTAATGACATTTGGAAAATTGAAGAACCCGTCGCAATCCGTTGCTGTGAATGAAACTTATCATCACAGTTGCCTGTGCAGCATACTTTTTTTTTCTTTTGTTCTCAATGTTTCCATGCTTAGAATTGTTTGAGCATTCTGTCAGGTGAAGGAAGCAACCAAACAACAGCTAGCGGAGAAACAAAGGCAAACGGGTCATATAATTAATACCAAGTTGTTGCTGCGCCCGCTTTTCATATCCAAAAAGACCGTGTAGCGTTGGCTCTCCTAGCTTCTCATATGCGCATGACATAAATCAACTCACTGCTTCTTTGCCCACTGCCTGCGCCTCTTCCTCCCTCCTCCAGTCCCAGCGCCACCTCTGAATCATTCTCTACCAACATTCTGCCTCTTTCTGATATTGGCCTGTAAGCTTGCAGCTCTCTTTCATCTCTTTGAATCATTTCCACTAACTGGATGGTTAAACTGCCAGATATCTCGATTAACACCGAAAGGAAATCCTCCAGCAGTGGACGGGCCGTTGAGAGCCCAAATCAAATCATGCCGCATGAGTTCGGGTTGGACCTTTCCAGCTCTTACGATAGCTCTGAGGCATTGATAAATATGGATGAGAGCTTCGGAGAAGGCTATTCAGCTAGGAGCGTGTCTTGCCTCATCGCGATTGATGGCCACTTTTTGCCCGGATACCACCCCGAGACGGTGAAGCGTCTCGGCGACGGAGATTTCGCAGGTCTTTGGTCCGAGATGGAGCTCCTCGTCGGGGGTCACACGAAGGGGTTTATCGTGCTCATGATAGGGGTTGCGGACGACAGCAGAGACTACCACTTGTCCCGCGTGGTTATTCCCGTCAGCAGAATTCAGCCGACATCTGCGGAAGCAGATCTCGATGCAACCCTCTCCGACGATTCAATCATGGGCGTCCTCAATTCTTATTCGTCCTTTCCCACAACCCTCAAGCACGGCAGCACTGCAGGCAGAGACCCTTGGACCCAGGCGCTGCTTCGACCTGGGCCAGCGGAGCCAGAAGGATTTGTGATTGACAGATCCCCGGGCACGTTTATCCAACGAGTCACTCCTCAGGTCCGCACGCTGCAGCTGGATGTCGATGTGGCTGATTTGACGGTGTATCACTGTCCTGTGACTGGTGGGCTGTGCGGATATCCGAACGAGGAACTTTACGAGTTTCGAGCTGCGATCTGCGACGTTATAGGCGAAATAGCGAGAACCGCATCCTTCCACGTTTGCTTCAAACCCGAGTACGGTTTCCAGACTTCGGGCTCCTAAGTTTTGAGGATTCTCTCGGCGATATACTTGGTTTTCAGGTGGCATGGCTTCTGGATACCCTTGTTCTCATTCCTATTTTGAAGAGACCTGGTCGAGCCTCTCATTTTTGTTCGTCGCTGGGGTCTCCGCCATGGTCAGGGCAAGGTAGAGCACAAATGGTAGATAGCAGCGGAATAGTCCTACAAGGCCATTATTCAGTGCTCCAGAAACCAGGCTAGAGACCAATTAAATGATTCAGTATTACTTTTACAGCCAATGGAGGTTTAGCTAGTGCTGATTCCATGGTTACGCTACTCAGAGGTGGTGTGGAAGCCAATTCTCCACAGGAATTGTTATCGGGAAAAATACAAACTACCCAAAAGAGAAACGATGCAGTGCACAGGTCTGTTTACTTCAACCTTGACTGCCTGTTCGGCCTGCTTTGTTCAATTAGAAACTATTTTCAAATAAGACGAGCAGTTCGTCCATTGGACTTGGCTTTATTTTGTCCACCTTGTAGTGGGGTCAGAAGTCCGCGATGCCTTGGTCATGTTCAGAACAAACGCCTAGTATTCTCCGTCGCTTAAAAGTTGGCCTTGCCAGTGAAAGCCTCGTTCTGGACAACCTCGATCCAGTAGTTATCGGGGTCGAGCAGGAAAGCCACGTTCTTCATTCGGCCGTCAGTCAGTCTCTTCTTCCAGTTGACGTTCAAGCTCTCAAAGCGCTCGCAGGCAGCATCCAAGTTGTCCACGGAGACACCTAATAATATTATGTTAGCTATCTTGCAGCTTTTAAAAGCACGCATGTGTGACATGGATATATTATCACAGGTCGCAAAAACCATGCCCAAACTAGGCAACCGAGGAACTTACAGATGTGGCCAAAGCCCTGGGGGTTGTCGTTGCCATTGTGGTAAGCAAAGTCCTCCTTGTCGGTAGTGTCGTAGTTCCATGTGAGCTCGAGAAGTCCCTCGCGTGTAGGAACATCGAACTTGTCGGTAATGGGCTGCTTGCCAGGGTAGCCCAGGAAGTAGAGGTTGAAGCCGGCCTCCTTGTTCTCCAGGGTAGCGACACGGCTCATGCCAAGAACCTCCTGGTAGTACTTCAGAGACTTTTCGGCATTCTTGACACGGATCATGGTGTGGTTCTAGTTGGGTCAGCGATGTTTGCTTGGGTGAATGTTGCGCTTCGTACCATGGTGTAAGTAGACACGTCCGTCTCCTTGACGTCCTCAGTCTCGAGATAGTTGTTGCGGGCAACAACCTCGATCCAGTATCCATCGGGGTCGAGGACGAAGGCAATGTGGCGCATTCGTCCGTCAGAGAGCTTCTTCTGGAACTTGTAGCCGGCATCCTCAATGCGCTGGCAAGCGGCCTGGATGTTGTCGACGGCGATGCAGAGATGGCCGAAGCCACGGTGGGGCTCGGCGTTGCCATTGTTGACCTTGTACTCGGGGTCATTCTCAGTACCGTAGTTGTGGGTCAATTCCACCACTCCCTCGCGGTCAAAGGGGCTGTTGCCAGAGCTGCGAGCGTTGGGCGAGTCGTAAGCCAAAAAGTAGAGGTCGAACTTGTTATCGGGGAACTCGAGCTTCTTGATGAGGGTCATGCCCAGGAACTCATAAAACTTGACTAAAAGCAGCGAAAGGGTGAGTGTTAGTGAAACTGTACTTGTCGATCCTCAGAGAATGGCCGATCTGACCAAACCCAATCCTGGACTTGTTACAGGTCATCAAGGTGTGTATGTGCTGACGTACCACTAGCCTTGGGATCCTTGACTCGAATCCTGGTCTCACATTAGTGTCTGCAGGTCCAAAGTGAGATTCGCGGCCAATCTAGGTGCTTACATGGAGTGATTGAGCTTGTAGTTGTTGGTGTCGGTGGTGGCAGCCATGGTTACTAATCTGGTTTGGTTTCCTAGGTTCTGGGGTTAGCTCTGAAGTAGACTGCGGCAGCTGTGAAAACGAGGGCGGGCACCTTTTGAAAATGGGGCAAATGGGAATTTGGGAAAGGAGAGCGCGTTCTGGAGTGCTCGGAGACGCTGGACTGCTCTCGCTGCGTTCATTTGGAGGAGGTCAAAAAGTGTCGCCGATTGTGGGACGGGAGCAGCACAGCTGGAGGTTTGAGGAGTCGCTCTCACGAGGTACCCCACCTTTAGCGGCGGGGTGAGGCCGAGATTGCTGACGTCAAAACGGGAATAAGAACCGATAATTGGATGCTTCGAGATCCCGATTAGAAATATACGACAATGATGCACATTTTCCGGCACCTTTACGCGCCAAGCGTTCGTCCCAGCATGGAGGGAAGGGGGCGCGCAACACGGCGATTAAATTGGTCCTAGAATATTTGATCCCAAAATTAATCAATTTCACCCCAATCAAAAGGAAATAGCACAAACATGAAAACCCTCATCCAAGCCACAGTGGGTATCATTCTTCACCGTAACGTCCCCAGTACGAGCCTGGACAATGCGTGAGATATAAGTCCGAATATCCGCCATTTTGGACACTATCTTAGACACGCTAGAACTATTTGAGAATGGGAGAGTGCTATGGAGATTTATTGTCTCCTGCCCATTACGCTCCAAGTTGGCGCATAATACAATAGTGGTATTGGAAAAAGGTCACGGTCATAGTTCTATTCTACCATAGGTTACCTTTTCCCGGAAATTCAAGAACCGGCTCAACACCTTTCACTTTCAGTAAGACTAAAGTGATCACTTCGAATACAATACATTGGTTTACCGAGATAGAGTAATGCAAATCCCGTAGTTGCAATGTTCATAGACGTTGGGGACATAAAAGTGATATTGTTGAATCTTGATTGATTAAATGTGCATGGCTGACTATCCTGTCCCATATTACATTCTAAAGCCCATAAACTTTTACTCATATTTGTTCAATACCCAAAGTCCTCCCACACGGTATCTTCTCCTTCTAACCAGCTACCCAAGGCCGATAACAACGCAGGTCCCGTGCATAAGAAGAACTTGGCTTTCTTCCCCTTGAATTCCTCCATATCCCCACGTCCAATCCTCCGCATCTCAATCTCGGCCCCGAGCTGCTCGACTTTGTCCCTATGTGCCTGCCCCGTGATGTAAAGTTTCGTCACACCTCTCAGCTTGGGGATCCTGGAGAATGTATCCCGAACCAGCGGCAGATCCTCTTCGCGGAGAGTCCAGAGCAGCTTGAGGGGGACCCCCGCATCAAGTACGGGCTGGGCTTGGGCGAGGATTGGTGTGATTCCCACGCCTGCGGCAACGAATATTGGCTGCGGTGCGTTGCGGTCGAGAGGAAGACGGAATGCCTCTTCTCCGCCAAACCCAAGAACAGGGATATCTAGTTTGGAACGCATATTGTGTTTCCATAGGAAGTTGGTGACCGGGCCATGTTTCTTGGCCGTGATCTGGAGCTCGTCCGGTTTCCCGGGAGGGCTCGATACGGTAAAGGTCCTGATGTAGTCGTCGTTTAGGCTCTGGGGGTCGTCGTCTCGCATGTGCGAGTAGCCGGCGCTGACCTCGGACGAAAAGTCAAAAGTGGCGTACTGGCCGGCGTGCCACTTCGGAATGGCGCCCGTGGAAGAGAGCTTAAAGGTGAACCGGTTGATCGTCGGCGTCACAATCTCCCTCTTCACGAGGTTGGCCTGCATGCTCGGCGCCAGCTCGTCGCCAGCAATGTGCGAGTCGTGCTCGGAGAGAAGGTGCCGCACGGGCGGGTTATACGGCGAGCGCTCCCTGGCATCGCCGCGGAACGGGAGGCCGGACTTGACAAAGATGGCCTTGGCGACCTTGATCTTGATTGCGAGGTTGGTTCGGGCTAGGAGTGATGAGGCTTCGTTGCCGACGAGAATAGACACTGAGCCTGTGAGGTAGACGACGTCGCCGGTGTCGTAGTCGGGGATGGCGATGCCAATTAGAGGGTTGAGCCTGAGGTTTCCAAGAGATTGATATAATCTGTTGCCCGAGACTAGGTATTATGTTAGAATGCTGCCATTTGAACAAGGTGGATCTGGAAACTCACATTCTGGGTAAATTAGTTCCAGGCTGTCGGATGTATTCTCCATGACCCTCATAAACCCCGGGTTCCCACCCCTGTGGTTCGTATCCATGGCCTCGTCATTGGTGCTCGACAGAAAAAACATGTCGGCCTTGTTGATTAATTTTATCGCGTCTGGTGGCAGGGGAAAACTATCTGATACCAGCTTCGGCTTCATGTCGTTCAACACCAGATCCTTCTTGTTGATGTACTTGGGGCAGTTGCCCAGGCTCTCAGTCACGTCCATGGCCGCCTGGACTCGCTTGCCGTCGCCCACGACAGCGCCGGCGACGAACCTCCCCATCAACTTGACCCTGTCCCTCGTCTCCAGGTCAATCGAGATGCCCGCCATGGGTCTGCCTTGCTGGCCCCCCGGCCCGACGACCCTGTCATCGATGGGGTCGGCGCCGTCCCAGAGCGCCTTGAACACGGGGTCGTTGTGGACATCTACGCCGCTGTTGAAGGCCAATACGTTCTCGGCGACGGGGTTGGCGAACCCGCTCTCGCCGCCCCAGACCGTGGTCCAGGGCCGACCATCGTTGTCGAGGGTGCCGAGAGCGACAAGCTTGTTCTCCACGAGGCGCCAGTGGTAGCGGGACGGCAGGCCTGGGCTGGATGGATTTCCCCCGCGCGGCGGCAGCCTGAGCGCCTCGTGCATGGCACGCTCGCCTTCGTGAAATTCTGAAATCAGGGCTGGCATGTTGGCGGTTTGGCAATGGGTGCAAAGGCGATTGCTATCGAGACCGGTGCACAGCTACGAGAGGGGCCAGGGAGAGGGGCAGGACGGCGACATATAAGTCGGATGGAATTGATCTACAAGCAGCTAGGCTATGGGCCTACGGCGGCATAATTGCCAGGCAATTGCTCACCGCTGTGGAAGACATTCGAACTTTGATGACATGGAGTTAAAGCCCATCGCGTGGACGGTGACAAATCAAAGGGTCAAAGGGCGTGGACTACATTGGCCCGGCTGCCCGTGACATCAGCACCAAGCAATGTGGTGGATGGTGCCATCGCCACAGCCTCTATCTCACAGACCAACTAATTGCCGAATGCCGCACCAAGGCCGTAGCTTGGTCAAGCCACTCACATCAACGCCAAGACAATCACACTACTACATCGCTTCATTTCGCCGAGCTTAAAATATGACAAAAAATGCCCCAATCATATGAATTCTTTCAATCCTCTAGAATGATGAATTGGATATCAAACATTAACCAAGGAGGCTGTGCCTCTTTCAATGCCAACTCCTGGTCCCGGCTCATAAAATAAAAATCGTCAAAAGAACCTTTTCAAAAATCCGCCCTTACATATCCAACAAAGATATTTCCTACTAATTCCAGTTGTCATATCCTCTCTGGGATTCGACGTCGTGTCGATAAGGGTCGTACCCCTGAGAGTAGCCACCAGGGCCTGGTGAAGGGTTCACACGAGGCACGGGAGGAGGGCCAGCCATATTAGCATGGGCCGCAGGCGTGAGGACAACCGATGAAGGTGCCACTGATGCAGCCCCGGCACGAGGTGGGGGAGAAGTAGTCATGTCGGGGTATGCTCCGTGCGGAATCATGACTGATGAAGAAACAACTGACGACGTCATGGAATATCTTTCACTCCTCTCTCCAACTGGTGAAAGACACTGCACGGGAGCTGTCATGTTTCTCTGGGGGTACTGAGGTCCTGCACGAGGGATGGGCGCAGTAGTGCTTCGCATGGGCGGACCCATCGGTGCGTTCATTGGCGCGTTCATTGGTCTCTGCTGTCCACCCCATTGAGAACCAACCGTTGGCGCTGGGCTCGCTCGGCCCGGGCCATCGGGGTTGTAAGCATCGTAAGATCTGTATGAGGGAGCAGGTGTCGGTATCGGCGCGAAGGAGTCATTGGACTGAGAGAAGCTATCCATAGGTCGGGCGCTTGGTGCGCGTGATGGAGGAGGGTAAGGCATAGGCTCGGCGTGAATAGGTCCTGGCGTCTCAGTAAACCGGTCCCTGCTGGAAGTGGACAGCATAGGTCGTAATGGCTGTTGAGACCCGTTGCTGTAAGAGCTGCCCATGGTATCTTGTCGGCGAGGGTAGTTGTTGTAGTTCAGGTGGGACACCTGAGATGGAGGTGATGGCTCTCCGCTGTATCCCATTTCAGAGGCGCTTCCCACAAGCGGAGTTCGAGAGGAATAGTTGGATCCCAAAGTACCAGTTCTTGAGGGAGGTGGACGTCTCTTCTCCATGTTGGCCAATTCCACGCCACCTGGTGTTCCTGGTCGGGACGTGTAGGGCGGGAGGGTCGCCATCGTCTCACTGCGTCCCAAGACCGGCATGCCTTGCATCTTGTCAGGGGAGACGTTCGTCAGGGTAGGCACCGTTGGTGCGCGATCCAGTCTCGGTTTCTCAAACTGCTGCTGAGAGATCTGAGCTGCTTTGGCGGCCTTGAGCTCGGATCGAAGACGAGTGGCTTCCTGCTTGGCGATGGCCTTGTCCACCTTGGCGTGAACAATCGTCATCAGAGTCTTGGTGACCTTGCGAGAGCAATATCCGGAGAGTCCGCCGTCAGAGCTGGGAATCCAGTGCCAGAGGAAGAAGACCCAGAAGAGCACGGCGGCGAGAAGGAATAGCGCAGAGAAAACCCAGACAACAAGAGTGAAGCACATGCCGGATAGTGTCAATGCTTGGCGGTAGTCCTTTTCGGCAAGGGTCTTGATGTTTTCGAAGAATCCCGTAATGGAGCTCTCGACTGACTTGCCCTGAGTAGCGAGCTGCGCGTCGTAAACGGCCTTGATAGTGAGAGCATTTACCACCTGACGAGGTCCAGAACAGATGATGACACGGATCCAAGCTTCAACGGGATCAGTAAAGACGGAATTAAAATGCAGCAGGAATAAAGCTTACAGTGGAAGCTGAAGTAGGTGAATAGCGCAATATAATGGGCACCCTTTTTGCTCTTGGTCAGCTCAGCAAAGACTAGGAATCTCCTGAATCCCTGTCCGGAGCCGAATATCCTGATGGATTCCCATCGAACCGCAAGACTGTCGAGGTAGGACTCGGCAACATTGCCCCTCTTGATAACTTTGAAGGCTCGGAAACCTTCATATCCTAGGTTAAGAAAAGAAAGAATAATACAAACGGAAAAAATCCACTTGCTGTACTGGATGTCGATGGCAGGGTCGATACCAGATGACCACTTGTTGAAAGCCAGCAAGTTAACTGCGGTGAAGCTATCGACAGCATAGACAGCAACTGAGACGAGGAGCATGAGCCAGAGGTAGATGTAAGCGAATATCGTACCGCATCCACTGGCCCTGAAGTCGTTTAGGTTGATGTACTCCCATTTCTGATCCGCCAAGTTCTGCGTCGCCTTCTTTCGGTGGCCGAGACAACCCATTTTGGCGACTAAGAGGGCGATTGATTAAAAAGGGAGGTAAAAAACGGCCTGCCGGGTGAATGGAAATCGTTGGAAGGAACGGTGAAGTCGTATAACCGGGTATCTTAAGGAGAGTAAGTGAAGAGGCGGCCAGCCGTCAACACAAGTCGATCCTCGCCTGCGAAGGGTTCGACTGTGCTGCTATCCAGAGCAGCCGTTTCGAAGTCGAGGTCGAGGTCGAGGTCGGATCGATTCCTCGCTGAATGAATGTAAATGAAGAAGAAGAAGAAAAGTCGAAAGTGAGATGTATCCAAGTGTTGTGGCCAAGAAACCGTAGTGGATACGCGGGTGTTACACTAGTGGAGTTGGGGGACGGTACTGGTCGGTGCGTGCAGGTGAGTCGTCAGAACCGTGAGTACGAGCGCATGTCGCTAATAGAGAGGGCGTAAAGGAGCCGTTCGATGGGGTAGGATCCAAGTGCTCCTTCCGAGGCGAGGCCGACGAAGGTTCAAAAGCGAAGGTAGCAATAGATCGCCGCGCGTACGTAGTGAGTGAGAGGCCGAAACGTCGGAAGCCCGCAGGCGGAAAAGGTGAGGGAGGATTTGCGCGTGGGACGGGGTCAAACGAGCGGTGTTGGAGGTGATGCAGCCCGCCAAGCAGCAATGGATGGACGGACGAACAAGCGACAATAAACCTCGGGGAGGGAGGGGAGGGTATTGTAATAGCGAGGCGCAAAAGAGCGACAGAAACAAAGGAGGCCTGTTCAAGCGGCCATGACAACTGCAGAGCAGATGAAAGCGGATGGATTTGGGAGAAACGGGGGGGACGAGGACGAGGGAGTGGGCTAATTGGGGGAGGGGAGTGTTGCCAAATGAAGGGGGCAGGTTGACACCAGACAGACAGCCTCCACCTGATATGCCGATTGTGTTGAGACGTTACCACCGGATTGGCAGATGGACAGCCGCCAATGAGGAGCTGTCACCCAGACCTGCCAATATCGCAATTATATCCATGTCCGATTTCCCATGTGGAAAACGCTGCAAGCCCGCTCCGTCTCTAGCGGGCGGCGCCAACAAGTGCAAGGGCGTTGGAGGGCGTGGCACCATCCCCAATCCTTACGCAGGTACCAAACGCCCAGCCTGCATAGGGTTTAGCGCACCAGGCTCGCAGGGGCTTCTACGGTGGATTTCGAGCCTTGGGAGGAACCATTGTCGTCGCTAAAAGCCCCGCGAGCCCGAGAGCTATTGTCCTCGCCCGCTCTGCAATCTGTCTTGGCGGTTTGGGAGCGCGCGATCGCCGTCCCAGGCCTCAGGAGGCGGTCTGCGAAGTACGTCACGCCCAGAGACGCAAGGCTCCCGGAGCTCCAAGGGCTGGCTGTCGAGCTGTTCCAGCTCTGCAACAACAGCGCCTGGCAGACTCGCCGCCCGCGCTGTCGCATTGAATTACAGCCACTCAGGGCCTCCCCCAGTACGAACCCACCCTCGGCCCGGGCTCGCATTGGCCACCACACATACTCCCCTGCTGATCATGGCCCCAGCAGAGCACGCCTCAAACGAGGGTCCAACCGCCACCCGAAGACAAAATCCAATGCATCTCATCCAATCCTGGTTTCACTATCCGGGGTTTGGCGAGGGACCTGCCAGCCCACAGGCTAACCGCCACCTGCCAGTCGGCCTGGGCATTCCTTCGATCGCCGCCCCCGTTGCCGCTGCTGCCACTTCGCCGGGCGACTATCTGCAAAAACAAGAGGGCCGCCGCTGCAGATGGCCGCCGTCTTACGTGTGCAAGCTTGGCCGCTTCCTGGCCGACCCATTCCCGCGTCTCAGCGACACAACCCGTTTCAGACCCAGTCACAATCGCGACGAGAACCCGCGACTCTCTCCCTCCCTCCATACATGAAACGTGCTAAAAACTCTCCCGGCTGCCTCCCCCCGCGTTGATCCATGGCACTTTGACACAACATGTCGTGTGCGCGACCACATTCTCACGCCGAGCTGCGTGTCTTCGGACATGTGTTGGCACCCGATTCCCCTTCCCGCCCGACGGGATGAGCGACCACCTTTGCAGGCCTCCCTTTTGTTGTGTGTGTTGGTTCGTCGGGGAATTTTGCCCACTGTTTGAAAGCGTGTGTGGTGGGGCTCGTGCTCTTGACAAAGGACTCTTTGTCTTTCCATCTAGTCCGGGCGTTGATGCGGATCGTGGGTAGGGCCCCGACGGCGGTCAATCCTCCCAATGTGATTCGCGACCAATCAACCCTCATTTTGTTTGAAACGGGCCGTCATTGAAATATCCCGCACAGCATGAACTAAGCCCTCTACAAGGAACACCCTATAGCTTCTGGGTTAAGCGCTATTTCCCCACGGTGACGTCGATTGGATTTCCATGCGAGGATGGCGGCCTCTATTAAGCCAATTTACCTACTTGCTACTATGTATTTTTGTGTGAGTGTGGCTGTGTGTGGGTTCTTGCCAACCACCGCATAGTAGATCGGTGCTCGAACATGATTTAGCCTTCCTAACCGCCGAATATGGGATTCGCCGACACCATTACCCCAACTTCAGGACCCTTCCACACGTAACTTTGACGTGGGATAAAATTAGGACAAGAATCAGTTCATGTTCGTCGCCCCTAGTTTGATTCATATTGTTGTTTTCCGTATTAGCCTCGTCGACTTGTTTCGACGTGACCTAATTTGGCCCCCCCAAACATCATAGATATAGACAAAGAACTCTGCTCTGGGGGTATTCACATCAAGCCATTCATAGCACCGCTATTTGTGGGGGTGACATTATTTTCTTTGTTCTCCACGGGCAAGGGCGGACAAACTTCGTCTGGTGTGCACCAGTTACACGGTTGAAAGAAAACAGATTTCGGGCAATCAATTAGAACAATCAATATGACATGTCCCCCAAAACACTCCGTAGCTCCTCAATCTAACATCAATTTCAATAATCACAACTCACCGTAAAAAGAAATCATGGAAAAGCATCGAGAGATTTCCGGCGCTTCGAATCCGGAATCCAAAACGTCGAAATTTGAACTCGTCAAAGAGATCGGCCAGGATGTATGGGTTGCTGTTCGCCTAGGAGACCCCCGCGGGGAGCAATATCTCGCCCGTTCTATTACAGACTACCAGGGATTTCCCGAAACTAGGGATGCCAGCCTAGATGAGCAGGAGGGAGCCAAAAATGCGGCTTGGCTTGACTTGCTCCGCAGAGGCAACCAGGCCAGCACCGTGGCACAAGTCCTCAACCACGAGAACATCATCAGCCTCGCCGGGCGCATCGACATACAGCCGTTCACAAACACGCAACGGGAGGATTCTAAACCCGCCGGTTCCAAATCCTACCTGGTGTGGGATTTCTGCGACGCCGCCAACCTCAGCGCCGTCTTCGGCGACCACCCCGTCAAAGATCCCACCTACTATCTCCCAGAGTCGCTCTGCTGGCACGTACTTGTGTCTCTGTCACGGGCTGTTGCCTACCTGCACGATGGAACCCGAATCCGCTTCCACGAAGATCGGAATTCTGCTGCGCCCGAGTGGAAACCGATAGATCATGACTGGCTTCCCATCCTCCATCGTGCAATCGATCCGACCAATATCTACTTCCAGCACCCGCGAGGCATCGAAACCTACGGTCAGTGCAAGCTGGGGAACTTCCGCCACGCAACAGTCACAAACCACATCGTGGGTGAATCGTTGAGGGAGAGCTGGGACAAGAACGCAAATATTGGCACGTCTACTTCCCAACGTCGAGGGCATGAGCCGTTTGACGAGACGCTTCAAAAATATGAACAGGACCCTGAAGACTATCCAAAGGTAAGAACTCCACCCCCCGACTAGGGTCGAGTCCCATTTAACGCGATGATCAGAATAAACGGCCCTACACGCTGGGCACAGAATTATGGTCGATCGGCGCCGTTGTCTTTACCATGATGACGGGCCAGAACCCCACGCACAGCTGCCAGTACTGCGGCTGTTGCCACATCGAGCGCTGCAAAAAGGGGGGCTGTCTGCAGAGTAAGGCCGAGGCGAGTGGCTGTAGGTGCAGATACGGAGGGTGCGAGCACATCCCCAAGGAGGATTGTGAACACGGTGGTTCCGAGTGGAAACCGTGCCCTCACGGCCACCGCTGCTCGCAGAAGCTGGTCAACATCGACACGTACCTTGCCCGTGCCAAGTATTCAAAGATGCTGACCGAGGCCGTTGCGCTGTTGCTGTATCATGACCCAAAGGATACGAGGCGGAATGCCCCGTGGCGGGCTGTCCCACTGTCGCAGCGGATCGAATCAGAGTACAAGCGGTGGAAGGACACTACCAATGAAGGAAAAGCGTACCGAGACATCGACGATGACATGGAACAGCGGCGCGAGGCGGTCAAAAAGCAAGCATAGCGCGTGCGCTGCGAAGAGAAAGTGGTTGACGAATGCTAGTTGAGCTTCAGGGATGCCTGTTGATGTAAATGTCTAGCTGGCAATGTGTTGTCGACTCTTGGGCTGGAATGAATTTTTACAGTCATATTTTTTTTTCTTTGATCACCCTCGTCAGGTTTCCTCACAACAATACAAGGCCCTTCCATTCGATGGCCCAGGCCCCTTCGTAATCGTAACAGGATTCTATCCCGTAAATGCCGAAGCAGTTGGCCCAATGATCTTACACGACGCGTTGCAATCGGCGAGGCCCAATTGGTGTTGGGCTCATGGGTGGAAGGGAACGCATAGACCCCGCACCCGCACCAAGAGTGAGACCCTTCAGCGAGGCCAGTCGCTAAGCTTGGGTGGGACATCGCCCTGCTTTCGCCCGCCCCGCCATCGGCTGAGCGTGAGAGCGAGCGAGAGAGCTGCCTGCACCGCACTATTTCTCCATTCCATCCCATCGTCGTCCAAGCTCGACCTTCGCTCGACTTCAACACCTGCCCATTCCCCTCGCAGATTGCCCTTGTCCACCACCCACGCAGCGCTGCACGACCCGGTCACAGCTCCCACCAGAGGTTCCCAGCTATTCGACAGCTGTTGTCTGGCACATTCGGCCAATCGAAATCCCTCGGTCGGCGACAAAACAGGCGATTCTCTGAGCTCCGAGACGAAACCCATCTCTCTCTCAGCCCGCCCGCACGCCTGCGCACAAGACAAGAACCCACCACCAGCCCGCTTGCTCGAGCACGCGGCGACAGCACGACTTCCCAAATGTCCCATTCGAACCACACGCCCCCTCTCCTCCTCACGAAGCGCCTCACGGCCTTCCTCCACGCGAACCAGACGCCCACGCTCCCCACGCTGCTCCTCACCACGCCGCACGGCAAGCTCCTCGCCCACGCCAGCAAGCAGCCCGTCTCGGTCCTGCGAACCCACGCCACCGTTGCCGCCTCCCTCCTCACCATCCACTCGACGTCGTCGCCCTCGCTGCCCTCGGCGCTGCCCGGCTCCCGCACCCCGGACCTCATCGGCAGTTCCCCGCCCGACGAGGACCGCAACGACGCCGACTCGGTCGACGACGACCAGCTGAGCCAGTCCCAGCACCAGTACGACTCCAAGCCCAGGCCCAAGCCCGTCAAGCCGGCCACCATCACCGTCCAGCTCACGGGCGGCACCGTCGTCATCCGCCGCCTCAAGTGCGGTCTACTCTTCGTCTGCGTCGGCCCCGCCCAGGACGCTCCCGCCGATCACGCCCACCTGCACCCCCACGACCGCTCGGGTGATGCCTCCCATGTTGGCAGTCCCGGTGAGGCTGACAGCATGATTAGCACCGGCGCTCAGACGACGGCCAGTCTCGAGAGTTCTGCCGGCACGGGGGCCGCCGTCATGGCCCTGCGTCGCCACGCAACCGAGCTCTCCCGCTGGTTGGACGACAAGCTGGGCACGCTAACCGTCCCCGAGGAGGGTGTCGGTGTCGAGTAGAGGAAGCCGGGACTGCGGCAGGTGCTTGTTTGGGGCCTAGCATTGGTGGCGTTTGAAGGTTGTGCTTTGGGATACACCTTATTCCGACAGGGTTGACAGAGCATCCAGTTGACATGTCGCTTGTTTTTGGCGTTTTGGGGTTCAACGTGTTTAGATACCAAAGACGACGATGCTCTACATCTCTATCATACATGGAAATATATCGCTTCTAATATGCATTTTTCTGATTCATTTAAATTCGATGCCTCGAGAATTGAAGCTTATTACAAACAAATAATGATGCTCTATAACATTTACCGAACCCATTTTGCTGTTGAGCGGTCCCATATAGTTTTGTCCTTTACTCAATAACAGAACGCCCAATCCATCCGTAACGCCGAGATACAACACTCATGACCGCCAACCTCCCCGGTAACCCCAACTGCGTATTCCAGGGGAAATAGTAAGAATCGCAGAGAAAAGACATTGTAGCACAGAACAAGTCGACTCGCGGGCGAAGTAGAAGAAAGAAGGAGAAACCTGCAGCCACCCAGTCGCTATTCAATGCTCATCCGCATGATGCCGTCGTTGGTATCGATCATGCCTTGGAAGCCCACCCTTCCTTTACTATTGATGCGGCCAGAAGGAGCGGCTGAAGAGCTGGCGCCGGAAAGGTTACCCGGCGTGCTAGTGCCGGTCTCGCTGGGAGCGCTGCTGGGAGCTTTCTCACCGCTGTTGCTGCTTGGGCGGGAGCCAGAGCCCCAGGGCTGGACGTCGCGCTGAAGAGGACTCTGCATGATGGGCGAGTTATGGACGCTCATGCCGGGGCTGACTGCGCGGCGTTTGAAGCTAGCCGGGTCAAAGTCGTCATCGCGACGGCGCTTGTTGTTGATGCGACGGGTGATTTCAGCTGCGCTGGGGGGCTGAGGGCCGTTGTTCCACGAAGGCTAGGACATGTTAGGAAATGCTGTACATAAACAAACGGGAGATTCTTACTGGAAAACCAAGTGGCACTCCTCCCTGGGAAGCCCCCTGGGACGGAGAGTCCATTGCAACATCTTCGCTCAAGCCCGAAGAGGAACCCCGTGGAAGAAATGCAGCTGGAGGCGGCGTCGTCCTTGCACCACCGACGCTACCCGACTCGGAAAAGGTATCCCAAAAGTTCTTGCCCTTGGAATTCTTCATGGTTTGCTTCTTAAAGCTGCTTGATAACCCCATGGATAGGTCGCCCATCATATCTTCTTCGCCCACGTCATCCATGGGGTCTTGCTGTGTTAATGAAGGCGAAGAAGGCGCCGTTGTAGTAGTCGTCGTTGTCGTCTGGGTAGATTCGCCGGCAGCCGCTGTAGGGACTCTGGGTTCGAGGTCAACATCGCTCTCGCGAACCTGCTTGACCACCTCTGCCTCGCGTCGAAATTCGGCGTCGACCGGTGCGCCCTCCTCCAGCAAAGCCGCCCGGATACGCGCAAAGTTTTTGGATTTTGGCTAAACAGTCAGCATGTTCCATCGTTCCGTGTCGTGAGGCAGGAAACACTCACCAAGAGGTTACCACGCCGTGTAACAACCCTCCGTATAACGCTTCGCTGCCCGTCTGTTCCGAGTCCTTCTACGTCCGCCATGGCCTTGCCTTCGTCCGTGTCCGCTCCTGAAATGTGCAGTTGGTTCGCCTGCCAGCTGATGCTTTCCCGTCTTGCTCGGGCAGCGGCATGTGGCGGTGACTTGGAGATGGACCCACTGGAGCTACCAAATCCAAACCCAAAGGGTCCACGTCCTTTCTTCTTTTGCTGTTTACGCGGTCGCTGGCGCTGCTGGAAGCTTGCAAGGCTACTCATGGCAGGGGATCCGAACGGGATGCTCGGGCCCTGGGAGCCCAAGGCGGAGCTCATCTTGGAGACCTGAGGCGTGGTCACATAGGATTCGTCCATGTCCTCGTCCATCAGATCGTCGTCGTCCGAAGAGCTCGACGAGTCCGACCCAATAGCCTGCGTGCTCCCGAGCGAGCTGCTGATATGCATCCTTTCCTGGTTCCCCATAACGGACCACAGTGACGATGACGTCTGCTCTGGTCCTCCATAATGACTTCGCCGGGAGGGTATGTTCATCGCCCGGCCCCCGGCGGTCGGGGACGAATCGGGCGAGGACTCGGCCAGTGTCGAGTGATGGAGGCTGGTCGCGGCACGGGAGAAGTCAAGGCCGCGGGAGCGGCGCGGAAGGATGTTCGTCGGCGAGGCGTAGATTTGCGAATGGTCGAGCTTGGGGGAGAGGGGAGCGGGCTTGACGTAGGGGTTCGAGGCGGCAGCGGGAGGAGTAAATTCGCGAGCGGGCATGTGCAAAGGAATGCCACGGGAGCTGAAGTCGAGGCGACGGGGAGTCACCGGCGTCGGAGTGTCGGGTATAGTGCTGTCGTCCTTGGAGGTTCGTCGAGATGCCTCGACTATCCGTGGGCTTGGAGACAGTTTCTTGTTGGGGGTGCCCCCTCCGTCCGACATAGATCGAGTCTTGGTCAAGGGCGACCGGCCTTGTGTCCTGTTGGAGTTGTCGCCGCCTGGCTGATCGTCCATGACGGCCGACTCGTCATATGGGTCACCCATGAGCATGTTTGGGCGCTCCATCGGGGGGGTCGAGGGGTCAAGGCGTCGCAGTGTCGCAGTTTGAGGGGTGGTGATTGAGCAGCAGTGTTGGAGGAAGCTGGGGGATCGTCAATGTGAGGTCAGGGCCGGGGGGAATGACGCTCGATCGACCTCATGGGGATGCGACAAGTGGTGATTGGAGATGGTGGTCAAGGCGCAATATCCATATGTTGCAGAGAGGGAAAGACCATTGTTTCACATACTAGAATACCAATAGCATGCAGGACGAATAGAAGTGCGAGGCGCAGAGGTGCTGGTGGATAGATGAGGCTGTTCACCCGGGCGGTTAGAGCAGCACGGTGCGTCGCGCCCGCGAGTTTTAGCGACATGGATAGTCGCCCCGCACAGTCGCATTGCTCTTGACGCCCCAGCCCTGCTGCTGACTGGGCGCCAACAAGGTTTTTATCAACAAGGGTCATGGAATTCCCAAAAACACGCTTGTGGAATTCATCCGATTAGTTATAGTGAAAGCACGTGGTCTTGAATTGTATTGTAGATCCAAGATCCATATTAGTGGCCCAAGTGTTCAAAAAACATGTTGGTGTT
Organism: Calonectria multiphialidica; assembly: GCA_020623665.1. Lineage (NCBI taxonomy): Eukaryota > Fungi > Ascomycota > Sordariomycetes > Hypocreales > Nectriaceae > Calonectria > Calonectria multiphialidica. The sequence continues at coordinate 38,318 of JAHVYC010000114.1, forward strand.
CATGTGATGATATTTATCCACATCCCCCACGCGTCAATCAAGCACTAGACCACGGCGACGCCATTGTCATGGGGAAACATTGAACCAAGATAGCTCTCGTTCATTTTGACAACCATTTGGAGCTCTCCCATTGCCCCAGAAACCACAGAGCACGTCCTCACGTACATCTAATATGTTTATCTCGTCATCATGACAGTATCTATATTTGGACACATGCTACCCTAAACACCTAGCCCATTTCTAGTTCAGTTCTAAAAGCTAGCAACTGCATGTTTGTGATAGCGCCATTCTAGTGGGATGAGTCCATCCGCTAGCTGATTTTCAGTTGCTGCCTCTTGTGGCGTTTTATTTTTGGCTCCCCTTTCTGGCCCCCAATTTCAATCATGGCTTAATTGAGGCGCCTGTCATCCGTCACCCCGCCTTGAGCTACCCAAGGAGTAAAGTATACACAGCGTTGGATACGACATTCGCGACTCCATAATACGCCCCATAAACCCCGAAAAAATTACACGTGGAGATTGTTTGAAAGCATGGGTGAAGTTTGAATTGATTTCTTTCCTTATTACACTTCAGTCTGTTCATTTTTACACCTACCCTACCAAAGTTGTCTGTGTTTGGTCTAACATTGTCTCTTGTACCTCAAGACGAGCCCGATCTTGTACATACGACCATAGCTCTCAGAAAATACGGGATCCCGTCCGCTCTCCCATAGTCAAGCTGAGAAGCGGTGAATTAGTACTCGGGTCGGTGACGACCGGGGAATCCTCGCTGTTGTATGTTTTTTGCTTGTCCCGCTGACATGTGGTATTTTTTTGTTTATGTTTTGTCCTGGTCTTGTTGATTTAGTTATTCATGATGCAAAAGTAACAACAAAAACCACCAGAGTAGTTTATCAAGTATAATGCTTCAAGTATGTGATCGAAATGATTAGTGAACTTGGTGTTATTTTATAAAATGCGAATGTTTACTGGGGTGGGCTTAATAGGCATGTAGCGAATGATAAAATCAGGCCTTGATTCCAACACCAACATCAGACCTGGGTGCATCCCGATGGAATAGTGTAGTCTTATGTGAGGTAGATACCCCAAGAAGTTTGTGACTGTTGGCAAATCCTCTTGGTTGGAGACGATTTCCTACTTTAGTAGGCCATGGCGGAAGATACGCATCTGGGCAATACCTAACCCTTGCGCAGACAAGATCCCTAGGAAACTGCCCACATAATCTCTCCCTGGCCCTATACCTCTTCCAACAATGCCGCGGATCGCGAGGGGAAGCTGTCTGATCTAAGAAACCCCGCGGGGAATGGCTTCTTCACTGGTTTACCCCACCAAACTAGCCTAGTCGTGGTAACACCTTGCCATGACCCCGGTATAACGACATCCGAGGCCGTGGCTAAAAGTCCGTCGGATAAAAAAGAGATTTGATCTTCGTGTTTGGGAGTATGGATACATCAAAACTCCGTTAAGGTGAAAGTTGAGCACTGCCATTGAGATTTGCCAAGTGCCATGAACATAAACTGTCTTAGGCGGGACTAAGACGGCTATCGAGTTGATCGCCCGCACATCGTCTTGTTTTTCGGAAACTGGGCAAGCTCTGGGAGATAGGATGTATGCCCGCCTGCCCTGATACTCGGCCGGCCGGCTTTGGAGCGGGGGAAGTCGACTGGATGGACCGAAAGATGTGGGGTTATCGCCCATACCTACCAGAACAGGTAAATCTGGGGTAGTCCCCATGGGGTAGCCTCGAGGGTCGGTTTCAATGTTTATTACCAGATCTGGCATCTAAGGCCGGGGAAATTAAGACATGTTGAGATATTGGGATGAAAAAAAAATATATATATAGGTCATGTCTTTGATTCTTGACTGATATTTCCAACTCGACAGCCTGAGACATTATTTGAAAGCGCCTCCCAGTATCATCCATTTCTTTAAAACGCCGCAATGGCTACGAACCTCAAAGCAGGCTCAGATACATCCCTTCCAGACCATGCCATGGCCAAGAAGAATGATGCAGAGCATATCGAGACGTCACTCGAAGGAGAGGCTGTGTTAGAAGATGTATCCTACGGGCCGTCTGGCATTCAGGGCATATTTAGCTCAGGATATGTCACGGGTGCAGCATTCTTGGCCTCCCTTGGCGGCTTCTCGTTCGGATACGACCAGGGAGTCATTTCGATCATCAATGTCATGCCTCTGTTTCATGAGGCGTACCCTCCTTCAAAGACAGCCTTCGGCACTGGCTTCATGACTGGCATGCTCTTGCTTGGTGCCTTTATTGGTTGTATTTTTATGCCCTACCTGGCCGACAAGGTATCTCGAAAATGGGCTTTGACCGTGGTCGTGGTTATTTTCGATATCGGTGCTATAATCCAAACAGCGGCCACTAACTATGGAATGTTGGTCGCCGGCAGAGCTATCGGAGGAATTGGTGTTGGTACGCTTGCAATGGTATGAAAACTATGCGATTTGGGGACATGAAGCAAAGTCTTAACATGCATCTAGGGAGCGCCGCTTTACATTTCCGAGATTTCACCACCGAACCTCCGCGGAACGCTCCTTGTACTCGAGTCAATATCTATTGTATCTGGCGTTGTAATTGCGTACTGGATCACTTTTGCTACCCGGAATATCCCCAGCGAAGTCTCTTTTAGACTCCCGCTGGGGTTACAGATGCTTTGCGCAACCTTTTTGGGAATCGGCATTCATATGTTCCCTTACTCCCCTCGTTGGCTCGTAATGGTTGACCGCCACGAGGAGGCCATGGCGAGCCTTTGCAAGCTCAGAGGTCTGCCTTCAACTGATGAGCGGGTCCAAGCCGAATATAAATCAATCATCACTGAGATCGAGTTTCAAAAAATTTCACAGGCGGCAAAGCATCCTGGGGCTGACGGTGCCAAGCTCGAGATTTTGCTTTGGTTGGATCTATTTGACCGCAAGATGTGGCGAAGGACCGTTGTGGGCTGTGGCGTTTGCTTCTTTCAGCAATTCAGTGGGATCAACGCCTTCATTTACTATGCCCCAACTCTATTTCGATCAATCGGACAATCTGATGAAATGTCACTGATTCTCTCCGGTGTTTTCAACGCCTTACAGTTGATAGCCGTGGCTGTTTGCTTTGTTGTCATTGACAAAGTAGGCCGCCGGCCTTTGGCTATTTTTGGAGGATTCAGCACTGCTGTTTGCTACATAATTATTGCCGCCCTGACTGGAGTGTATTCAAAGGATTGGCAGGCCAATACTGCCGCTGGATGGGCATGCGTAGCAATGGCCTTTGGCTTCATTCTGGTCTTCGGCGTGTCTTACTCTCCCCTAGGTTGGGCGCTGCCCCCCGAGGTATTTTCGACATCGTCTCGTGCCAAAGGTGTGGCCCTTGCCACCTGCGTGAACTGGCTGTCCAATTTCACTGTCGGAATTGCGACGCCACCTATGCTGGCGTCGATTGGATATGGCACTTACATTTTCTTTGCCGTATTTTGTGGCCTTGCCGGTATCTGGGCAGTGCTCTTGGTGCCAGAAACCATGGGCAAGACTTTGGAACAGATGGATGAAGTATTTGGAGACATGAATGGACATGAAGAAATGGAAATGATGAGACAGGCCGTCAGAGCTTCTGAAAGGATTGTTTCCGTTCAAAGTGCGTAGGGAACGAGCCCTCGGTGATGGAGCTTGTGTTGCATACTAAATGATTTTCTGCCCAAACAAATAATAAAGACTACGCGCTGGAATGTGTTAGCAGTAGTTGGCGAGAGGGAAAAACATGTTAGAGAAAACAGGCTATAGAAAAGAGTTAGCCTCTTAATTTCTGTCAATACCGCGAAAATCCTAGAAACCATAACCTGGGATTATTAATATTTTATCTCATCGTGAATGTGGACCGCGCCAGGGTTTGGTGCTCGAAGTGGCCACCGCCGCGTTGGACAGAAACATAAAACGGGATGATGAATTGCTACGCTGACAACAAGGGGCATAGAATCAGAGTGAATTGATGGAGGGGACTTAAGAGCTTCGTTGCCCAAGGATTAGTGTTGATGGCCTACAAAATACTGTATCCCCAAGCGAGCTGTGGGCAAAGAATGCGAATCGCTCTGCTAGTGTAGCAATCTGTCTTTCCCCAGATCTTAAAAAACGGGCATCGCTTCACAGAGACGAAGGCGACCCATTTATGTCCGAAACATCACTTCTTAGGTAATTAAAACGCTCGCGTGCAGTAGTGATCATGAACTTGTCAAAGCTGAGGTGTGGTTCGGGAAACTGGTGAGACGTCTATCGATATGTTACCCCACATGTCGCCTCTGCAGCATCCTGATCGACACCAATCCCTCGGTCGGCCAATTCGGACAGCGAGAGGGATGAATGTCCTTTTGGACGCTTCTGGAGTTGAGAAAACTTGACCGAGTTTTCGGACAAGGTTGGAATCACGCCCTCACGTGAGCGGCCACTTCAAATCCCGTGAATTGTGAAGGCGCTTCCTAATTCCTAATATAGGTGAGCACTCCGCTCTCGTGGGCCACCGCGTCTCAACTCCACAGTGCAGAATTACGCATGCGGCGCATGCTAGTTAATAAGCAATTCGCTAACGGCAGCTAAACAGGCTTTTGCAACCTATCACTATGAAAAAACGGATGGTCAGACCAGGCACCATGGCGCTGCTCGAGGCGAGCAAGGTCATTGATGGGCCCTCCCCGCTTTGATGCACGGTGAGTGAGCTTCACCTACGAGTCGCCAATTTACTGCATGACGGAGTAGCCAAGAGTGGGATGGGAAAGGCTGGGGGGTATCCAACCCTCAAAGTTGATTGGCATGCCGATGGGTTTTATTGCGCACTGAACCGCCATTTGCAAATACCTCGTGTTGGGCGTGTAGCGGGATTTTGCCTTGAAAATTGCAATCCTTGAGCGATATCCCTCTCGGCATTACTTCGTGCAATGCATAATGGGAATGAGCTGCCAGATTAGCTTTGTAATCTAGTGGCATTTCAGCGCTACGCGCTACAGCTCCGGGGGGGGAAGACCACTGGAATTGGTTACCCCAGGCGCTGACACATAGCGCTATAGTGCCGAGCTCGGAGCGTGGCGGCCCTCTGCCGAAAAATCAGAGTACCCCCCATCGGCCCCGGCCGCCTGGTCGGCCTGCACGGCGAAGCCCCCCCATCGGTCGTCATCTGCGCAACAAAACTTCCAGCAGTCGTCGCAATCGAGGCTTAGACAAGTTGACTTTGACAACTACACCCACATCCGGACCTCACCCCGACACATAGACACACCAGAGGAGCCATCCACAATGGCCTGCGACTACCAATACGTTAGGGACATGACGCCCGAGGGCTACACCTTCCCCTCACACCGACTCCAGCGCACATGCGATGCCTCGCGCACGCCCTTGGTGCTGGTAGCCTGCGGTTCATGTGCGACACCCGCCCGATGCTCCCCGAGGCTGTATCATGGCTGACAATCCCCTCGCGCAGTTTCACCAATTACGTTTCTACACCTGAGAATGTTCCCCATGGCCAGAGACCACAGTAAGAATGAAGGTTAGTGAAACTGATTTTGCGTCTCCCACCGGATTTTCGTGCCCGCCGGAGCACGCCCGCGCTGACACCACCGACCGTTAGGATTCGAAGTTATTGGCGGCTATCTCTCGCCCGTCTCGGATGCATACAAGAAGAAGGGCCTGGCTCCGGCCCAGCACCGCGTCCGCATGTGCGAGCTGGCCACCGAGAACATGTCCAAGTGGCTGATGGTTGACCCTTGGGAGGCCGAAAACCCGAGCTTCATCCCAACGGCTCGTGTGCTCGACCACTTCGACTATGAGATCAACGAGGTCATGGGCGGCGTCGAGTGCAGCGACGGCACACGCAAGCGTGCCCGCATCGTGCTGCTCGCCGGCCTCGACCTGATCCAGACCATGTCAACCCCCGGCGTCTGGGACGCCACCGATCTTGACCACATCCTTGGCAACTACGGCGTCTTTGCCCTCGAGCGCTCCGGAACCGAGCTGGACTCGGCCTTGGCGAACCTCAAGCAGTGGGAGCACAACATCCACATCATCCGCCAGGTATGTCGCCCACCCAGGTTGATGCACCTCCGCAGGCATGCGTTCACGTAGCTGACTTGTTTTGATCGCATAGGTGGTCACCAACGACATTAGCAGCACCAAGGTGCGTCTGCTGTTAAAGCGAGACATGAGCATCGATTATCTGTGAGTCGCGCGAAGTCCGAGTTGCTGATGCGAATAGTGATTAACATCTGTGCGTGCGTGTTTAGAATCCCTGATGATGTCATCAACTACATATATGAGCACAACCTGTACCGCGACCTCGACCTGGCGCAGGACCAAAAGGGCAAGGAGAAGGCTAACGAGTCTGTGGCCGGGCCCAGCAAGGGTTGAGCAAAACAGCGCTTGCTGCGATCCACAAAGGTATATCTTTTCACGATACACAAAATGACTCCCCCATCCCCGCCCCATGCGCCCCGCGCCATCGGCCTTGTCGGCGAAAGCCAATGAAGAATGGAGTGGGTCTCCAGGATTCGCAAACGGCGAAACTACGCCTGGTCGCAACCCGAGAAAAAACCACAGTCTTGGGTCAGCTGTTTTTGCGGAATCGGCGTCCGTCGTTAGTTAGCCGGAATTTTTTTTCTGGCCATGTGGTGCGGCACTGACCGCCTCAGAGACCATCCGAGCGATTTGGAAAGTCTTTTTGTTTGGGTTTCCTGCACTGGAGGAATTCTTTAACCCCTGGTAAACTAAACTGGCGTTTTTTTGGTCAATTATGTCCGGGACGGGCTTTCTTTACTCTGACCACACTGCCTGCGCGAGTCGGTAGCGTTTGGATATTGTTTGGGTTTGGGTGGTAACCTGATATTTAGCGAAACACTTTTACTTGTCGGATACAATCCGGCAGTAGAGTGACAGTTTCATGACGTCTTTCTTTGATGAATCAAGCGGAACAAGAATGAAGGGTTTTGTTGCTCTCTCTCTCCTTGTCCGGTATTCCCACTTGGGACGGTTTCTGTGCAGATGCAATTGTTGTGTGCGTGAGTGAATTGTGACTAGTTTTCGAGAGTTGATTGCAAGTAAACGATCTAGGTTTAAACAATTCTTTCCTCAGCTTATTATCAAGGAGCACAATGAATTTTATACATTTCCGGCCCTCCCGTTGGTGGAATAGGAAGGCCGTGGTCAACAGGCCGGTCGGCATAGAGTTCCTCTCATCCATGCCCATGGCGAGAACTCCGGCCGGGGTGTAGAGTGAGGCAGGGGCTTTTGTATGCGAAAATTCACATGCCAGGCCAAGAATTCCTCTAGGAGCCCGGCATTTACTGGCCGAGATTGATAGGCGGGAGCCCTGCCTGAGTCTTGGCACGTCACTTTGATCAAGTCTGGATGAGGAAGCTGGGTGTCTATCATGGTTCTATGGCGCCGCGATAACTGGGTCAGCCGTCGATTTCTTTTCATTTGCCCTTCCGGCATAATTCTTTCCTTATGCAAGATATTCCCAGTTTCGCAACCCGGAAATGAGGCGGAGCGTGGTTCCTTGGGCGCGGACGAATGACCTGGCGAATGAGGTGCACGAGATGCAGGACGTCGGTATATTCAAGGGGGAAAGCGGCCGGCTTCTTTGACACCACAGGACACAAGCCGCCAAGACTTTGGCTGGCGGATGCGGGAACCGGCCAATGGGTTCATTGGGCGTCATCAATGGTCCGACTAATGAGGGCGCGAGGACCGGGATGGCTGGAACAGCAAGAGATAGAGTTGCAAAAGGACCTCGTTTCCGTAGCTTAATTATCATTCTTGTTTTTATTTTAGGCTTGAGTTTAAGACTAGATTCTAGGTCGTGCGCGCCCCTCTGGGCACCCGAAGGCACCTGCAGAATGCGGCAAAGCTGCCGGGCTCAGTGGATGATGGTGCGTGCCTGGCTTTTTTCGCCCCTCCCCCATCCCTCCCTCAATCTCCCTCCAATTCTTCCAGTGGCACACAGGTTCCCCCAGTAGTTTTCAGCGGGAGGTATCGGCTAGGGGGAGGATGGGGAGGGGGAGGGGTTGGTGGTTGGGGTGGCCGGGTCGCTGAGTGGTCGAATCGCCGGCGGCGCATCGATAAACGTGCTAGGGCTCCGCGGATCGATAGGACGGGCGATACGGGACGACCGGGGGAGGGGTTGGCGGGAAAAGGATGAGCTGCAGGTACAGCTTGACAGAGCGGCTTCGGTGTCGCAATTGGGTGAGAGACGGCCTGGAAGGCTGCTGGGCCTCGGGGATTGGTACTGCGATGGGGATGGGGGCATCTGTTAGCTTCTGGGCGCATGAGACTTACCGTAGCCAACAGGGGGACCTTTCGGGAGGATGCCGTATCTTTCCCTCAAGCAGATGGATATGAACAGATGCGAGCTGAAAGGACAAGAGTCATGTATATATGTAGCATGCGCCGCACACGGGAGTGGTCCACGATGTGCACTTGCATCTTGTTGGGCAGCTTCATCCACCCAGGGTCGAGCGCTACCGTTGCAATTCCTCGTGTCTGTACAGCTGCATTCACTCTTTCTCATCCCCAACAATAATGAGGTCGCTCGCCGTGTCGCTCCTCGGCGTCGCAGCCGGCGTCGTTTCGGCCGAGTCCATTGCCGAGATCAATGGCAACCAGTTCATGTCGCCGTTCAACGGCAAGAGCGTCACTGATGTCACTGGTCTCGTCACGGCCAAGAGCAGCTCTGGTTTCTGGCTGCGCTCAACCAAGCCGGACAACAGCAGCGCCACTTCTGAGGGATTGTACGTGTACGGCAGCTCTGCTGTCTCAAAGGTGGCAGTGGGCGACGTCGTGACGCTGGGTGGTTCTGTCAAGGAGTACAGGTAAGGCGCAGTTAAGCTTAAATGCTAGGTTGCCGTACGCGGAAAAGCCACTAACAATCACCTCCACACAGGTCAAGCACCGCCTACCTATACCTCACCGAGCTCACCTCGCCCGCCAACATTGTTGTCAAGTCGTCCAACAACTCGGTTAAGCCCCTTGTTATTGGCGTCGACACCCTGAGCCCTCCCACCAAGCAATTCTCGGGCCTGGACGACGGCGACATTTTCGGCGTCCCCAACAACCAGTCTCTCATCTCCTCCACCAACCCCAAGCTGCAGCCCAGCTCGTATGGACTCGACTTCTGGGAGAGCCTCGTCGGCGAGCTTGTTACTATCAAGAGCGCATACGCCATCAGCCGCGCCAACCAGTATGGCGACACCTGGGTCCGTGGCGACTGGGAGGTCTCAGGACTCAACGGCCACGGCGGCCTGACCATGCTGGATCAGGGTATGAACTCGCTGCTCCTTTTGTTCACCATGTGAGATGTTAACCAATTGATTTAGATGCCAACCCTGAGGCCATCATCATTGGCTCTCCTGTTGACGGCTCCAGTAACCCCGATGACACCAAGTTGGGCGATTACATCGGCGACATCACCGGCGTCGTCTACTACGCCTACGGTTTCTACCGCATTCTTCCCCTGACCTCAATCAAGGTTTCCAAGGCCGCCGACGCCGAATACCCTGCCGTCGGCTTCACCAGCACCGGCACATGCAAGGGCATCTCCGTCGCCGACTACAACACGGAGAACCTGAACCCTGAGTCGACCCACCTGCCCCTTGTTGTTGACCAGATTGTCAACAAGCTTCGCAACCCTGACTTCATCTTCCTCCAAGAGGTCCAAGACAACTCTGGTGCCACCAATGACGGCGTTGTTTCTGCCAACCAGACCCTGTCCGCGCTCGCTCAGGGCATCGAGGCGGCTGGTGGCCCTACCTACTCATTCGTCGATGTTGACCCCGTGGATGGACAAGACGGTGGTCAGCCCGGAGGCAACATCCGTGTTGCTTACCTCTACCGCGCTGACCGAGTCGAGCTCGTCGATGTGAACCCCGGAACCGCTACTCAGGCCAACGAGGTCCTCGATGGACCCAAGCTCAAGTACAACCCCGGTGTGATCGACCCCACAAACTCGGCCTGGGACGCCAGCCGCAAGCCTCTTATCGCTATGTGGAAGCCTGTTGACTGCGATACGCCTTTCTTTACTGTCAACGTGCACTTCAGCAGCAAGGGCGGCTCCACTTCTCTGCACGGCGATGCCCGACCTCCCGTGAACAGCCCTATTGACAAGCGCACTCAGCAAGCCGAGATTACAGCATCTTTCATCGCCGAGATTCTGGCCAAGGACGCCAACGCCCACATTATCACAGCGGGTGACTTTAACGAGTTTGTTCAAGTGCAGCCCCTGCAGACCTTTATGGAGAAGTCGGGCCTGACAGACCTTGAGTCGGTTGTCGACATCCCTGCCGTTGAGAGATACACATATCTTTATGACAACAACTGCGAGGCTCTAGACCACATGTTTATTAGCAAGGCTCTGAAGGATGATGTCAAATACGAGCATCTCCACCTCAACACTTGGCAGAACTATGACGACCAGGTTAGCGATCACGACCCCAGTGTCGCTCGCTTTAACCTCTGTTAAGAGCGGCAAATTGGCATCTTGTAATAACATGGGGTAATTTGTGTACAATCTAGAACTTAGCTTGGAAATGACTTCATGTATATATGCTCCAAATGAAGTAAATATAACTTAGGATGACGACAGACAATGTGAGACATGAAACGATCCAAAACGCAACTGTAGCTACAATGATCTTCATTTTCTACATTGAAACCTTGGTCGCCGGATGATATATCGCGAGACTATGATGAAGATATAGGGACAACGTAGGTTGCAGTGACGAGCGCATCCCTGTTGGGCTTCTAATTCGAGAATCATCACTCATCTCCAGGGCAAAGCCGTCGGAGACTTTCGAAGTCGCATGGAACACTTTCATTGGTGGATCGAGCATGGGGTGCATGGGAGGTGTCTTATCATGACGTCGCTTGTCATGGTTAGAGTATAAGGCCAAGATGGTTAGATGATTGGTTGCGGCCGTGTCTGATGGAAGCGCCGTGGCGTTGTTTGGACGCCCAACTTGAGCAGCCTCACGCACAAAAGAGGAGCCACATCATTACTGCCTCATCTGACGCACCCTGGAACTTTTCTTCCTTAGATGAAGGTGTTCCGACGAGTTGTGGCGACCGAATTATCGAACCATGCGAACCCTGTGAACCCAATGAACACCGTCAACTGGCCAAAACTTTCTAGTCCAAACCTATCCCACCAAAATAAATTCGTTGGAAGATGCCGGAACGGCAGCACTATTCTGAGGACGACCAAGCCATTGGGACCAGCCCTGTAAAAAAGAGGACAGCCTCTCATGATAACGTGCGGATACAAGAAACCAATGCTACCCAAAAAAAGACCAATGAAGAATACACTGTTGGGTGGATTTGTGCCATTAGCACAGAATATGTTGCTGCGCAGGCTTTTCTCGATGAAGAACATGACCACCCCGAATACGTATCCCCAAACGACAACAACGACTATACATTAGGAAAGATTGGGAAACACAATGTTGTCATTGCCGTTTTGCCAGATCAGGAGTATGGCGCATCTTCGGCGGCGACAGTCGCGAGGGACATGCTGCACAGCTTTCCTAACGTCAGAATCGGACTGATGGTTGGAATCGCTGGTGGCGCACCAAGTTATAAGCATGACATACGTCTAGGCGATATCGTGGTCAGTGCTGCGAGCAACGGAAAGGGTGGTGTGTTACAATATGACTGTGGACAACAGGGACAAGGACAGGACTTCCAAGAAACTGGGTTCTTGAACCAGTCGCCAACTATACTACGAACAGCGGTAAATGGACTGAAAGCCCACTACGAGGTGAACGGGCATCGGTTTGAAGGCACAATTAACGGTATTCTCGAAAGAAAACCAAGGCTACGAAAGAAGTATAAGCGGCCTTCTCAACGTGATGATAGGCTATATCGAAGCGAAATCATCCATGCGGACGGCGACTTGACATGTGCTGTAGTGTGTGGTGACAATCCATCACAATTAGTGTTGCGACCTGAACGGAGCGAAGAAGACGACAATCCAGCTATCCATTATGGCCTAATTGCTTCAGCGAACGCGTCTATGAAGGATGCTCCGATTCGAGACAAGCTCGCAGCCGAAAAAGGTGTTTTGTGTTTTGAAATGGAGGCGGCTGGCCTAATGAACCACTTTCCGTGTCTGGTTATCCGCGGAATATGTGACTACTCAGACACTCATAAGAATAGGGTGTGGCAAGGATACGCGGCCATGTCGGCGGCTGCGTATGCCAAAGATCTTCTGTGTCGAATTCCTCCGAATAAAGTCGAGGCTGAGAAAAGGATTAACGAGCTATTTGCTGAGAGTAAGATATTTTCAAGCCTCTCCTGGATAGTATCTAATTAGATGCAGTGATTGAAACGATGCATAACACTTCAGTAAACGCTGCACAGACCAATTCTAGGCTGAACAGGGACGAAGACACCAAAATCCTACATTGGCTCATGCCAGTTGAATATGGTCTTCAACAAAGTGACTACCTCAGCCGGCAACAGCCAGAAACTGGCCAATGGTTTTTGAATTCACAAGAGTACAAGATTTGGATGGCCGAAAGCAAGCAGACGCTGTTCTGTCCAGGAATGCCTGGAGCTGGGAAAACAATTCTCACATCTATCATAATTGATGACATCGAGAAGCAGTGTGGAGGAGACAACGTCGGCATCGCCTATATATATTGCAATTTCCGGCAGCGGGACAACCAGAAGACCCAAGACTTGCTTGCAAGTTTACTAAAGCAACTAAGCCGTCCATCCCATCTAGAGGGTGTGAAAAGACTCTATGTGCAACATAGTAGAAATAGTACGAGGCCATCGCTTATTGAAGTTCGCAAAACTCTCCAGTCTGTGGTAACTATGTATTCAAGGGTCTTCATCGTCGTCGATGCGCTTGATGAGTGTCAAACATCAGATGGTTGCAGGGAGGAAATATTGAATGAGATCTTTGATCTCCAAGCTATGTCTGGGGCCAACATTTTGGCAACTTCGCGTCACCTGCCAGAAATTGAAAGGAAATTCCAACATAGCATACGACTAGAGGTTCGCGCTAGCGATGGAGACGTACAGAAGTATATCGAACAACATATGTCTCGATTACCTCACTTTGTACATCGTAATATAAACCTCCAAGAAGAAGTCAAGACTAGGATTGTCCAGTCTATACAGGGAATGTGCGTGGCGCGCTTCTGAACACCAAACCACATGCTGATGCATTCTTAGGTTCTTACTTGCCCAGCTCCACCTCGACTCACTCATTGGAAAGAGGTCACCTCTGGCCCTCCAAGATGCACTTGCGAAACTACCAACGGGGTCTGATGCGTACGATCGCGCATACAAGGACGCGATGGAACGGATTGAAGGGCAGGTGAATGACCAAAAGGAACTTGCCAAACAGACTTTGGCATGGATCACCTGTGCAAAACGAAGGCTGAAAACCTCAGAATTGCAGCATGCTCTTGCTACAGAGGAAGGTATCCCGGAGCTTAGGAAAGCTAATATCTCGGACATTGAAGATATCATCTCTGTGTGTGCTGGATTGATCACCCTCGATCCAGAAAGCGACGTTGTCCGGTTAGTCCACTATACCGCACAAGAATACTTTGAGCGAACGCATAAATCGTGGTTCCCGGATGCAGAGATGTATATCACCAATGTTTGCGTTACATATCTCTCATTTAGCACCTTTGAGACGGGGGGTTGTGAAACGGAATATGAATTACAGGATCGGTTGCTGTCAAATCCTCTCTACGATTACGCTGCACACAACTGGGGCTATCATGCTTATAATCTTTCGATTTCATCACTGGTTCTGAACTTCCTGAAGTCTGAGGTAAAAGTGGAGGCGTCAGGCCAAGTGAGATTGGGCTTTCCTGTAATCACAAAAGCCACAGGTCTTCACCTGGCGGTAGAGTTTGGAATTGAAAAAGCAGCCAAAGCTCTTCTCGACAATGGAGAAAAGGTTGACGCGAGAAACATTTGGGGCGAGACGCCTTTATGGCACGCGGCAAAGAATGGGAATGAGGCTATTGTTAAATTGTTACTCGATCGAGGCGCTGCGGCTAATACTCAGGACATTGTTGGCAACACGCCTTTATACCATGCGGCAAAGAGTGGCAATGAGGCTATTGTCAAGTTGCTACTTGATCAAGGCGCTGACCCTAATACTGAGAAGACACCTCTATCACTTGCGGCAGAGAGTGGGAATGAGGTTATTGTTAAGTTGTTACTTGGTGCGGACGCCAATCCTAATACCAATACTGGGAACACTTTTCGCATGACGCCTCTATGCTACGCGGCAGAGATTGGGAATGAGGCTATTGTTAATTTGTTACTTGATCGAGGCGCCGACCCCAATTCCAAGACCAGTCTTCGTCAGACACCTCTACTGTTTGCGGCAAGGAATGATCATAAGGCCGTCGTTGAGTTGTTGCTTGATAAGAGCGCTACCGTTGATAATAAGATGATTAACCATGTGCTTCGGTGGCTTGTGGGAAGTAGCAGGGAGGAGGGCGTCGTTAAACTCCTGGTTGACAAAGTCTCTCAGTGATCTCTACTAATCTGGCTTCAAATATCTGCGCCTCTGTTCCATATTATCGAGTTGTATTCTTATCTCATTATTGGAAATAATAATAATCAATGCGAAGCATTGATTAAGACAATGGATGATGCAATCCCTCGTGCTTTGGAACGCAATATTTCAACAAATAAGGTAGATGGCACGAGGTAGCCACCAATTTATGTATCCATAGAAACCCTGCTAGTGACTCCCTTCATAATGCATAATGTGACTCAAAGCTCCCATTCACAACTTGCTGTAACTTTTTTATTTGTTCAGTTTGGCCATTGGGCTTACGCAACAGTCAACAGCACCGTTCAACGTCACCCATACATTTTATTGTAATCTCTTCAATCACAATGGGCCAATGGACTTGATGCTTTTACCGTAGTAAAGTGTGGTCACTGTGGCCAGCTTTAAGAGTCCAGTACTTTACCTATAGCATAATGCTTCATATTGGACTAAGACAGAGAGTCAAAGAGGAAGCCATTAAGAGTATAACTACCATATCATATCAAGCTCAACGAGCACTATTCAAGCTAAATTTCCAACCATAACGCCGCTGCAGACAGATGCCCGATATAAAAATGATTAATCTTCATCCTCATCCTCATCTCCTTCATCCTCTTCCTGTCCTTCGCCCTCGCCCTCCTCATCATCCTCATCCTCGTTATCGTCATCGGGGTCAGGCATAACAATGCTGTTTAAGAAAGTCACCTGCAGCATGGTCAGTATGACATACAAAGCTATCGATGGCATTGTTACTCACGAATTTAGACATAGCTCGCAAAACCCCTGCAAGCTTCTCCTGTCCGTCATCGCTGACGAACCATTCATCTGGAATCTTCTTTCGTACAGTAAAGTTCTTTAATCTAAGGAGTTCAATGTTCGGATGGTCTCGTGGGCAACCCTATCAAACAAAATCGTTAACTTTTGTATATCCATATCATTCGGGTTACGTACCGCTGGGGCTTTGCTTAGTGCACCCTCTTTGTTCTCCGCAGCAAACGCATGCTGAGCAGCCTTTTCATCTGCGCCGGCCTTTAATTTTGGGAGAAACACACGCTTAAAGTCTGGGTCGTTTAGGGCTCGCAGCCACCCCTTTGGCCGTTGGGAAATGCTAGTGCGGAGGCTTTGGAGTTTATCCCACGCCGGGCACCAAATACCACCACCAACGAAAGCCGAGCCTGGCTCACAGTGGACGTAGTAGCATGCATACGGGCCCTTGCGGCCAGTACGTGACCAGGCGGCAGAAAAGTGTGGCTGCATGTACAAAGACATCAGTTTTGTTTCACTTCACTAGTGGGTGACGGATTCAGACCTTGTAAGGGGTCGGATCTTTGCTGAAACGAGCATCGCGATAGATTCGGAATATGACATCCTTGACAGGCAATTCTGGGATAGTCTCGTCGACTTCAATGACGGTGTCTGTGGCGCTGAGGACAAAGGATTCCCAGTCCTTGAGCGCACGTCTATACTCGGGGTCGTGTGCTGTAATTCATGCATTAGCCTTGGCGCACATCGCGTTGGGTTTCTCCCGGGTACGCACACTTGAGCCACGGACGACGGTTATTCGCCTTAAGTAGCTTCAAAAATTCGATCGTATTCGGGTGCAGCCTCGAGTCCTCGTACGGGATACCGCCCTCGTCCAGCAGCTTCGGCAACGGAATGAACGTCACCTTGGGCGGCGCATCTGAATCGTCCGAATCGCCAGCGTCGTCGTCGTCATCGTCGTTCTGTTTTGGGGGTTCGTCTTCATATGCACCATCGGAATCCTCTTTTACTTCTTCCTTCTTCGTCTTCTTCTTCGTTTCCTGTTTCTTCACTTCTTGTTTCTTCACTTCGGGGGTCTTCGGGGGTCTTCCGCGCCTCTTCTTTGTTGGTGGCTCTTCCTCTTCGACTTGCCCCTTGTTGAGCTCATCGCTGCTGTCTTCAAAGTACTGGCTCTTGGTGGACGTGCGCCGAGAGCTCCGGCGGGGAGTGGCAGCAGCCTCATCGGCGGCGCGTTTTCGGGGCGGCATGTTGTTAGAAACAATAATCGATTGAGTTTCAAAAATTCCAAGCTATTCGTAATGTAGACCAGGAAATCCCGTTGATAATTGCAAAAGTCGTGTCGTCATTCTAGATCCAGCTCACGGTGGCCCCGCGTCGCGTATAAAGCCAGACAAAGGATTCGCGCTGTCACGTGAGAAATTTGCCAGGTAGCCCGGACTTTTTTGCTTACACGAAGTTCCGGAATCTGGTTCCAAGACGGACGAGCATGAACATGGAAGCAAGTTGCTTTAATAATATGTCGTCATAGTCTACGAAGACCGGCATTTTCTTTCGACACAGACCCTATCCAATTGGAATAGGTTGGAATATGGAGGCAAGATCACTCGAACACTTATGTGACGAATTTAAAGGATCAATTTATGCGCTCTCTACTTTACATTCCCAATGTAGGCAGACAAAAAACATGGCGCGACCTTAATCATCGCCAACCAAACACCTGAAAACGTGGAGCAATTATGTTTCTTTTCCCTTTTACAACCCAATGTCTATGCGTTTAAAGCTCATCGTGGTCACTGCCAGCATCCTCGCCACCAGCGCCCTGGTACATCTTGGAGGTGATGGGGTAGGCGACGTTGGAAAGCTTCTCCTTCTGCTCCTCAAAGTCCTCAGTGCTGGCCTCGGCACCGTTCTCCTCAAGCCACTCGTTGGTCTCCTTGACAGCCTCGAGGATCTGAGATAGTTGTTAGCAAATTGCACGTATTTCGGGTTCATAGTTGGTAAACTTACGGTCTCCTTGTCCTCCTCGTCGATCTTGCCGCCAAGACCCTCCTCGTCGTTGACCTGGTTCTTCAGGCTGAAAGCGTAGTTCTCAAGACCGTTTCGGGCCTCAATGCGCTCACGGGTAGCCTTGTCCTCCTCGGCGTACTTCTCAGCCTCGGCAACCATGCGGTCAATCTCCTCCTGGGTGAGACGACCCTTGTCGTTGGTGATGGTGATGGACTCCTGCTTGCCAGTGCCCTTGTCGTGGGCAGAGACCTTGAGGATACCGTTGGCATCAAGCTCGAAGGAAACCTCGATCTGGGGAACGCCGCGGGGAGCGGGGGGAATGCCAGTGAGCTCGAACTTGCCGAGGAGGTTGTTGTCCTTGGTAAGAGATCGCTCACCCTCGTAGACCTGGATAAGGACCACGGGCTGGTTGTCAGCGGCGGTGGAGAAGATCTGGCTCTTGCGGGTGGGGATGGGGGTGTTGCGGGGGATGAGCTTGGTCATGACACCGCCAGTGGTCTCAATACCGAGGGTCAGGGGGTTGACATCCAGAAGGACGACGTCACCAGTACCCTCCTCACCGGAAAGAACACCAGCCTGGACGGCAGCACCGAAAGCAACAGCCTCATCGGGGTTGATACCCTTGGAAGCCTTCTTGCCACTGAAGAACTCCTCGATCAAGGTCTGGACCTTGGGGATACGAGTAGAACCACCGACGAGGACAATGTCGTCAACCTCGGTCTTCTTGACGTTGGCGTCCTTGAGAACCTGCTCAACAGGCTTGAGGGTCTTCTTGAAGAGGTCAATGTTGAGCTCCTCGAACTTGGCGCGGGTGAGAGTCTCAGAGAAGTCGTTGCCCTCGAAGAAAGCCTCGATCTCAATGCGGGTGCTCATCTGAGAAGACAGAGTTCGCTTGGCCTTCTCAGCCTCACGCTTGAGCTTACCCATGGCCTTGAGGTCCTTGGTAACATCGACGTTGTTCTTCTTGTTGTAGGACTTGGCGAAGAAGTTGATGACACGCTGGTCGAAATCCTCACCACCAAGGTGGGTGTCACCAGCGGTGGCCAGAACCTCGAAAACACCGTCGTCGATGGAGAGAAGGGAGACATCGAAAGTACCACCACCGAGATCGTAGACGATGATCTGTCGCTCGCCGCCAGTCTTGTCCAGGCCGTAAGCGATAGCAGCGGCGGTGGGCTCGTTGACGATTCGGAGAACGTTAAGACCGGCAATGATACCGGCGTCCTTGGTGGCCTGTCGCTGGTTGTCCTGTTGCGAGTTAGCAAGGGTGGGTGTAATCCTGACAGGTCATGGCAAACTTACGTTGAAGTAGGCGGGGACAGTAACGACGGCGTGGGTAACCTTCTTACCAAGGTAAGACTCGGCAACCTGCTTCATCTTGCCAAGAATCATGGCAGAGATCTCCTCGGGGGTGAACTGCTTGTTGGCGCCATCGACCTTGACCTGGACAATGGGCTTGTCATCCTTGGAGACAACCTTGTAGGGGAAGTGCTTCAAGTCGTTCTGGACCTCCTTCTCGGAGAACTTGCGACCGATAAGACGCCTGTTATGCTATTAGCAATCGCCCAGATATAGCAATTGAGCGGTTTGTGGGGGGAACATACTTGACATCGTAGACGGTGTTGGTGGGGTTGGAGGCGGCCTGGTTCTTGGCGGAGTCACCAACCAGACGCTCATCCTCAGTGAAGGCGACGTATGAAGGAGTAATTCGGTTACCCTGATCGTTGACGAGAATTTCGACCTTTCCGTTCTGCATCACACCGACACAGCTGTAGGTAGTACCCAAATCCTAGAGACCAATTGTTAGCAAGCTCGGTTGCGACAAAATTGTTGGAGGGGTCCCCCGCCGCCAGGACGAGAGCCCATGTAAATCGTGTAAACGTACAATACCAATAACAGTTCCGTAGTTGTCGGCTTCAGGGTCGGCCTGAGCCGTCTGGACGAAGGCTAGGGGGGAGAATAGGAGGGCGATCCAACAAAGGAGGCCCAGGCCTAGGGCCATTGAGCTCCTTGAACGAGCCATGGCGGGGAGTTTTCTGTGTGTTTAGTGTAGATTGTTCAGAAATCAAGCTACACGTTGGTTAAAAAAAAGAAGAAAAGAAATATCAATTTGCTCCAACGCAGTGAGGGCTCGCGGGTTCCTCAATCTGGCGTATACACTCGAGAGTGGGAGGGGTATCTTGGTTGTGGAAAGGAACGAATTTGGTCCAGAGGAAGAAATTCCGGAGCTTATGAATGCGCCTCTACCAAAAAAGTCGAGGTGTCCAGATTGCACAAGAGGCCAGATTTCACATCACCCGCCACACCCACACCCCTTGCCTGCGCCCCACGTGACAGGGGTACCGGCTCCAACTGCGTAGTGGGGCACACTGTGCGGCAGCCCTACCGCAGGCGCCCTGGGCCATGTCCCGTGCAAGCTGAGCCGCCGAGCAGGCCACTGTGATACGCCAACCCCGGAGCCCGTCACAGTGTCTCAAGCTGACCGACGGGATGGCAGCTCTGAAGCCTCGAAACGCTTAAGCAGACGGCGTCTCGCCTCATCAGTTCGTACCTGCGGACAGATGGAGAAGGATGTGATTAGGTACATGCCCATACATAGGAGGTGGTCTCAGCCGCAGGCCGCAGCTGCAACAGGCACACGCCGAACCAGTTACTGGCCACGGCTTTTGCGTTTGTCCCCACGTGTGGCTGACTCTATTTCCATTGTCTGTCAGGGACCTGGGCGCTATGCTATGCCCACTGCTGCTGCCAGAAGCATCTCTGGACAGGTTTTCGTCAACCATGGGGCAAACGGCAGCCCAGTGAGTCATTCCCAGGCCGTCTGCCTCGCTCAATAATGAACAATGGCAAACTCTACGACGAAAATAAGCAAACTCGCCGGCGTGGCGGACCCATTCCGGGGGCAAACTGCGTTGTGCACCGTTGCAAAGTGGCCTTTTCAGCGACGTCGCCGGTTCGAGAATATTCCCAACCAGGCAGTGGGGCTCTCGGAGCCACGCTACCGATGGCTCTGGCGCTCCGCCGGCACAGAACAGGACCTGTTACCTGTCCTTTAATATCGGCCGCCTCTAATCCCACCCATGATAATCCTCCTTCCTTGGGGCCAACCAGCCCTCTGCTGTGCCACTGTTCCCGCATGTTCCCCGCGCTTCTGGGAGCTCGTCTATGACATAGTCGCTAACGTGGCCACTAAATCCTGTTGCGCGCTCTGACCCTCTGGCGATCAAGCACTCCGGCCACATTATTCAGTTGACCGCCCTGGGCCCCGAGAGCACACCCTAGGGAAGGGCGCTAAGTTAATCTGGACCTTGTAATCAACAGTAAACCAACTGTCAATTTTCGCCTTCCGCCCCCCCACATCAGTACACGTTACACTCGCTTCATTTACCCTGCCTGTCACACAAATCGGAGATGTGTGATAGTCACAGTCGGAATACCTAGGGTGAGTCAATGATGGTGATTTTAAACCAGGCCCGTAAATCCTGCGCACTGTGCGCGCCTAATAATACGGCTTTGCGGAGGCATGTCGACATCTGGCTCTACTTGCGAACAGGTAGTCCGATCCGAGATAGTTTACGCATAGCGGGCCATCGGGTTGTGAGACCCTGTCGAATCGCTCATCCTGGTTCCCATTTCCACCATTAGGATATGTTGCCTAAGTCAAAGTTTATTGCGACACACACAAGCACATACATTTCCCCGCGACGGTTCCGTCATCTGTCTAAAGGACAGATCATGAGTGCTTCCGTAATTAGAGATTATTCTAGCCTTGCATGATCGAGGCTCTCGCCATGTGTCCTTATGTGCATTTCCTTTCAACAAGCCACGTTGTGTTCCTATATGCCCCCCACACCCCCGTCACATGTTATATAGTGGCCTGCATTATCCATTTCTCGAATAATTGTTGTCCAGGTTTGTTATACACCATGTCTATCCACAAAAAGCCTTTCAGGACGACTCTAGTTTCGGACCAACTCTGAAGACCAAGGACCGAGGCGGTATCCACCAAGGCTGTTCGGAGCCAATCTTGTTCAAAGTTGTCGAAAATGGACAGCGCAGTAACATACAGCGCCCAGAGAAGAAACTTGGCGAGTTCGGGGCCTGAAGAGTGGTGCTGCACCAGAAGCGCTATCTTCAGTCCATCCGCCAGAGCTGTCAGATGAGGCCCCATGCCGCCAAGTTGAATCAAAATGCTCTTCATATAGGCAAGCAAGCAGAGCCTCATCAGTTCTGGAAGTGATGTGGGGTCGAACTGCAACGACACAAGTCGAAACGGCACCGACGAACTCACTGCGGAAAATAATTCAGGCGGCATCCTCACAGCCGTCTTCGTTGCTTCATTTGCGGCCTTGGTGAAAACCTTGAGGTCAGCCCAAATGTGTAGCAGTCGCGGATCAGGTCGTGGACGGATCATATCCAGTTCTGGCAGTCTGGTTACATCGATGCCACGCGCGATCCGGGGACTCCATGATATTTTTTCTGGCATGAATCTCATCCTCCTTCCACTCGCGAGGGCAATACCAAAGTCGATTCTGCAAAATGCCGATTCCTTTGTCAACAAAGTTCTGTCCACCGGCAGCCTTTGGGTGCATATCTTACCTTTCTGCCTTGTGTTCTATCAAGCTCCCAGGCTCGAATGCTTTCATACCCCCGCGCAACTCTATCATCTTACACAGCCCTTCCATATGTTTCTCGACTGTCTCAAAATCTCCAAGCATCGCCGCGGCTGTCGCTAGTGATATTACTACGACCATGGTAGAGTTGGCAATCGCCTCCTTCTCATTGGCCAAACTCCTTTGGAGATGATGAAGTGTCTTGGCCAAGTGAAACTGTGCTATATTGCCATATGGACGCCTGAGTGCTAGATCGCCAAAGGCCTGTGTTGTGAACAATAGTGAATGTAGCAGAGCCGGGTTATGAGAGAAATTGGAGAAACAAAACATGTCGCTCTTTGCACCGTCGACTAGCATAACTTCTATTGTATAGGTAGACGGTTTCAAAACAGTGAAAGCTAGGGCGAATTGTCGGAACAAGTACGTTTAAAATAGGGTTGTATTGCACATACCTTGGTAGAGAAGCTTAAACATATATGGCTTCATATCGTCCACATGGGTGAAAAGAGAGAGTTCGGAAGCGATCTTTTGGGGTGGTGCAAGATTCCATTCTTCCCGTTCAACCCGTATTCCTTCCTCTCGGGGGTTCTTGTCAAATTGCCGAGTGTCAACCTCAGCTGCAGAACCTTGGGCTAGCTGCTTGGCAAGCCTGGCCTTGCGCGTGTTCTTGCCTCTCATGACATGGCTGCGAATAAGCTTGCGAGTCTCTGCATCGGGCTTCGCCTGGGATGTGTTTATGATAAAGAAGCCAGACGACGGCTCTGCTGCCGAATCAGCTCACTGCCGGGCCCCGCATGACCCATGAAACTCACTGTTAGTAGAAGATGAAGGCTGCCGCGCCATGAGCCTGTCAATACCCAATAAAACCGCCGCCGGTACGTATTACGACAGTTCCGTCACGCTGAATGAGTAAAACGCTCGCGTGCTGTGTAAATGTTCAGATAGTCGCCGCCCAGGATCCATGAGTTGAGGGACAATAGATACGATGGAATGCCACTAGTCTGCTGACCATCCCCATGAGCTCCTGCGGCCAAGATCCGATTGAATTCCTTTTTGGGCATGGCGCCATCGGCCGGCACCATGGGGGGCGTGTAATTGTGGCTTGTCTACATCCGCGTATGAACCCTGGCATGACAAAACGCCTCGACCTTTTTCCCAAATACGGATAATAATTCATTGAAACCTGCATTAAGTGACGTGTTTTTCGGGCTTTGGTTTCCCCCGATCAGAATTTCGGCTCAAATATCGTAGCGATAATTCTCATGAGCCGCGGTGTTGAGACTGCCAATGCCATTCTATTGGTTCTTTAGGGTATGTCATCGGCGCTGTATGGAATCGTGTGGTGGACAACACACACATGCGCTATCCTGGCTTAGACTGAATCAAATGCAAGGCGGTCATTGTGTGATATTTCTTTTGGCGAGACTTCCTCCGCTGTTGCAGAATAGCCTATAAAACCATTGAGCCCCCTCCTTGATTCACTCTACTTGGCTCACTCTACCTGACTCAACACCTCACACACTACTTATTCAAGCAAATACCTTCTGATCAATTTTACACGCCATGTTTTTTGGTCGCGCATCGGTCAAATTTAATCCTGAAAAGGACATCCCCTCACTGACTGGCAAGATCATTCTGGTGACAGGGGGGAACGCTGGCCTGGGAAAGCAATCAGTCCTCGAGTTCGCTAGACATCAACCCAAGAAAATATGGCTGGCAGCCCGTAGCCTTGAAAAGGGCAATGCAGCCGCAGAGGAAATCAAGAAGCAGGTGCCTGAAGCCCCGATACATGTGGTGCAGCTAGATCTTAGCTCTTTCGAGTCTGTAAAATCCGCCGCCAGGACAATCCTGTCAGAATCCGACCGATTGGATATCCTCATGCTCAATGCTGGAATCATGGCGGTTCCTCCCGCCCTTACGAAAGAGGGCTACGAAGTTCAGTTTGGAACCAATCACATGGGCCATGCCCTCTTGGCAAAGCTATTACTCCCTATTCTAGAGAAAACGGCCGATGAGTCGGTAGGCGGAGACGTGCGCATAGTGTCCTTGACATCCTATGGCCACACCGCGGTCTCAAAAGGCGGCTTCCGTTTTGAAACGCTCAAAACAACCGCAGAGGATCTCGGAGCATATGGGTGCTACTACCAAAGCAAACTCGCAAACGTGCTATGGGCAAGGCAATTGGCCAAGGTGTACCCCCAGTTTACCGTGGCTGCCACTCACCCTGGTGTTGTGCAGACACAGCTGATGGACGGAGCGACAGCAACTCCGATTGTGGTAAAGGCCTTGGTCAAGGTTGCGTATAAGCTGCTTACGACTGTTGAGCAAGGGACCAAAAACCAGCTCTGGGCGGCAGTGTCGAATGATGTGAAGAGTGGCGAATACTATCAGCCGGTAGGCATTGGGGGATTGGCAAGTGAAGATGGCAAAGATGATGAATTGGCCAAGAAGTTGTGGGATTGGACGCAGAATGAACTTGAAGGAGTCTGTATATAACTACGTGTGCTTGCTACCCATTATTCGTAATTGTATTTTTAATGCTTGAAGTCGGATGCCCGTCTTGCCTGGTGTAGAAATTTGAATAATCTTCTTTCTGCTGACCATATCCAGAAAAGTGCACAAGAAATCATCAACAGAAACGTAATATGGGTACTTATTTGGCATTGATATCTATGTCCTACTTATTCCAAGAGGCCTGCTGCAATAGTGTCTCCTCCACTTCTAATCACAACTCTTTGGCCTTGCTCTAGAGGAACCTTTGTTGCCAGCTTCACCACCACGCGCGCGACTCCACCTGGTTGCACAATTCGAGGCTTCTTCTTGATGATCGTGCCGCTGGCCTTATCTAGGGTTGCGGTTATGGACTGGATCTGGCCTGCTGCATGCAGCCGTCCTCGATGAAGATCCACAGGCATGGGCATCAAATGCGAAAATGCCATGGCCTTCAGAATCAATGTGTCGCTGCAGTTGATGGGCTGTGATTTGGGACAGAGCATGTCTCCAACCCGAATATGGATAGGATCGATGTTACTCAAAGCGATGCTCACACTCTGTCCGGCGACTGCCCAATCCTGTAGATCGGAGTCGACCATAATCGACTTGATGTACGCTTCTTCGCCACTGGGCTGGACCAAAACGAGATCACCAATCTGAATTGACCCCGAATCGATGCGACCCGCGATTGTTGTGGTGCCTAGTTGTGATCTGAAGACCTCAGAGATTGCGAGTCGGAATGGTTTCTTGAGTGCCCTTGCTGATGATGGTTCTGATTCTTCCAATGCCTCAATCAAGGTGGGCCCCGTGTACCATGAAGCCGCTTCGTTATCTGTTCGCTTCACGAGATTATCTCCATTGAGACCGGAAATAGGGACAAAGGCAACGTTCTTGTTCTGGAAACCAAGGCCAGACAAGAAGCCGCCAATGTACTCCGTAATCTCCTCGAAACGCTCTTGCTTCCAACCAATAGCGTCCAGTTTGTTCACGCCAATGATCAGTCTTTGAACCCCTAAGCTTCGAAGGAGCAAAATGTGTTCCCTAGTTTGACCCTTGAGCCCCTTTTCATAGGCTCCAGTGTCAGCATCGATGACGACAATTGCAACATCAGCCTGACTAGCACCAGCAATCATGTTAGGAACAAAATCTCGGTGTCCTGGCGCATCCAGGATCGTAAAACTTGTCTTGTCAGTTTCGAAGTAATTCGTGGCGATATCAATGGTGACACCGCGTTCTCTTTCTTCGCTTCTCTGGTCCATAACCCAGGCCAGGGCGAACGATTGCTTCCCTGATTTCTCGGCTTGCTTGCGGTATCGATCAATGGTGTGCTTCTCAACGTATTTCAATTCCAATAGTAATCGACCCATAAGAGTGCTCTTGCCGGCGTCGACATGTCCTGAGAAAGTCAGCACTGCGAAATAGGAATGCTTGGATCATGTACTTACCGACAACCACAAAGCTGATGCTTCTCTTGTTGGAGCTGTTCTCAAACTCTTTGACAACGTCGAGGCCCTTGCTTTTAGGCGGAGGTGCATCGTTGACCTGGAGTGAAGATAGTTCATCGGTGACTTCTCCCTCTTTTGGAGCAGCCTTATCCTTTTGCGTCTTTTTTGTTGCTTTAGGAGCTGCTGTGGTCTTCTTCCCCGCTGGAAAGGAATTAGAATTAGCCCATCATTTCGTCCTTGCAAAACTCGAACCTTTCGCCTGAGCCGCAAGCACAACATCATCTGGGCTTGGCTTGGTAAAGGCATCGGCAAGAAAGGAGGATGAAGATGTGTACGGCATTTCATAAACATCGGGCCTGCTGGATCTGGGAGTCTCTGGAGCAGAGCCAAAAAGCGTGCGAGCGAACGCAGAAGGAGGAGCCGCCTGGGATGTGGCCAAGACAACATCGGGGATTTTAGAGGGGCCTCCAAAGATGTCGGCATTTCCAGCTTCTTGAGTTTCTCCTGAGCTGCCAGATTCATTTTGGTCTTTTGGCTGTTCCGTGGATTGACCGGCGGACGCCGACGGTTGAGAATGGGCTGATACGGTAACAGGCCCAGTAGATTTATCCTTTTTGGGAAACCCTAGGATAGGCTTTTGGTTTTCCTTTTGCGCAGCATCATCAATGGAAAGCTTTGCGATGCCGGCCTCTGCCTGCGCAGTTTTGCCCTGTCCCTTCTTTTCCTCTGTCTTCTTCTTTCTTGCCGCTGCTAGCGCTTGGAGTTTTGACATTTTGGCCGGTCCTTCGCCACCGCCCAGCAGCCCTCCCCGAGGACGAATGGGCTCAATGAAGACGGTCTGGCGATCCTTTGGTACGTTCAACCATGGCATGTCGTGGAAAAACCAAGAGTGGGAGACGCGAGGTCCTTGAACCGGAAAATGCGAAATAGGCGGCATTACACCCATCAAGTCGCTCAAGTTTTCTGCAGGCGCCGAATGCTCATGGTCTGCTCCATTTTCTCCCCCGAAAGGGGTTTCTGCACTCGCAAAAAACACTGAGCTGCACGTACCTTCTGGTGCCTTCTTTGGGGCCGGCTTTGGTGGCGGCGCAATGTAGGTCTTTGCTAGATATGTGACAGACTTGTCGATATCGTAGTAATAATGCCATAGAGCCTCCTGGATCTGCTCTGTAGTGACTTTGTCGGCCTCGGTGCCGAGTGCCCTGCGGACCTCAGCGGTCCCATGAGCCATGGCTTCTCTGTCCTCCGGGCTCAGCTCATCCTCCTCCTCTTCGTAACCGTCCCCGTCGAATTCGGAGACAAGCTCGTCAGGATCGAAGGAGTGAACAATCCGATGTCGCGACATATTGAGGGATTCTTGTTGTGGACAGAAAAGGGCTGGTCGTTTCGAAAGGTTGAGTGGTGCCTCGCAAGGTCACAGGTGATGGTGGGATGTTTCAAACCAAAAGAAAAAAGAAAATGGCTAGGGTATCTTGGACTGGGAGGAGATTGTCTAATTTTCGCAGAGCTGAAAAAAGAGAGAGCGCGGCGCCGGATATTCAAGGAAACCTTGAGGGTTACGGTACGTCGTCCTGGGCCGGTTGAAGGAAGACGTTGCGCGAGAGGGGCCTTAAAGGTCAGCGTTGACGATACATGGCACCGACGTAGTCATGGCGGGGCAGCTCGGATTTGGGCAGCTGTGGCGGGGTTGAATGATGTAGTCACGCCGGGTCGTGGGCTGGCCAAATCCCAAAATTTCACCGCTCCTTGCGCAGCTTCCACGCGCTAGTCCAGACGAGGCAAGGCTACGTGTGTGGAAATGCCCGGATATGGAGCAAGCCATGTGCATTTCCTCCCCGCCAGCGGTGCCTGTTTTTGAGCAACGCCCCTGAGCAGCCGGACTTTTCATTTCACCGCCATCCGGTTCGGTGTGGTGGGTGGTGCAAGGCAGCCCCAAATCCTCAAAAAATTCGGGCTAGATATAGAAGTCCCTGGAAGCTCCAGTCTGCCACCGTATTTCTGGGGGCCTTTTTTGTTTTTTTGCCGTAATCGCCCCGTTTCTTGCGAATACAGCTCCCCCGGTGGACGAAAGTTGCCAACATGGCGTTGAGTGAGTATCCCACAAATATCTTTGTGGAGGGGTTGAAGCTAACGAGGGGACAGACCTAGATGTGTCGAATGGTACGGCCCGCCGATTGTGAAGACGACGACGCCCATAGTTCCCCAGCTAACCATGCATGCGTAGCGGCGGTGATGAAGGATGAGCAAGGCCGACCCTTCATCGTCGTGAGAGAGTACGTCGCCCTCCATGCCATTTCGAGCTCCGCCTAACAATCCACAGTCAGGGGAAGAAGAAGCGCCAGTTCGGCAACGAAGCTGTCAAGTCCCATATCCTCGCCGCCCGCACCGTCGCCAACATCGTCAAGAGCTCTCTTGGCCCCCGAGGCCTCGACAAGATCCTCATCTCCCCCGACGGAGACATCACCGTGACCAACGATGGCGCTACGATTCTACAGCAGATGGAGGTTACAAACCACGTAGCCAAGCTATTAGTCGAGCTTTCCAAGTCGCAGGATGACGAGATCGGTGATGGTACCACCGGTGTTGTTGTCCTTGCTGGTGCTCTCCTCGAGCAGGCCGCCGACCTCATCGACAAGGGCATTCACCCTATCCGTATTGCCGATGGTTACGACCAGGCTTGCGACATTGCCGTTGCCGAACTTGACAAGATCTCCGACACCATCGAATTCTCCAAGACAGAGACCTCCAACCTCGTCAAGGTTGCACGAACTAGCTTGGGAAGCAAGATTGTTTCAAAATCCCACGACCAGTTTGCCAACATTGCCGTCGATGCCGTTCTCTCCGTTGCCGACCTCGAGCGAAAAGATGTTGATTTCGAGCTGATCAAGGTGGATGGAAAGGTCGGAGGTGCTCTCGAGGACTCCCTTCTTGTCAAGGGTGTCATCATCGACAAGGACTTCTCCCACCCTCAGATGCCCTCCGAAGTGCGGGACGCCAAGATTGCCATTTTGACGTGCGCCTTTGAGCCTCCCAAGCCCAAGACCAAGCACAAGCTTGACATTACCAGCGTCGAGGAGTTCAAGAAGCTGCAAAACTACGAGAAGGACAAGTTCACCGAGATGATCCAGCAGATCAAGGATACCGGTGCCAACTTGGCCATCTGCCAGTGGGGTTTCGATGATGAGGCCAACCACCTTCTGCTCCAGAACCAGCTCCCCGCCGTCCGATGGGTTGGTGGCCCTGAGATTGAGTTGATTGCCATTGCCACAAACGGCCGAATCGTGCCCCGATTTGAGGACCTCAGTGCTGAGAAGCTTGGCACAGCTGGTATCGTGCGAGAGATGACCTTTGGTACCACGAGGGAGAAGATGTTGGTCATTGAGGAGTGTGCGAACACCCGAGCCGTGACGGTCTTTGTTCGTGGCAGCAACAAGATGGTAAGTGACTGGCCAACGGTTCCTCGAGACGAGAATAAAAAGCTAATTTTCCCAGATCATCGACGAGGCTAAGCGATCTCTCCACGACGCCCTGTGCGTCGTCCGAAACCTCGTGCGCGACAACCGCGTCGTCTACGGTGGTGGTGCTGCTGAGATTGCCTGCTCCCTGGCCGTTGAGGACGCCGCCGTCAAGACTCCCGGTCTCGAGCAGTACGCTATGCGAGCCTTCTCTGAGGCTCTGGACACCGTTCCCATGACCCTGGCCGAGAACAGCGGTCTGAACCCCATTGCTACTCTTGCAGAGGTCAAGAGCCAGCAGGTCAAGGCCGGTGCTAACGACCGTGGCAAGCTTGGTGTGGATTGTATGGGACGGGGAAGCAATGACATGAAGGACGCCTTCGTTATTGACCCCTTGATCGGCAAGAAGCAGCAATTGCAGCTGGCCACACAACTATGCCGCATGGTCCTGAAGGTCAACAACGTGATCGTATCAGGAGCTGACGACAATGAATTTTAATTGGGATCGAGAGTGGGATTAGGTCAAAAGCATTTATGATGAATAGACGAGTTCCTATATTGCCTCCCAAGCGGTGTGCATCATGGCCTGTGATTATAATGACGATGTTCACTATTAGTTGATAATGGTCTACACATAAGAAAATTTATTTATTTTGGTGTGATGTCTTGACAATGCTTCTCACTCAATCGTGTCGGGCTGATCTTGGTCCGAGGTGCAAGGATCAGCCACTTGACGTGCGGTGTGGCTAGGTTAGCCCCTAGGTGCTGACACGACGATTACGACCATCCAAGGCAGTTACATGGGTGATCTGCTCGTTGCAAATTCCCGACTCTATTGTCACGAAGATTCACGTATAAACGAAAAATTCACTAGAGCTTCTTCTCGCGATTAATCTCTGACTGTTCACTACCTCAGACACGTCTCCATGATGGACCGTTCTGCTTCCGAGTCGTCGGCAGCTTCCAGCGGACAGTCAATGATCATACTGCCCACCACCAAGCGCCGGCCAATTCCACGAAAGGGTCATACCAAATCTCGCGCCGGGTGTATTGTTTGCAAGAAGCGCAAAGTCAAGTGCGATGAGGTCAATCCCGAGTGCGGCCCATGCCGAAGATTGGGCCTTGATTGCGAGTTCCGGCAGAGACCGTACAGCGCTACGCCCCCAAATAGCCTCTCCCGACCGTTACGGCCGACGCCTACCATATTTGATGTGGATGATCTCAACTTCTTCCGCCACTTTATGTTTGAAGCGTATCCTCCATTGCCAATTGATGGCTTTCTTGCTTGGCAAGATGCCTCGCGGCTCTCTCACGAAGTAAGCTCCATTCCGCCAGGATAAACCGAGTGGCTGACATGATATAAATAGTATGGATTCTTACTTCATGCCATGCTAGGTCTTGGTGCATCTCATCTCAGCCTATTGTCGCCTGTTGGCTATGAGAATGCCGCATTAAAACACCGGGTACTTGCCATAAAATCCTTGAACGAACGCATCGCAAAACCTGATCTCTCAAAACCAGAGGCAGATGCAGCCTTTGGTGCCATGCTGGCTCTGACTTTTCAATCCGCTTATATGGCTGATGGCCTGGTGGACTTTTTCACAATGATTCGAGGATGTAAGAGATGTGTATGCTAGGCGTGGAGGGGAAACTAATAAATGAGATAGGTTTTCTTGTCGGCACTCATTCCATACCAGATATTGAAAATTCCATCTTCAAAGCATTCGCACGAAACTCTTACGTCACAAAAGTCCAGGAACTGATGCGTGACAATTCTACTGACCGCCGTCTGGATAGCGCCATCGCCGAAGGATTTTATCGCAGTACAAACCAAATAGGACCGCTTTGTACAAGTGTTCCGGAGGTGCAATATCTGTCACATATGCAAAGAATAGCCAAATTAGCAGTCACAGAACCCACCGAAAGTACGTGCTTCTCTTCCGTCTTCTGGACCGAACTGACTTTTCCAAGGCTATCGCGAACTCTCATTCTTCTACGACGAGCTGGGGGACCTCTCTCCCGAGGACTTTTCGTCTTTTATAAACCCAGAAAACTCAGTATCCCAGCTTGTCCTTATGCATATGCTTGTGCTTGATTATGTCCTGAGTCGAAAAACTGTTGCTGAGAGCCCACTCACACCTGCCCAGAGGCCATTGATTAGCAAAGGAAACGATTGTAGAACTGGGATGTCTAGGCTTTGGATTGAGCAAATGGCAGAACGGCTCCCCCAAAACTATCGCATCTATGCAGAGTGGCCAATTCGCTTTGTGCGAGGTTTAAGCTACTCTTTTGAGAAAGAGGATGAGGTATGGAAGCCATTCTTTCTCAGCAACGGCCAGGCAACACTGGAGCCAGATCAAGACACCGAGGCAGTTATTGAAGGGTAAGATTTCAAATCAAGCACGGTTCTACATCTAAATTCTAACCAAAACCTAACAGGATCCCTCTGCCGTCTCATCTGATTTCTTCGACCAGCCTGTAGCGCCCCAGCTTTCACCAGGCGCTGCATTGCGAAAACAGTGATAGTGCATCAAGAAAACACAGGATCAAGCCGACTTTTGGTCACACATTGACTGCTCTTGAAATATCGATTGTATCGCCCGAATCGACCGTCTTGCGGCGCCTCCCATTATTTCCTAGGTATCGACTGGGGTGATAGATGCAAAAGATACCAATGGCTCCAATCATTGGCAAAGCTTCAAAGACCCAAAATAGCCATTCGGTACGGAAGGCATATCCGTTCATGCCCTCAGCAAACTCACAAACACGATAAATACATCGAACCTGCTGGATTTAGCATTTGAACCCTCTGCTATAAAAAGACTTACCATAATTAAGGCGCTGGAGATATAGACGGAACGGACAACCATCCTCCAGCCTTTAGGTGCACCATCCACCTCTGCCCGATTGCCAAGAACATGGAACCTCCGAAATACACAAAGGAAGAAGCAGAATGCAACAAGCTGGAATACCAAGCCTCCGACCAAGACGCTTCGGCCTATCTTCTCGCCATTGCCTTGCCAATTATCGCCGCTCGCAATGCCAGAGCCACTACCTTGAACGAGAAAGGCAATGATGTCGCAAATGACAAAGATGGGTGTAAGTCTTCGTCCAGGGATCTTGAGAATGCGATGCTTCGAAGATGGCAAAACGGCAACAATGAGACGGCTTATCAGGAGATAGTTTCCTGCTGCAATGAAGACGGGAGCGAGCACAGTAAAGGTCAATGTCATAACAAATGGGGTCTACTTCTTGTTAGATTGAGTGAGTGGTGAAAGCCGGGAGAGACGTACCAGCTCATTTTTGTTCTTGGCCGAATATGCTCGGAGAGCGTAGGCTGCAACTTCAATTGCAGAACCGATTGGAACCACAAGGAAGTACCAGGCACGATATTTGATAACAGTCGAGTAAAAGATGTCCAGGAAGATGATACCATAGACGACGGCACCAACAATAGCGAGGGCAAGGGATGGATTATACATCCAGACAGAATCGGATTCGGTCATTTTGATAGCGAGGAGAATGAATGATCAATGGTTATTGTTGATGCTGGTTTAATTGTGTTGGTTATCTTAAAATCACTAGAATCTATACTACTTTTATAAAAATTTAACAACATGAGGCCGCGCATTTCGTCGTATTGAACCCGACAACTACAGCATATTCCATCTAAAGTTATCCGTAGGGCTAGCACCTGCAACGAGGCTAAACCCAAACCGCCGCAGCTTATTGGCTGTAGCCGGTGGGAGATGGGCCGTATCTTACAGCGGACCCTTACGCGTCCCATGAGTCTGAAAGCGATGAATGCGAGGGGCCAATCAGCACAGCCAGTCCAATGGATTTTGGGCCTGGAGGCGGCCAACATGGCGTTTTTAAGCTTGTCTACGATTAGCAAAAGCCCAAGCAGCAAAATGAGATTCGTGCAGATTGAGTCGAGAAGGTTTGTGGTTGGGATTGGACTCAAAGCACAGGGCCGGATGTGAACGAACGGAGGCTACCGGCGCCAAAGGTACAGCGGGTGTCATGACATGACGTCCCTGGTCCCCCCCCTTGCCCCCTAGAGGCTCAGCGCGCTTATTTCATCAGCCAAAGCAGGCTCCCTGTGATTAATCTTCCAATTCGGGCAAAATCTAGTTTTGTTCCCTCTCTTGATTGATAACACTGCCCCAGTGGCGTCGCTTCTGGATCTCGATGGCGAGTGAATGCCCAAATCTTCCGATGCTCCGGCCGGTTGTCGTAAATCCTGCTTGGCGGTTGATGACTGACTCCGGCATGTGAATGAATGGTTGGCCTGAAAAGAGAAAGAAATCCTGCCTGGCTGTAGATAAGATGTCATGTCATGAACCTTGGTGTGCATCAGATGCGTCGACATGGCATCATGGAACATGTGCAAGCAGGACATATGAACCGAGGACGGGCGCCTATACACGTCGACATGCAACAGAAGATTCTCACGCGATGAAGTTATTCACATGGGCAAACGACTCACATCTGAATCTTCCGAGTTGACTCGCCCGCTGCGAGGCTAGCAGGCACATGACGGCGCGACGTTGTAGCAGGGCCGGAACAGCCCAACGGCAGCTTGTGATCGCCCGTGGCCGGTCCAGCATCTCCCCCCTCGTCCTCGTGGCGGTTTCGAGGGCCGCAGAGTAGGTGTGGTAGGTGTGCACTAAATCCAGCGTGTACTCAGACCCTGCTTGGGAGGACCCTGGGTACCTGTCTCCTCACCCGATTCTGCGCGGGAGGGCTGGTAGACGTGTCAATTGAGGCAGCTGATTGGGATCAGGGCTCTCCGGGGACAGGTCCGGGTGCGACGGTGTAGAGAGGTGCATGAAAGCGTGACCAGAGGCTAGGTCACGACTATGCGGCGATTGGGATGACGGCGGAACGACGGGAGCTATTTACCCTCGGTGAATGAAAGACAAGACATGTTCAAGGATCAGAGGGTTACAAGATTGAACGTGTTAAATTTTAATTAAATGAAAATAATAAAAAAGAATTATCCACGGGGACGACGCAAGGAAGATCAGAGCATCGGGACCCCGGAGTGCACGAATACCACATCTACATCTGGGGAAGAAGAGGCCAATGGAGAGGGGTCGATGGCAAGATGACTGCATAATAGCTTGCGTCTCCGCTCGCGTGAACAGCAAGAACCTGATACACTTTGCTTTCCCGGGGGTGGAGGTTTTTCGTTCCCATGTGAAAGGGCGCTGACCTTGCTCACCGTGTTTGTCTAGCGTTTGGCTGACGGACGGACAGGCACTGAACACTGACCTGCCCGTGGTAGCACAAGCCGGGCCTCAAACTATCTTTGGGCGGCCCCCATGCGGCGGAGCCGTATTCTTTTACCCCCTGGGGATGGGGGATGGGGGATGGGGGATGGGGGGGGGGGGGGGGAGGAGGTAGGTGCACTGCCACTACATTTGGGCGGCAGCGCAAGGCGAAAAATAAAACGGTCAGGTATGCGGCCTCAGCTGGATGAGGCGGCAGAAGGGGGCCCCCTTCACCGACGGTTTGCTGCCGGGACGAGTCACGACTGAGGCGCCACTGGGCCGGATTTAAGAGAAGAGGGGTGGAGGTGTTTGGATGAGCGAGTACATACGCATTGCGTCTGTGTGCGCATGTGAGTCTGTCGCTGTATGCATGTGTGAACCCGTGCTTGTGGATTCCCGCAGGCAGAGCATCAGGAGGGGGATAATTGAAGGAGAGGGGGAAAAAATGGCGGTAAAAGATTTATTTTTATCGAAAATTAAATAATGGCATTATTTATTTATTTTATTAAATGATTTTTGGTGATTTCCTTTTTTTTTCTTGCGGTCGGTAAGAATGTCGACGCTGAAGCAGCAGACAGTCACTTACACTGAGGTTGGATTAACACGCCAAAGCACGGCGGGCGACGAGAAATCGCACAAAGGATATACACCCCACGAACAGATTGAATTAAACGCAAGCACTCGGCACAAGAGACGGACTAGTTTGAGAGGGATAAAATAAAATAAAATAAAA
>JAHVYC010000114.1:82639-176960 GCA_020623665.1 Calonectria multiphialidica
GGGGGGAGGGGAGACGGAGGCTAAAACTCCTGATATCCTTTGACACACACGGCCAGACAGACACAGGCGTGCCTCGAGGAGAGCCCGAGGGCGGCTGGGTCCGTGTGCAGCAGGGCAAAAGTATCACCCGTTTTGACGCTCAAGTATACATGCTTAATGGGAAGGTATTTTGTGGTTTTGAGGCCAATGGCCACGCATCGTCGACCCCCCTCCTCTCCTGTTGTCGGAGAGTTCATTCACCATGTCGAGTCAGCAGCTCGCATGATGCAAGGCACTAGATTCGCGATCCATGCACGCCGGTTCTTCAGGACTCGCTCGGGGTGGGTTTATTCTTAGCATTTTGCCCTCTTTTGCCCTTTGAGCTGACAACTGCGTTCTACCCAGATTTCTAGAGTTTCGTCTCTGCGGCCACGCCGCGTGCATTGTGCGTGTGGAATTACGGTGGTGATGGAGACGGCACCGCATATCTCATATTTCCATTAAGATTGTGACCTCTCTCGCCTTGTCCGAGGAGGTGGACGCCCAACCCCCACCACCGGAGAACGGAGATGATCTTCAACGATCCCTGAGAAAATAGCGAGAGCATAGACCTCAAGATACAAAGGGCATCAAATTTGATAAGTGAAATAATAAGGAAAAAAAAAAGCCAATGCTTAACAGCACACAAGGTGAACCCCACTGGGCGCTCAAGTATGCTTGGCTCTGTGCTCATGGTCGTGCCCTGTCTGGGACGCCTGTCACAAGACCCGGTTTTGGGGGGGAAACCCTTGGATGCTCAGACTGAACTGAGGGTATTCTGGGAAGCGTGTGGACACACGGATTGGGAAGCAAGACACTCACGGTGCCCAGGTGGACGAGGACATGGCCCGTTTCTGCCTCCCCCTCCCCCGCCCAATATGAGGCCATATTGCGCCCATGTGTTCATGTCGTCATTGACTTGACAGACGAGCAGAGCAATTGGGTTCCCATGCCGGCAGATACGATTCGAGGACGCACGCCAAAAAAGTCTCTCTGCCAAGGCAACCCATGGAACACAGGGAAACGAAACGTGGGGCTGCTGAAATCGTGGGCGCATGTGGGCAGATGCAAGATGGCAGATGACTGGCGCCTCGTTGACGTGCCCAGGCATTAGGTTGCGGTGTAAGGACTACGTTCGTGCCAGTTGCCCGGGCTCTCTCATGCTCTATCTCATTTCTCGCTCTTTGGGGCTTGGATCGCGTCATCTTCTACGAACATGGGGAGGGGGGTGGAAGTCCACCGCGGGAAGAGAGAGCACTTTCTTTCTCTCTCGCGCGCGCGCGCGATACGGGCGCCCCCCGTTGAACAAAAGAAAGGAAACCTGGGGGCTCGACGTTTTGCGAGAAGAGAAACGAGAGACATCTTGCGACCGCCACGCCGGGAGCTAAAGAGACAACGTGATCGTGATATCGCTGCTGGCCGTGTCTAGCGCACAGGCCAAGGCAAGCC
Organism: Calonectria multiphialidica; assembly: GCA_020623665.1. NCBI lineage: Eukaryota > Fungi > Ascomycota > Sordariomycetes > Hypocreales > Nectriaceae > Calonectria > Calonectria multiphialidica. The sequence continues at coordinate 84,107 of JAHVYC010000114.1, forward strand.
TCCCATTAAAAGGCCGAAGTCTGAGTGGCTCGATAGAGAAACCGACACTTCCGGGGGGGGGGGGGGGGGGGGNNGGGGGGGGGGGGCGGTAGGGGGGGGGAGGGAGGTGGGAAAGAGGAGGGTGGGTGGAGGGGAGGCCTCTGCGTAAGCTTCCCCGGTGGCGGCGGCGGCGGGCGGCGCGGACGACTATGGGACGGGAGAGGGCCGGCGCCACGGACCGCGCGCGGGAGCGTCACGGGATGCCCTGTGTCGTTGGAAAGAGATGACAACAACAAAGGGGAGAGAGAGAAGGGGGGGTAAGTAAGGAGGGGCGAGATAGGAATCAGTCATCTTGTTGGTTTCACGCGGAGGGATGCGTGTTGCTTTGCGCACGGGAAATCCAGGTAATAGAAACGCCCGGGAAAAGTATAGAAAGAGAAAAAAAGAAAATATTGAATAAAATAAAACAAGTCACCGCCACTCCTGTGCAGAAACCTGTTTGTGACGGACGGGTTGCAGAGGGGGTGGTGGGCGTGTGAGTTGGAGTTAGTTGTCGCAGGACAGCCAGCTGTTGCTGCCACCTGAGCCCTATCGTCGGTGTGTGCAGAGCCTGAGAGCCTAGCGGGTTTACAGTGGTTGCAGGTATGGCGGACAGTAGCTGCTGCTGGTATTATTTTATTTTTATTTTTGTTTTTACTTTTATTCTGATGCAGTTTTATTTGCTTTTCTTCTTCATCTATTGCCTTTCCTGTCCTACTATTCGTTTCCTTGATTTCCCGATCTACACGGCGCTTGACTCTGTTCCGGATAGCGGCCATGGCATGTCTGTATTTGTCCAAAACTGGGGGAGCAACAAACTTGGAGGCGGCGGCGGCCAGATGAGGGGGGGAAACAGTGGCTGAACCATGGCGGGACGCCTATGTATTCGATTTGCCGGTAGATGGGCGAAGGAAAACTGCCATGGCACAAATGCCATCTACTGACTCTCACCCTTGTCGACGTGCAAATTGCCAATTGTTGCAACGACACTCGCACGCTCGTTCTTGAAACCCAACCAACCTCTCTCTCAGTGCAGTGTCCGGGACCCTCGTCCCTGTTCCTCTCTCTTTGCCTTGTTGTCGTTGTGAGATGTCAACCGACCAGAGACGGATCCCGTCACACCATGAGGTCCAAGCCTCGCTACTCCGACCACCACTCCTCCTACTCCTACTCCTCCTCTCGGCTCATCTGCTAACGCAAGGCCCTACCAACTATCGATACATTGCACATGCAAGCCAAACCTAGTGGTGCCTAACCGTCGAAACTCTCCCATGAACGACCCAACCGGCCATCGATGGCAGACACGTGCTAATGACGCCCCCATGTCAGCCCGATTCCTGCCGCGATTCATCTGATTCCAAACCCCCTGCCTGTCCGCGCACCGGTGCGCCCCAAAGAGGACTTCCAGGCGCTCCCCCCGGCTATCTAACAAAGGCCCTCTTCCCTCTGCCTCTTGAGTCAGGGCAGGGGGAGGGAGGGAGTAGGGGAGGGGGGGGGAGGATGATGCCTTCCAAAACCCTTGCCCGGCCTCTCTCCCGCGGATGGTCTTCCGGCGCTGGGATCAGACCCCTGGCTTGGTCATGGGAGCCGTTCTTCTAGAAGCTGTAGAAATTGGGAAATTACCCGCAACCCAGGCGGTCGGTGAGAGGGGTGCGTGGATCCCTGGTTATTTCTCTCAAAGGGAAAAAAAAAGGAAAAAAGGAAAAATCAATATTAATATTTAATCATTTTTTTAATCCTGTCACTTTTATTGAACCTGGTCAACGGAGGCCCGATAGAGGCAGGTCAGTGCGAAAACGGTGGCCACATCGGGAATCTGCCTTTGGGCACTCGGGCTTTCAGACATGGATTTTATTTTCTGCCCTCTGGGTCGAGGGCTGTGAATGAATCATAGCGATATGTCGCGTTGTATTGCTGTGTGTTGTTCAGCTATAGTGTGACTTTTCCCAATCTGTCACCTGTTCCTGTTGGGGCGGTGTAATGCTGTGCAATATGCAGTCATAATAGTTGAAAAAAAAAAGCAACCTTTATGCATGCAGTGAAAAAAAAAAAAAAACTACGCTGGCCCATTTGACCACACACTCACTGCGGCCTTTCTCTTATTCTGACCGAACTTTTGGTCCGCATGCCCAATACCATTTTTTCCATTACATGGGTGCGAAGAAAAAAAAAAGAATTCAGAATAAAAATAAATAAATAAATAAAACGTCGCTTAAGAAAAATAAAATCCCAGTTTAATTTTAGTGAAATAAAATAAATGGATCTCAAAGGGCAATGACAAATTAGGAAATGATACCTCGCAAAATCAATGCAAGATACTGAAACAAAATCACGCGGATAGTTCCACCACGCTGGTACTGTCCTTCCAGCGTCGATTCCCCTGTAACATTTTTTTTTTTTTTTTTCTCTCGGGGCCTTGAATGCCTGCTGGGGCCCGTTGACAGCCCCGAGCCTTTGGTCTCCCCCTCCCAGGGAAGCCTGTTCCCTCCCTTCCCCCCTTCCATCATCCATATCCTAGGCCCTTTCCCTCCCCCGGCGGCCACCTAGCGTGCCGGCGGAGCAGGTCCCGGGAAACCGTGAGACCCGCCGGCCGGGGGCTCGTCGTCTATTCGGTTCCTTGGGAGCGAATGGGTGGCCGCCCCGAGGGTATAGCACATGTCGTGATTGGGCCTGTTGTAAATCTTGGAGGATGCTCAAGGTTTCGCCTCCCGCTGGACGGGAACCTTGGGTTCCGCCATCGATGGGACCCGGGCCCTTGGGGAAGGGGATATTGCGACAGCAGCCAGAGGGCACGAACGAACTCGAAGCGAGGAGGGGACGGGGGTTGGGCGTGACTGTGACTGTGCTGAGCCAGGTTCTTTTGACAACACTTTGGTCGATCGGCGTCCTCTTTTGGGCATCTATTCAACTGACATTTCCTTGTGCAACCGTTGGCCGCGGGCCGCAGGTGAGCAAGGGGACCATGATTATTCCGAAAAGTCGGGACAACCGCTATCTTATCCATGATCAATATTGGATCGGCGCGTAAGTCTGGCTCCGGGTCTCGCCATAGTACCGGAATCAATTGTTTCTTAGCCCGTCGGCCAACCTCCCATAACGGACTCTCTCCTGGTTTGACGATATGATGGATGTCTTGACCAGCCAACCCAACCCAACCCAACCAACTTGGGCACTCCCGTGCAATCTCTTTTTCCGGCGGCTTGTGATTCCTTCTGAAAACACATGACTCCTCGGGCGGAGGAGGGTATTTTGACATTTCGCCTCATATTACATACACGCAGGGCTGGTGCGGTCGCCCCTCTCCGCGAAGCGAGAAAGCTTGGTCTCCATGCCGCCATCACGTTCGCGATAAACGTGACCCGTCCGTCTCCAGGCTTTAGGCTTTCCTTCGTCCTTCGTTACCCCAAACTCTCGCCAAAGCGAGAATGCACTTCGGTGCCATCAAGCTCTTGCGCCTCCACGGGCCGGGGTATGGAGCCAGTCGTCTGGCCACGGAGCGGAGCATTTGCTTCATCTCGCGGGAGCCGGGGACACTTGATGCATGCCGAGAGAACCCCTGCCGCGCCGGCCATTGCGCAGCCTGTGATCCAAACCGAGACCAGGGCGTCGACAACGGCGCCGCCCATCATCGGCGTCCCCTTCATGCCCCCAGCCTCGAGGGAGTGCCGGATCGTCTTCATGGCGTCCTGAGCCGCATCCTTGCTGCCCATGCCCCGTTCGTCGAGCTCCGACTGGAGACGACTGAGAAAAACGCTGAGCCCAATCGCGACTCCAAGGCATTGGCCTGCCGACCTGAGCACATAGACCATCGCGACAGCCCGGCCGGCGTCTGGTTGGGCTACGGTTGCCTGCACGCCAACCGCCATTGTCGGTATCAAGACGCCCATGGCGATGCCCAACACCATCGTGATTGAAATTAGTGCTCCGCTAGACATGTCCTCGTCGATGAGGACCATGACGCCAAACGCCACCGTCATCAAGGTCCAGCCCGTCAAGAGACTCCATCTATATGTCCCCGTCTGAGACACCGCAACCCCTATCACCACGGCCATGGGGGCCACGGTCAGAGTGGCCGGCAGGGCCCAGACTCCTGTGATGACGGGCGAGTAGCCCTTGACTCCCATGTAGAAGACGGACATGTAGTAGAGCACCATCCACATGAGCACCCCGTGGATGGTGATGTTGACGAACTGCACGACAGTTGACATGTTGCTAAATATGCTCGGGCGAAACATGGGATTCTTGGCCCTGCACGTCTCGTAGCCTGCCAGAGCTGCGAAACCCATAGCAGATACTACCATGGGAAGTATAACCTCGAGAGACTTCCACCGGAACTGCGAGCCGCCCCAGCTCAGCGGCAAGAGGAGTAAAACAGCCGAAATGGTGAAGACTATAATGCCCATCCAATCGACATGGGAAAGTAGATGGCGGGCCCTCCGATTAGTTTCATCGTACCCAAGAAGAAACCAGGCCCCTATGACGCTAGCCAAGAGTATCGGGATATTGATCCAAAAGATCCATCTCTGTGCAACCACATGTTAGGGCAGGGTTGAAGGGTGGGAAAAAGTGTATTTGCAGAGCGGGAACCTCTCTCACCCATCCTATGCTTTCCGTTTGCGCAAAGGCGCCGCCGATGATTGGCCCGGTGATTGTCCCGAGCGCCCAAGATATGTTGAGCAGCGATATGAACTTGGCCCGCCGGCGCGGGGGGTAGAGGTCGGTGAGGATCATGGCCGACAGGGCCTGGGGCCCTCCGGCGCCGGCGCCCTGGATCGTGCGGCCCACCAGGAGCACCGTGGGACTCTGGGCGCAACCACAGGCGATTGTGCCTGCCATGAAGATGGCCAGGGACGCCAGGACGCCCGGTTTCCGGCCGACGACGTGGGACAGCTCGGAGTAGATCGGCTGCGTGACGGTGGTGGCCAGCAGATAGGAGGTGCCCAAGCTAAAACTTTCCGACAAGGTCGCATCTAGCTCTGAGGCGATAGTCTTGGGAGAGGCTGTCAACTGCTGCAGGGGGGAAAGTTTGCGCAATATGGAGGGGGGAAGGGGGAGGAGCGTAGAGAAGAGAGAAGGGGAGAACTCACTGGGAGAGTCACACAGATACAGGTAGAGTCAAAGGCGTGGATGAATATGACGAGGTTGAGGAGAAAGAAGATCCATAGCTTTGTCCGTTTTGACACTGCGCCCTTCTCTGAGAACTGAGTCTCTGTCTGTGTTGTGACATTGCTTCCTCGACGGGTTGACTCGTCTGATTGTCTCTGAGGGATAGCCATAAGGAAAAGAGAATGAGGCTTGATACCCCCAGCTCACCATGAAGCAAAGATAAGAAAACAATGGTCTGAATACCATCAATGAGAAAGAACCTCCATTATATTCGCTGCTCCTTTTGACTTTTTTTTTTTAAACGGACCTTGTTGGATGTGCGCTTAGAAGAACGACTCGTTGAACCTATGCCGCGACAAAGTCAATGATCTGTACCAGACAAAGCAAATTCCTCAACAACATACTTTTTTCTTTGGGTAAAATTTTTAGAGATATGAAATTTTCGCATGGAGATCGAAAGAAAATTCCAACTTCCTCTTCATTTTCCTCCTCAGCAAGATTCCAGTTAGTGTTGCGCCGCCGAGTCGAGGACCTGTATCCATTGTATCCTCATCATGGAAGCACCAACCAAAGCATACACTGACGGCACGCTGCTCTTCTTTGAGGTCTTCGCCTTCCATGTCCTCTGGTGGATCACCTACGCCGTCAGCGAGCCCATCTTCAAATGGCTTAGCCCGAGCCTCCACGAACGCCTCAACAACGAGTCGCGAGCAAAGAAGCTGCTCCCCGTCATCGCATTTTTCATAAGAATCCCATTCGGGTTGATATTCACCGTTCCCTCATGCACCTATGCCGCCCTCACGACCCCCTGGGGCCCAGGCCAGCCTCTAAACCGAGCTGGCGAGATCTGCATCGCTTCACAGATCACCCTGTGGGCCGCCGAGATTGGTATAATCATCAACTACACGTACGAGATATTTTGTCACCACGTTCTCTGCATGCTCATCACGGCAAATGTGGTTCTGAGCCCTCAGATCCATCCGATCCGTCCGCTGTACATCTACTTTGCAATTCAGCTTGGAGATATAAGTGCCGCCCCCGTGCATATTCTGCGAACAATCGGGCGAAGACCACGCACTTCGAAACTCCTATATTACGTCCTGATAGCGACATCCTGCTGGATTATCAGCTCGAAAGTCACCTCTGCGTTTTGGTCGATTGGGAACTGCCTCCAGTCTCCGTATCGGATGAGCGATTGGGTATGGTGTTTTTGTCTCCTCCTGTGGGGCTCGTATATCCTCCTGGTTGCATACAGAAACCTACGGTGGGCTGAAGTCATCAGAAAGGACCCTCTGCGGCCATACAGCACAGTATTCTTTAGTCGGATGACTATACTCACTTCTCATATTGTTCTTGGAGCAGCATTCGTGGCCACCATACTGTCCACGCTCTTCTTGTATGGCATTTATCACGACACAGCCCTCAATACCACAGACTTGACTGTGCTTGCTGCACTGAGCGTCTTGGCAACAGCACTAGGTCTGACCAGCTCTATAAGCCTCAGGGTGATATTCCCCGTCAAGGCTTTCCAAACAGACCCCTGGGGAAGGGACATATATGTTCAATGTGGAATGCTCACTGTCGGATGGTGGGCATACTACGGCACAGGCTCGGTCTCGAATATTGACAGGAAGCTTGTCATGAGTGCCTTGGCTCTCAATGTTCCTCTCTTCCAGGCCCTGTCAAAGGTATCGTACTACTACTCTGCCCGAGATGCTGCAACACACTATATACCCCCGAGTCCTGACTATGATGAGAAAGACGAGAAGCCAAGTCCAGCAGCTCCTAAAATGGCACGACTTGACATCAGCATCGTGAGAAAGCATTTGGGCATGGCACATGCCAACATTGCCATCTATCTTATTTCTGCTACGCTCCTGGCTTTCAACTTCCTGAGCTTGTCCGAAGCTGGAACTCTGGCTGTGACAGCTTCGCTAGCGGGGCAGTTGATTCGAAGCCCATGTATGCTCTACGGCTCGTTCAACGACTCTTCTGGGATGCCTTTTCTACACGCTCTCCTTACATGCGTTGGTATTGTCCTGGAACTAGCCATGCTTCTGTACAAGACGGCGGCCCATCAGATAAAAGGAGACAATACATCAGACCTGACCACCAGCTTCGACCATACACTCATTGGAACTACAATTGCCGCTAGTTTTGCCTTTGAGCTTCTTCTTAAGCACAAGGAGACAGCAGTTTCAGTTGCTAAAGAGACTACGGAAACCCCAAAGAAGCGTCACTGGATATTGGGTCCCAAAGGTCTCCTACTACTATGTCTTACCGCAGCACAGTTCTTTATGGCCAGGGAAGTAATCATGTACACTGGTTCTGGGGCCTTGAGAGAGCCGGGCATCTGGTTCAGCAACTTCCGCTTAATTCTAACCAGCCCAATGACCTGGGCCGCAGTTACGGCCTCTGGTCTGATGCCAGTGCTGCTGTTCAAGGTACTGGACCTCGAGGCAATTAGAGCTTATCGGGATTCTACTGCAGCGGACCTATTGGAGCAATGGTGATGTAATTAGAGCAATGAACCAAATTGATGTTTAATTCAAATCGTCGATGATCTGTGAAGGATTGCTGCGTGTTCTTCATTTTCCCTATTCCATTGAAGCGCCTGATACTGACTTCACCTCTTGCCGGTTAAGATCACCGTTGTTGTATATCACTAGAAAACTCGCGCATCGGTGAAACAGAGAACGATCGCTCCGAACGGCCCTGGACGATATCAACTTCTCAAAAGAGCCTTAATCGACCGGATAAGCTCACACATGTCTCAGAGATCTTCCATTTTCTGCTCGCACCTTGCTGGCACCTGAGACTCCCATCCCACCACGGCGGATGAAGAACTGATGTCAACACCCTCCTCCTGCTGCTCCCCCCCATGATCATCTCCATGTGTCAGGTATCCAACGGTTACCGGCCCGTGGATCACTCCGCGGGACGCTCCCGGATCTCCCGCCTCTGGTGATGGTCCCATGGTGTTGCTGCTTTCATCAAAGGCCACCTCGGCCTCGCCCCCTGTGTGGTGACATCGCGGCTGTTCCACCAGCGGCAGCAGCCCCCCCTGACGCAGGGCTCTCATGCAGCCGCGCTGCACTCACTCCCTTCCCCGGAATTTCGGTCGACACTTTTGGGGCTCACATGCTGAGTTGGAACAGGGCTGTGGCCAAACCGGGCGGCCTGACACCCAATCCTGGCATCCCGCGCATGGCAATTGGGGGTGTCATCATTGCCTCGTGGCTGCCAACACATCGCCCATCGCCTAATATCGGTTTCATCACAAGACTATGCGCTACTTGCATTCTCTTGAATGCGGTTCGTCAAAAATTGCGCAGATCAACGCCTCACGTGGCTGACTGCGCGCCCGAGAGGAGGGTGCAAAGTGTATGGATGGATGGATGGATGTTTCCGCTACAAGGGTCTTTTCCAAGATTCCAGACAGGATCAAAGTCAATCTTACCTTGGACGGTACCCTTGACATCAACCTGCTCCAAGACGGCCCGTCTTAATTACCCCCACACCGATGAGAGATGCCAGAGAGAGTCAGTCGTAGGAGGAGCGACATGCCACCTCTGCATCATCGATCAAACACCCCCAGCCTCGAGCCACGCGATCACATGTGGCCCTCCCCCCCGCGACGTGTTCGCAACACGAAATCCCGGATCTTGGGGCTCATGACCCTCTCCCTTGGCCCTCTCGCGGGCCTTTCACCCGAAAAAAGGGTCCTATCCTTGAACAGGCCATTGCTGGACGGCGCCATTTTCCCCGTCGGCTAATACACACGGAACCATCCCCCCAAACACCCTTCCCTCCGAGGCATGGCAGCGGGTTCGCAGGGGGGCCGGAACCGCGGACTTGGGACTGGATTTTAATGAGGGTTCTGGGGTGCGCAAATGTTACCCCGGACCTCGGGGTAGGGACGCGGGGAAAAGCGTCGAGTATTGCCGAAAATGTGTGTGGGAGCAAGGATACTTGAGTTGAACGAAAACGATCATGGGTGACAAGGGACGGAAAGAAGGAAAAGAAAAAAGGAAAAAAAGAAAATAGCCGTTATTAAATTTAATATCGAAATACTTAATTAATTAATTTAATAATTAAATACCAATGGTTAATGTCAACGACTTGACTGAGACGATCGACGATGAAGTTGACAATAGTCATGGGGGTGTTCAGCCCAACCCATGTCCCGCCCCCATATCAGCCCAGCCTTGCATCAGATGTTTTTTGCCTTCAGGCAGAAGAATAAACTTGCGGTGCAGGTGTGGCATGGCATCATTGGGTAAATGCTTTTCCCAGCGAGCAAGAACAAGCAGGAGGAATGAGTGGTGTTCACACCGCCAGCTCACCGCATAATGATGAGCTGAGGCTTGGTTTACTGAGGTTTTTTATCAGAAGACCGTGGAGGATTTCAGCCGAGCCCCAAAAATGAACTTTGCGGTCCAACGTGGCTGCGATTACAGGTTGGCAATCATTGACAACTGTGGCAATGGATGGCAAGCAGGTGGCCGCTGTGTAAGCCTCTTCTTACACACCCTTCACTCATATGACATGCTTGCGCAGTCCATTCCGTCACTGCGGCCTGGTTTTGTGGCAACCTTTGAACATTCAATCTCTAAAAGTAGGAAAGATTGCATAGAGTGTGATACCATGGAATGGCGGGGAACGGGAACGAATCTCTACTTGATCTCAAGGATTATAGCGCATGTCAAACAGTCAATAGTTGCTTGCTCCAAGTACACGCTCAACTCAATTTCCTTCTCGCAAGAGAAGTTGCCCTCCAAGACAGAGGATAGATTAATACGAGTCGACGTTCAACTCAATCAATGGCTTTCCTATTATAACACCATTAGACAATACGACGAGACTCTGTATACTTTGAATGCAACTATCTGTAAACCCCGAGTCAACGGTAAATTGGATACTCGATGTATTCCGTGAGAATTTTGAATTGTTCCAATAGACTCGTACTACACAAAAAAAACTTGACGCGTCGAAATTTAGCTCAAGGACGAGTTGACAAGAGTTCTTTCATGAGATGCCAGAGGCCAATGTCCATTTTAAATGGGGGCAATCCTAGTGCTTAGCCTTCAATGCAGTCATAACTCACAGGAGGTTCTCGTATTTGGCAGATCTATATCCAGCAACTGCAACTGATATCCAAAACCCCAAGTTAAACAACGAAGCATCACCATTCTGATTCTGGCCGTAGTGCACGCACATTGCAATTTTCTTTTTCTCAAAACGGAGCGTCCCAAGTTGGTCATCGGAACCGTCTAGTCAAAACGGTGAACCGAAACACCAACCATCCAGGCTAAGAATTAATTAAAATGAAATACAATTTTAGAAATTGGATCTAATTGAACAATTACCCGGCCCGCCATCTACTTTTCCAAAATATCCCATGACTCTTTCAAATTTTTTCCACCATGGTATTTCCCGCGCGGAAACGTTCCCGATCCAAGTTTTTCGCGGCGAGCTGGCCGAAGACAACTGCCGAGAGCCCGCGGGTAGACAAGTCCAAGTGCCACACGTGCGTGTCTCATGGTCAAGTGGCGTTGATCCCAAGGCCAGTGGAATATGCGTCCAGTGCGAGGCGCGTGATGACACGAACACGTCGCCAAGCATCGTCGGTCCGGCATCGAAGCGTCTAGAGGCCTTCTTCTCCAGCTTCCAAGCGTGGGGACGTTTCATGTGGCGCCTTTTCATGTGGCGCCTGTGATGGTCACCTCCATCCACCCAGAATGGCAACAAAATCGGGCGCGGCTGTGGTACTTGGGATACCTAAAGAGTCATGAAAAGAGACTTGTCTCTCAAGTCTCCGTCCCAAGCGTCTCTTTTTTCTCTCGGGCACCCCCCCATCGGATTTAGATCCGATGCCTCATTAAACACGACGAAACCGCCAATCCTCTAGTCATGACCATGACAGAACCCAAGGACCAGATGGTGCGCCAGGCCCTTTTCCCGTGCCCCGGATAGCTGAAGACAAGCCAAACCGTCACCGCACTCACCTGCCCCTTGGTACTGATTGCAACAAACTTGGTCCAGCAGCATAAGGGACCGGGAACACCAGTGCCAGCCCGGCAGCGCTAGGCGTCCTCCCCGAACCTGGCAAGTCCTGTCGCTTTCGTGTTTTTTTTTAAGGTTCGTCTGCTTTTTTTTTCCTCGAGGGGCGGGTGTGGTTGCCCTTTCCAATCACTCACCGCGAGTCTCTCTGGCGCTGACTTTATCCGCCAGCTCTCGGGAATTGGTAGGGCATTTCCGATTCCTCAGTGACTGTTTTCCATGTGAATGCCGACTGGCTGGCTTCCCCCTTCGACGCGATGTTGACGACAGGCTTCTTCCCCCCATTGGCCTTCGTGTTCGAAGCGAATGGATGGGTTGTCCAGACATCAGACATGACGCTCCCTTGACGTCCATGCTGACAGCTGAGATCTGGCGTTGCACCAGGAACCCTCCTGCCCGGAAACTGATGCGGTCGAGATCGTTGACGTTCCCAAGATCACGGCACGACAGCTGTCCGCTGCTTGACCGCCCCTGTCATGGACCACAAGGCGCGATGGCTCCAGCTGGGTCCTTTTCTGTCCTGACATCTCGTTGATGGGTACCACATCCACAATGCATCTCATCGCCCCTGCGAGAATCCCAGACACCACGCGGGCTTCACGTGTCGCTAGAACTCCCGGGTCGCGATTCCGGTTTCGAGTAATTTCCAAATCCAGGCGGTAGCGCCAAACTCTGGAGGACGGCGCGGCTGACCAGGAGGGGGGAACGAGACGTTAGCCGTCGACGACAGGGCCGAGCGGGCAGGCTAAGAAGAGGACGACCAAGATGGTGTTAACGATGGACCACATCACACCCGACCGGCGGACCGACCAAAGGCCGCCCAAACGGCGTCTCCACGCCGGACGACCCGCGGATGCGCTGCCGGACCGACTACCAGCACCTACCAGCACCTAGGAGCACCTAACAGCACATGCCTGGGGCGACGCGGCGCTCCCATTGGCGAGGGTGAGGCTTGATCCGGCTGATGGAGGGTTGGTACAATGGGTACCTTCACATGGTACGCCTTTGGCTCAAGGCCGGTCAGGGAGCCCTCGTCTTGTTGCCTTGAGCTAGCGGCCCTGAAAAGTCTCGTCTCGGGGCATCATTGGCGGTCAGAATGCTGTCAACCGTTGGAGCGTGGTGAGAGGGAAATACGGGCGGAGAATATTTAACAGACCGAGCCATGTGCTGTAATCGGTCATGGTTCGGCATCCGCGAGATTGGGGTGTGCGCTGTGTGCGTGTGATGGATGCAACTTCTTCTCGGTCATGGTGGTTGGGGCTCAACGTATGACCTAATTGTGACTTTGCGATTCTTTCACCCCCGGGCCTTGGCAGTTGTAATTGAAACCTCATCTCGTCTTCTTTCGGCGAGCTAATTGAACGCGCCCGCGTCCCATTTCCGAAGCATGCGCGTAATCAGAGGGCGTGTTTATTTCACATGTCTTGTTCAATTTCATTGCTGAGCTGAGTACGCAATCATGTAAGCACTGTAACGCGCAACCTGTGGATTCCTCAGCGTGTTAGCTAGTGCTTGTATTCGCAATGGATGCGACTGGCCAGTTGCTGTCCCCCACTTTCCGGGATGGTTCAGGGCAGTGCAAGCAAGGTCCAATGGGTGACGTGACAGGTGTTGGTTGGCAGCATTTTCTTGGGACGTTTTTTTTCTTGGCCTTTTTTTTAATTCATTTATTTATTTCCATCCAATTAATTGAGACAAATTGACTCGATGCACAAAAGAAGGTTAACCGCCTCAGCATATGCTAGTCAGTTACCATTATCACAGGGCGACATCGCAGTTAGGTAAATGGTCACGCTACCTTGGTGTGGTCACAGGAAAGAAGAAAAAAAATATTATTATTAAAAAATGGCATAAAAAATTTTTAATCCTAGATGTCTCGGGAAATAAGGGGAGCGTGGGAAAAAACCGCAAGAGGGGGGGAAATAACATGGGCTAGACGATCGTGGTGGTGTGAAGCCCACTCCGTTCACCTGGCAGGGAAGAGGAAAAAAAACAAAAATAAAAGATAACCGCGTGATCGCTCAAGATTTGCATTAAGCCCAAAGTGCTGCATGACGTGACTTGTGTGTGTGAGGACTAGAGATGCGGGAGAAGGCTTCTAGAAGCACTTGAGCTGGCGATTCAACCCTCCCAAGCTCCCATCTAGGTGTATTGACCGAGGCCCTGATTGGCCGGGGTGCCATCTCAACTTGGTGTTGAGGTGTTGAGAGTGTGGGTGGTTCCCCCACCTCGCCGCCTCCGAAGACGGCCAGCGCAACAATGTACCCATCGTAGTAGTTGTCTCCTGTATCGGTTCCGATCCAGTGACCTTCGGTAAGCCGCTGTAACCCTCGAGCCTGCAAGTGTCGCTGCCATATGGCACCTTGAACGCGACTCAGGTGGTGTTGCACCTCCAACAAACCATCGGACGCTACTATATGCGCACAAAAGGGGGTTGCAAGGTATGCCATCAAGACACCAATCTCCGCCCGAGGGGAAATGTCTTTTTCCTCTTACATGAAAGAAACCATCTATCTTCACACCACCACAAACCAGGACTCGGTATCGGCATCGGCATCCCCACGGAACCGCCAGCCAGGGTGTTCCCTCGCTGCTAGCTCTCACATAGATTGTGAGTGCTTGGCGTTGCCATCATCACCGTTTTCCTCCCCACCATTAAAACAAGGTAAAAAATTAAAATATAATAAAAAACAAATACGGAAGTAGATATCTGGTAATTCGAATTTCTCACGGATTGATACAGCCACCCGGGCAACTCGCACCCGAATGACTCGTCCGGAACAAAAGACGACATCCGGGGCGAAAGGCTACTCTTGTCGCTTGCGCCCAAATCACAGTCATCAGGATGACATTTGCGTTTTCGCCACCATCGGTTCGGTTCCCAAAATGTCTTATCCATGTGAGTCGATGATCCCCGTAATGCCGCGCCAATCCGGGGAAATGACATAGTCCTGAATATCGCAACTTGGCTGGAGGAGGGAGGGAAACCCCGAAAAAAACCACATGGGCACATGGCTTCGGGGAGAGAGGGGGGAGAGAGAGAGCCTGAGCTTTCCACCCCCGGATTATGACGTAGCACGGTTGATCATGATCCGGAATTGTCGAGACCTGTCAACCCCGGATCTCGATGCCAATCTGATGAGTGCGTTTTCATGCGCACCTCACCCATAGACGGAATTATAACATGATTGAAGGCTGAACAGGTAGTTGACAGCCTTGCATCGTTGACGTATTCACCAGTCCCGATCGTCATCGTCCGCCCAAAGCGGCATTTCTCGTGCTACCAGCCGTTCTAGAGAGACATCCCCCCACTCCCCACCGTCCACCATCCGGGGGGGGGGAGCAGTAGCAGCAGCGCCGCCAACAAAACAAAAATCCAGTTCCCGATTTGGCAATGTTCAGAAAAACCCCAACTCTGGTCCGAACTTGGCTTTCGGGTTTGGCTCGAATGCAAGTGCTTCAACCAAGCTCCGGGAAGCTCAACTCAACTCAACGCAAACTGAACTCTCGGTCCCCCTCTGGCGCGCCGGGCTTCGGGACTTGACCGTAAGTCCCGTCATGCGGCCCCCTGCTGCCTTGTCCAAACGGTATCGACCCGTCCTCGCCTCTGCTGCAGTGCTCTGTTGCCTCTGCGTCCCGACGGCCGCCGTAGCAAGTTGCCGTCTGCTAAAAGTCGGTGAGGACGGGGGAGAGGCATCACCGTCTCTCGCAGAAAGCCACAGACGCAGAGGACGGGCGCACTCGTCACCATTCGCAACGATATCTGACGAGTCGGTGCGCTCTGAGCGCAGGTTTTCTCGGACGGTGCAGAGCAGCAGCCACATCAGCGCTGACCCAACCAGTTGTGCATGTCCTACACGCATGTCATCAAGCCCTCCGAGCTTTCCGCCCTGTTCGGTGACGTCCTGCCCTGTCGCTCCCATTGTCTCTGTGTCGTGTCTTGCAGTGCCAAGGCAAGGGTACAAAGCGGTATGTCATGTACATGCGCCGTGCCGCCCTGGGTGCAGCAGCATCAAGGGGGCCTTGTTGCATACTCCCCGGCGGCCGCGCAGGAATCCGAATCCCTCTCGCTAGTTTGTACCTCTTCAGGGAACCTATGTAGTTGTTGGTTGTGGTTTTTTTTTATCCCATTCGACCCTTGACAAATCGACCCCCCTTGCGCTACAATCTGTCACATCTCATACGTCCCGGAATCTCTTCGTGCGCGCGGCTGCTACGCCAGAGCTGCCCATGCCCATGTACACCAGGGAACGGGCGAGCCCTGCCTGGGATGAAAGCGGTTCCGCATGCCAACATGTGAACTAGGTCGCACTCGTCTCTGGTGCCCGGCCGGAGGAGGCTTCCGGTAATTGATGGCGTAGATGGCAAGATTCATGCCAAACTGGAATACTTGTCTAGAATAAAAAATAAAAATAAAAATAAAAAAATAATTTAATTTGTATTATTCTTTTTTAGCAGTCCGCTAAAATTCTCGATTTACCCCAGGCCGTCCCGGCCTTACAGTTTGCGGGCGAGCGGGGGCGGTAACCCGTTCGGATCAGCAACTCATAGTCTAAAAAAACCGTTCCCCAGAAAATCGCAGCAACACCCGAATGAGGGAGGGGGCGTGTGGCCCTTTCTTTTGGGCCTTTTCGTTGTGTTGTTCATATGGAAACTCTCAATCTGTAACTCGGGAAGCATGACCCAAGCCATGGGGGAAAAGCTCTTTGCCTCCTGCCGAAGCTCGGGGCGTGCGTCTGTTGATGCGGCGGTCACACGGCTGAGAATAGATTTCGTACCGCCAAAGGCTCGCCGCGACCGCGTGCACCTGTACGCCGGGCCTTCGGTTGTTGACATCGGCACGGTCAACCCTTTTCTAGCCGATGCCACAGCCTCGCAAATTACCACGGCTGATAAAAGCCAAACGCTCACACGCTCGCACGCGAACCAGTGACGGAAAAATATGTGGATGCGCCGTATTCGTTGGATGTCCCTTTGATTTTGCTCCCCGGCCATAGGATCGGATGCCGGGTTGCTTGAGTCGAGGCGAGGTACATGGCTTGGCAGGTACTGTACAGAGAACAGGTTCGGTTCAGCCACAGCCATCAAATCTAGCTTCGCCAACAGGGGGAGAGGGTGTCGGAATGCGAGAGGGGTTTTTGGTCCTTCTTTCCTTCTAAAATCCTTGCCGACGGAAACATGCATCAAATGGTTTCCGAACAAGGGTGTCAAATTTTTCCCTCTCGGCTCTTACTGTACATTCGGCTGCAAGCACCCTTGAGGAACGCATCAAGCGCGGCTGTCAGCCAAAGCCTCGCATGGATGTATATCCTCAGGCGGTGAAAAAGCAGGCTTCAGGCTCCTGCAGCATGCAGCGCCGCAGCGGCAGCCAACAACAGTTCAGGGTCCCGAGGTCAGTCACGATAGGGCAAACCCATGGCGGTGCATGGGGTAACAGTGTCATGCCTGGAAGCCGTCTGGAACGGGGAGACGTCAAGTGTCAATGCCGTCATCAAACAAACCACCCCTTGCACCGCGGCTCCCGCCTCGGGATCGCCCACCGGGCTCGGTTTACATGCGCGCGCACTACACAGGCTTTTGACGATGCTTGTGGTCTTGCCAGACTCAGCAACAACTCCCCGGGCGGCGCCTTGTGAGACAGCGAGTGACCGCCGCACACGGGGACAGCCAGCGCACCGCACCGCACTGCCCCAGGCTCAGCCGTGCGTTTCCCCCCCCTTTACCCCAAAGAAAACCCCAGATTCCGAAAACGGCCCCATCCATTCCCCCGCCCGGATCATCATGAGCACGACAGACACGAAAGGCCCCGTGCCGAGGGCCTGGGGACTGGGCCGGGTATCAAAAAGCCGGCGCGGACTCTCGGGCTGTGAGAGAGTCGACGCAAATGGCGTCTGCCTCTTTCATATGAAGATGCTGGCGTCCCGAATTGCCCCGAGGCGGACTGAACCGGACCCAACGTGACCTAGGGGTGTTTTGCTGGGTTCTGGGGTTCATGCCCAGTGACAGTGACGACGACTTGCTAATTTCCAGGTGTCGCTGCTGCACCATGCCACATGCCATGTCATGTGAAAGGGGATTGCAGCGCGGTGCAGCGCGGTGCACGCACAGCTCGATCCCGTTGTAGCCGCCCAGGGATCTTGCTGGGTGCTTCGTGTTGCCCAATTGAGAGGCCATGGCTCGAATTGGCAATCCGCGATTGGGGATTGTCTTAATACACGGTTGACTAATACCTGACGTTGACATCTGATATACGCCTTACACTGGCGTCTCATGTCCATGAGGCATTGCAGTCTGTCCAAGCTGCCCGCCAATGGCACTTATGCAGCGTCAGCTTGACAGCTGATGCCTTCCCGTCACCCAGCATTGCCTCATGACAGGAATTTGCGGCGTCAAACCGTTCAATTCACTCCTCGCCGGCAGCCAGAACAGCCACAGGCCGGCACAACTCAAAAAATCCCCGGCACATGCAGGGACCTTGTCGATGCCAAGGCCCGTCCGCCCGAATTGAAGACAATTGATTTGAATTGGTTTTGTAATGTTTCTCACACTATGCTCACTGCTGGACCCTAAAAAACAACAAATTCTCTCAAAAATGCCCAGGGTCTCGACACCGCTCTCACGAGGCGAAGCTTGACCCTCTATTTACCCGCTCTCTCCTAGTCTCGATGCTTTAGCTTGGTCTTCATGCCTCCCCAGGCAGCACCCGTACCCCGACACGCACCCCTCTCTCTTGTCAGGAAGACCGAGCTAGTGGCCTTTAAGCGTAAACTGATGACTCAATGGACAAAACTCTGGGATGGAGAATTAACGGGGAGGAATAGCAAGCTGTACCGCAGCAGGGGTGGGTTGTGAAAAAATAAAATAAAATAAAAATAATAATCCAGGGATAAAATAAAAAATCAAATCACAAGCGCGCACTAAAACAGCAGCCTCCACACAAACGCCACACACGCCCCCTTCCCGATTAGGCTGGCGTTTGTAATGCTCGATCCCGCCCAAGAAGGGGATTACGGAAAAAAAGGAAAAACGGAAAACCAAATGGGGAAAAAAAGGAAGAAAAAAAGACGCGCCCCCGCCGCCGCAGAAGAGGTCACACGCAACACCCGCGGGGAGGAGGCGCCCAAGGGGGCGAGCTTTATTTCCTCTGACCTCTCACGGGACGACTTTCGTGGACAAGCCATGGCCGAGAATTGTTTTTTACCGTGGGGGGAAAGGGAAAAGGAAAGGGACGGGGGGACCCCCAAAGGGGCGAACCGCCAGATGTCGAGCACGCCAGCAAGATCTGATCTGATAACGGAATCAGGTGCATCACGATGTCCATCATCCCACGCCTTAGCGGTGGACTGTTTCTTTTTCCTAAACTCTCTTTTTGGCCTTTTTCCTGCACAAACGCCGCAGACGCACGCAATTCCCCATCGTCAATCGAAACCTGCGTTGACCGTTCTTTTTGCTTCTCCTTGGAGGGGGGGAGATGGGGGGGGGCGGTTCAGGGAGCTGAGGGCCCCATGTGCGTGCTTGCTGTCCGTCCCCTTGCCGCCGCCGCCCGTATGCACGCGCGGCATGAAAATAGGAAAAGAAAATAGAAAGGGTAAAAAAAAAAAAAAATACACCACCAGCTGCGCATACTGCCTTGGTGGTGACGCTACGACTACCCGTCTGGGTAAGAGGTGCGCCGTGGAGCTTCACATTTTCCCTTCCCCAGGAAAGCCCAAAATGGAGAGGCGTCGTTTCCTCGTCGTTCTTTGCTTCTTGGGGGAACAACAGGACCCCTGGACGCCCCTCCTGCGGGTGGGCCGCTTATACGGTTTGGGGGCTGTCACGGAGAGCACTATGCGTCTGACAAGTTGAATAGGACTCCATTGCACGCAGGCAGGAATATCGGACGAAATAATAATATTCGAGGCGGTTCATTTAATTGAGGGGCAACGCCGCCAATAAAATAATAATAATAATAAAATAATACCAAGAGGTCACTTGAGGAAATTAAGTATCTACCCAACTCTTGGATCGGGCACCATCATTGACATGTCACCTTGGGTTTTTGTTTGCTTCAAATCTCTTGCTTTCTTTTTCTTCGTCTCACGTTCCCACCGCGCCGCGCCTCAGTTCTGCCGCATTCAGCTCGTCTCCGGAGCTCTTTTTTTTTTTTTTCTGGCCCAGGTCGCCTGAGAGCTTTTGCCTTTTTCTGGTCTCCCTCGCGACACTATCACATATCCCTTGCGGTTAACCGCGGTCGGGGTGGCGTTTGTGGAGAAGACGACGTGACCTCGTCTCTCGATGACCGAGAGAGGCGTCGGAGGGAGAAATAATCCAGAACGCCACACACCTACGCCCCGAACCATCTCAGTGCGGCTCCGCAAAAAGTGGCCGATGATGGGCACTCGCACTTTGCCCTCACTCACTCATCCACCCCTCTCTTTCCAGCCTTGCGTCTGAGGTTTGAGCGCCTCTCGGGGCGTCAGTCACACTGGGACCCTCCCCCCCATCCCCTGGTCTGGGCAAGGGGCCTATGGAGAGCCGCGTAAATAACAGTTCCTGAGACGGCGGAGCCCTCCACTCGGTCATTCAGTGGGAATCGCTACGGAGCGGGGGAGAACCGAGCGTGTGAGGATGAGACTTGTGGGTTCGGGAGAACCACATGGTAGCAGAAAATAAACCCCGTCTCCAGTTTTTGTAAAGGGCCCTTCTCTGGCCTTACCACGGAGCAACTCGATGGAAGCGAAGGCGAAGGCGAAGTATTGGGTGTTTGCGCGTTCAATCGCCAATCCTCGACGGCACGTTCGGTGGGGAACCACGGACGCTCCGGGTCGGTCTTTGCTCCGAATTTGATCGCGTCGGCCATGCGATTTGGGGTCCGACACGCTGGTTCTTGGGACCGGAGCAGGTTCGCCTTGTTTACGTACGCAAGATTGCCTTCTCCACCGTCACGGCCGTCACGGGGTAAAAGAGCTTACCCGTGGACGTTGTATTGTTGCCCAAGCCCAATTATTGCCTTTTTTCCCGCTTTTCCCACACCCGGACAGCAAATGTCCAATAACGGAAGGCCGAGGCTTTTCAGGCACAAGGGGCGCGCCACAGATCCGGCGTCGTGGCCCCGTGACTGCACTCAATGCCAAATCATGGGGACGGTGGCTTGACGGTGCTGCACCGCCCACCCAGGCGTCGATAGGATGGCTGATGGGCGAGATGGGGCCTATGTCATCATGAGGCCCCAGGTGCACCGCACTGGCTCTCCGTCTGCCTCCCGGGATCCAGGATCTAGAACTGACAAGACTTATGGAGAGGGAGGAGCTCGAACACCCCCCCCCCTCGCCCGAGAGGCCGAGAACCACCGAACCACAGATATGGAAGTGTGGGCTCGCGTGCGATGGAGGGAAAAATCAATTTGGCCGAGAGAGTGGATTTGGTCGCCATGCTGGCCGACAAGAAAAAATAGTCGAGTATGGGTTTGAGTGGGCTCCTGTGATAATGACCACGAGAACCCGATTCCGAGATGCGACAGCAGTGCAGGCTCGGCAGGGCCAATCAAATCACCCGGGCTCGCTCGCCGTCAAACAGCAGCCTCGCCCGTGAGGATCAACGGATTCACGCCAGGGCTGCATCTCTCCGTCCGATCTTCGTCGAGACGCCCCCGGCAAAATCCCACACCCGTCACACACTCTCGCCGTGCCTGCTGGTCATAGCATAGGTAGATCATTCTGTGCCCACGGGAAATGGACTGGACAGCAGAAGAGTGAAGTAAAAAAAAAAACGCGTTCCAGTCCAGTCCCCCTCCCACCTCTCATGCCGACCGATACCCCGGGCCTGGGCCCATGACTCCAAACCCAACAAAGCAGGTTGACAATGGATGACAGCAAAAACCACCCCCTCTCTCTCCGCACGAGGTCATCATGCCCCCCAGCTATTCCCACCAGCTGCCCTCTCCTCCTCATCCTCACCGCCCTCACCTCTCTCCGCCTTGCCAGCGCACGGCATCTGCCGGGGTCGGAAGACAGCACGCCGGCCAAGCTAAGCCCAACGCCAGCAGGCCCTGCCTGCTGTTACATTGTCGAGGTTGGCGCGCTTCCACCCCCAATGCAAAATGCATGTCCCCTCTATATGTGGTGCAGGTGCTGCGGGCATGCGCAGGCAGAGTCATGGTCGCTGCGAGAAGCCTCCAGGCCTCCACGGCGGCCCTGGGCGGCGCGAGTGACTCAACAACTCTCCCCCGCCCGAGGATGGAGATGGGCCACGAAATGCGACCTCTCAATAAAGCTGCCAGATGGAGAGAGGAGAGCTGCCGACCTAGCTTCGCCCCTCTCTGGGCTGCTGCAGTGCTCACCAGGCTGCTCCGCCAAAGGAAAAAAACTCTCTTCCTGCCCGGCCAATACGTAGCCCGTCCATAACCGTGCCGTGACCTGACCCCCCTCCCGCGGGTACATGCGTACGTACCGTGGCCGTACCCGTTGCTCAGACTCTGGGTCTGGCTGAAAACTCAGAGGTTAAACGTAGACAAGGGAGAGACACAGGCAGAGAGAGGCACGGGAGGCAAAAAAAATCCCCCTGGTCACAAGCTTTCCAAGCTCTGCATTTGGCTGCACCCTCTTCAGCCCTCTGACCCTAGGAACCTGCCCTTGTAGCCCTGTGTCGTCCACAGCCCCACGATCCCCTTCGGCCTATGACAGCCAATGCATGTCATCATCCACCACCATCGCCATCACAGCTCATCGTGCAAGACAATGACAGCTCACAGAGGGTCACTTTGCGACAAGGGGGGTCTCTTGCAGTTGAATCTAACTTGAATTTTATTCATGTTTTTGAAAAAGCTCTTTTCCATGACAATCGCCATTTTTGCGAGTTTTTTTGGGCGTCTACCTCCGTTTTTTGCTTCCTTTCTTTTTTTTCACCTTCGGCACGAGACCGCGCGCCTCCACCCCCTCCCAACCTCCTCTTCCTCGAGCTTGGTGCACTCCACTTTCACCTGCAAAATTCACAAACGGCCCCATAATGAAGCCGCACCCCTCCCTTGCGTGTCCTCCTCCCAAGGTTGCCCTCGGTCCTTCGCGTCTTCCGTAATCACTAGAGTACACACTACCATTGCCCGAGCTTGTAATAATTGAATGAATAAAAACAAAACCAAATCGCAGAGATCTGGGCCAATAGAGGCCAACCGACGGCCATGGTATCATAACGTTAACAACGCCGCCATGAATGCAAAACAAACAATCAAAAGACCAGTAAGATGATCAATAAAAAACCCGACTTGAAAATCGGTATCAGTGCAAATTGCCTGATTAGGAAAGGTCATAATAGACTGCAAAACGCAGCTTCAAGAAAACGCTCAATGCTTCGTGTGATGCCGTCTCATGCGCCGCCCAAATATACACGGCAGGCCTCCCCAGAGGCCATGCCAAGGTTTAATTCCTTATAGGGGTATAAGCTGTTGACGGCGGTGTGGTTTCCGCCTGGGGGTATCATAATGTAGTGTATGTTGTTACCAGCCCTTGGAGTGGTATCCGTTGCTGGCCTCCTTGGAGAAGTACTGGTTCCAGCTGCTGGCGTTGACGTCCTCGCTGGTCTTGATGCATGCCTTCTCGGGGTACTGCTTGAGGTTGGCCACATCATGTGACGTGTGGCGGCGCTTCAAGACAGCATTGGCAGTCGATGACTTCTGCTGTCGCTCCCACAGGAGATGGCGGCGCAGGGACTCAGTGAGCTCGGTCGCAAGCATGTTGCGACGTGTTGTGCGCGGCGAGAGAGCAGCCTGGCCCTGGACGTGGCTGGCATGGCCGACGATGGGCTGAGCACTCGATCGAGGAATCTCGCGGATAGGCTTGAGGGTGGGGTGGCGCATTCCCTTCATCATCAAAGGAGCCTCATCCGAGTCGTTGGGTGAGCCTCCCAGGGAGGGGCCGTTGGGGGCCATGCGCGACCGAGGAATGGCCGAAGTGGATTGAGAGGCATGGTTGCCCAGGTTTCGCGAGCGCTCGTTTTGCGCCAACATCAAGGTGATGAGAGATCGTCGAGAGGTCAGGTTGGGCTTTGAGTCGACTCGCTGGAAGAACTTGTCATCCACGCTAGATTTGCCACTGTCTTCAATGGAGTCTTCCCAGTCAGACGAGTCGTCATCGTCATCAATGGCGCTCTCGTCAATGTAGTCGGTGTCGGAATCCACAGCAGCCTCGTCCTCAATGGTGTGTGTCATCACATTGGTGCTGAATGAGGCCTGCTTCTTCTGGGGAGAGAGCAGGGAGCTGGGGCGGGAGCCGGCCAATGCACTCCTGAGCGAGCCATCTTCCTCTGATGAGCCGCCAATCTGGAACATGGGCTTCTTGACAACGGGGATCATGGGCTTGCGGTTGTCGAGGCTCTGGTCCTGCTCGCTCGAGGAGCAGGATGCACCGAGGGCAAACCGGGCAGGCTTCTTAGACTGCACGGGTCTGGGAGCAGGAGAGGAGGTGGGTTCGGGGATCAAGTCGGAAGCAGTGCACTGGGAAGCGCTGGGGATGGTTCGGGGAATGGGAACCTGGGAAGGTGAGAAGCCACGGACCACGGTGGTGCGCGATGGCGTGTGGGGAGAGGGCTCGGGAGAAGCCTCGGAGTGCTCAGCAGTCGACTTGGCAGGCGACTGCGATTCGGTAGTGGTAGAACCCGATCGCTCAAAGGCGGGAGGGGCAGGGATGGTCTCCTTCTGGGGAAGGGGAGCGAGGGCGGCGGGGATCTGTGGCGGCGCCGACAGAGGGCCCTTGTCCTTAACAATGGAGACGATCATCTTCTCGAAGTCGTCGGAGCTAATGTGTCGTTCACGTCTGCTGGTGCAGGAATCCTGGCGTCGTATTCTGGGGCGAGCAATCTCGAGAGGAGCTGATAGTGAGGTGAAGTCGACAGCTTCTTCGTCGGCGAGAGACTCGACACTGCCAGATAATTGAGGAAGATCGGGTATGCGGGTCTCGGAGGGGATGTTCTGGGGTAATGTTTGGGAAGAGCTTGTGTTGTTACGCTCGTTGTCGACGACAAAGGTCTCGCGTTGCCAAAGTCGCCAGCTGAGGTTCTCTAGTCTTCGGCCTTGTTCGACAGAATCTGCGCATCGAGAGAAGACTGGACGGGTTGGTCAGCGTCAAGGGCAAGTGGCAAATGGCTGCCAGAAGAAGTGACACTTACCAGTCCACATGCTATACAGGTTAGCGGGATTGCCGGTATCGACCTTGTGAATGACGTTTGCATCCACTGTCAGAACGTGAGTGTCGAGGCGATAGGGCATGTCTAGTTGGCTGTGCCTGTCGATTGTGTCGAGCAGGAGTCGGAGGGTTATGATGGTGAGGATGGTGACTTCGACTTATATGTCACGGTGTTGAGGGTGTGGAATAGCTGATATAGAGTTTCGTGGAGAAATCCAGTCGTCGCCAAACACGTAAAGGTTATCGTGGTAGTGGTCAACGAAGTGCCGGGGCGTAAGATTCGAAGATGTGGAGAGTGTATGGGCCAGGTGAAGACAATGTTCAATCCAGGTCGTGGAGGTTGCTGCGAATAGGTTGTGAGGAGCACGTTGGTGTATCGTGGATGTTACTGCAGACGGCGGGAGAGAGAGATGCGGGAGAGGATGCCGTGATGAATACTTGAGACGGTCATGGAGTCTGGGATGGATGATGCATGAGAGGGTCGAGTCGTATTTGCAGTGCTGCCCGAGAGCGTACTTTGTGTTGTTGATGTGAAGTGGGAAGCGAACCAGAAGGGCGGCACAAGTTATGGGGGAGGCTCGTTAGATATTCTGTTTGTGGGCGAGCCGTGGGAGCAAAGGCGGATGGGGGGAAGGGAGTCGCGGTGTGTGTGCTGTGCAATGTACCAATGTACCCTGTGGAGTGCACACGCCCTCCCCGAGCCCACACCGGGGTGCGCGGCGGGGTGTGCAAAAAACGACACGGGGGCCCTATGGTACGTACCGAGCTGGGGACCCAAGTCACCAAGTACAAGTCGGAGGTACCGCGGCGAAGTGCTGGGATGGCCGCTGAAGCGCGCTAAAGAGGGTGCTGGAAGAACTTGACTGCGAAGGGGTGGGGAGTCCTTTTTTCCTTCTTGTGTGAGTGACGAGTGGGGTGTAGTTTGTTCTCTTCCTTCACGCAGAATGAGTGAGAAAGGGGGTGAGAATGGACAATTCAATGAGGTTTCGTCTACTCTCGTGGACGCGTTTCTATCTGCCATGCCGCCCAGTCTAGCATTGGTGCTCGTATCATCTTCCTCATTCGTGCTCTCCAACCAAGCCTCCTCATCCTCATCCTCAGCTTCCTCTCTGCTGGCCTCAGGGCTCCGATTCCAGGGTTCGGCTCCCAGGTTTTCAACACAGCGTGTCCCAACGCCCATTGGAACAGGGACCAGGCTCTTTCCCAGGGGGGCACAGAGAGCACAGGCCCGAGGTACCAGCCAGAGGGACCCAGAGTGAGGAACCGGAGAGGGGGAGGCGAATTTGGCCTTTGCCTGCTGACCAGTTCCACAACCACTTGCCTCAAAGAGGTAATTCTCCTGTCCGCGTGCCCGTTTTGGCGGGGAGAAATAGTACCTAGTTTGGTCTAGACCAATTGATCTGCGCTAGTCCCTAACAGGGCACATCTCGACTACCCGTTCGGGCTCAGTCAGGTCCCCAGTTCTCCAGTCCCTTGGTCTGAGCTGTACCTGTCTGTCATGTGGCGGCTCCTCTCCGTTTCCCATTTCCCGAGACGCTTGCGGGTCTTGACTGGCACACCCTGGCGGCTCCGTTCAGGTCCAGTCCTGTTCCAATTCGGTGAGCGTCAGTCACCCAGATCTTTGACCGTTCAGTTTACTACCCTGTATGGTTTAGCGCAACCCGGAGCGTCCATACTGCACATTCACGAGCTGTTCCTAATGGGGCAGGACCTTCACTCCGTCAGCTCATTCTGGAACGTCTTGTCAATCACGAGGCTGGACCCTCAACTCCCCCGAAAACGGTCCCGTCGCGAGCTCCCTCCCACGAGCTCACCTCCTCCCCTGCCCGCCGAGAGCCTCGAACAGCGACGCATCACGGCTCACGAGCGTGTCCCCCAAACTGAGCCCCCACCTTTGCCTCCCGGGGATTCTCCCGGGGATACTCACAACTGCCCCGACGCTGACACTGGCGGATGAGTGGGCCGCTTGGCCGCTCAGCAGATACCGAGCACCAGCCCCATCCCGACTCGTGCTGACTGACTGGCAGAGTTCAGGTTCAGTGGACAATGCCGCCTCGCCTCTTCGCTGGCCCGCACACCTCGTGATGGGGATTTGGCGGTTGATTGTCGGAGGGCGGATGAAAGATGAGGCGGAGAGGGAGAGGCCGTTGACGGATGTGGCGGATCGGCGGGTGAGATAGAGCAACTCGGGCTCCCATCATGCCATGAAGCGTTGCCTGATCGTTTGATGCTCGGTCGGGCTTAATCAATTGGATTCTCGTCGTCATCACCATGCTCAGCTCAAGCCCCGTGCCTGCTCACACTGCCTCCAATTGCAGTGGGCGATCGGGGCAGCCAGCACCTGTCGAGCCCTCTAATTAGGCGAATCGATGCCCGCTCTGGTCGGTTACTGGACGCAAGGCATTTCAGGGCTCAGGGCTCAGATGTGACGTGCCTCGAAACCACCCCGGCCAGCCGCGGTCAATGGCCAGAGCGCAGAGCCCAGCGGCCCAGCGGCTGGGTTCCAGGTGACCCTCGTGACAAGCTCCAGGTTTCGCAGTCATCCGCAGCACACTGCACCTCGCCTCCTCTCCGCAAAACCTGCCACTGAACTGCCAAGGAGGAGCCGAAGCTGAGTGATCGCCGTTTGCTGCGCCTGACCTGGTGCTTTTTCCGACGGAACGGCATAACGGCAGATTGGGGTTGAAGGTCTCGGCCGGTCGAGTTCCAGTCAATAGTTTGGGCAATTACAATTAGTCGTCATGATACGCGCGACACCAAGATCATGGGATTCGCATACCCATGGCCGCGGATCGATGCCGTGCATCTCATACGAGACCAGCCAGGTCCAGACCACAGGGCTCCTCCTGGGTCCCGGTCGAGCAAATGGGCCCACGATGGCATCTTGGATCGATTTCTGCGTGACGGAAGCGATGAGAGACGAGATACTACGTAGCAGTCAGTCCGAATGGTCACCATGCCCTCTTGCCTGTGCTGCGTCGCGCCCGATGATGCGACCAGCGTACCCCGTATCTCGCCTCTCCCCATCTCCCATCGCTGCCAAAAATGCGTATCCGACTCCTCCATGGTGGTGCCTAGAGCCCAGCAGGTCACCTGGCTTGGGCGACCACTCACAGCGTTACAGCGGATTGACAGCGCATAGACGGCCGCCGTGGTTGGCCTGGGAGTCGCCCTGATCAAGGTAATGTTTGCCGCCCTCAGCCATGTCGTCACTGAGTCTCAAGACGCCATGCTTCAAATGCCATCCATGACGGCGGCTCAGGAACAGGTCACCAGACGCGTCTATTCCAATTGGAATCCGTCTCCGCCATCACGTCCTTAGCCAGCAAACCTGCCAACGCATAAAACATTATCTCCAGCCGCATGACTACAGCCCAAATCCAAATTTGGACGACGTTTCTTTTCTTACTGAGATAGAGGGGGGACGATCCGCATTGCCTTGTCTCGGCTTCTGCGCATTGATCAAGTTTTCTCAATGACTGGTCAGATATGCTAGCACCGCAGGGAATGTGGTTAGCCTCTTTTTTCACCAACCTGTGGCCTCCGCAAAGTCTCAGTTGCACCCTTGTTAACTTGCCCTGGCGCTGGCCGTGTTGCCTTGGGTTTTTCTTTTATTTATTTATTTTCTATAAAGTAGTATTTTTATCTGGTTTAACAACAGTAAATTTGGTCAATGGGTAAGGCAATCCCTTGTGCCTTAGAGCGCAATATTTGGACAATGAAGCGGATGGAATCTGCAGGCAATGGAGCCTTAGGTCTGCACCCAAGGTTCTCAACTGCTTGGGCCAGTAGGGTTGATCGACCCCGATGTATTTTCTATTTAGTACTGGTTTTGTTTCTGTCTGCTAGCCTTGTCTGGCCATGGTATTCACATGTGGCACATCGGCCAACACGAACTCCCAAAGTCCCTAGTCAATCTAGACTTGCAGCACAAATGGATCATCTCGTTTGCAGGAACGGCCAAGATGCACCACTAGTGATGCGATCTCGATCTCGATCCTTCTCCAGATTCTCGATCTCTGTCTCATTTGTCTAATTAGGTCGTACGCTCTCGCATCCCGAGATCTGGGTCATGATGGCAAGTTATCCCTTGAACGCCCCGCGAACGCCTCTTTTGCGTGCCAAGTTAACGTGTGTATGTATGTATGCGGATCCGCTATGAAACTACTTTAGACATGACGGGTTTCAGGGCACAGATGGGGCATACTTTCTATCAACACCTCTCCGTCGCATGGGAGGGTGGTTCCCTCGATGGCAAAAGCCACATTTTGTGGTTCCGAACATATTTCTAGGGAGACGACCGCATGGCTGGCACGTTTGCTCTTGTTCTAGGTCATGTACTTACCAGGGTCATCGACTTCAATTAATAATTAAGCAAGGGATTTGTTTTGCGAAACTTGAGAGATCTCGCTTGGCTGGCTTGGCGACAGCGCGCAATGTCTCGGCAGGCGTCTAAACCCTTCTGCATTGCCTGCAGCCGGAGATCAAATAGCCCCGATATTGTCTCTGGCCTAACCGCCTCCCTAAATCCAGTGCATTTGTGCAAAATATTTAATGTCGTCGCTTCCTGCATTCATCACATGCAGCTTCCCGGCCGATGGGCTCCAGGGTAGCTGGGTGTAAAGTAGGTGATGCACATGAATCGTGATGGTTAAGAAGATGAGTGATTGTTTCTGGTGAGTGATGAGGGAATCTAAAACCTGTCATTTTGATTTTAATCCTCGCCCTCATTCCATAGCCCTTGTGTCACTTAAAGTGAGGGAAATACGAAGTTATTGCGTTACTCAATTATGTCTAAAACGTGTGACATCATGTTGTTAGAAAGCGTAAATTAAGGAAAGAAATGAAGAAAAAAGGGCACCAAACAACATCTCTGAAGCATAATTAAGAGCAATGGAACGAATTAGGATAGACTACTAGAGCAAGAAGAATAATAACCTGGCACGAATCGAATTTTCTGTCTCCCTGAGCAACAATGAAGCTAAACGCCAAAATGTGCTCAGAAAACTCCGAGAACAGCTGTGGCCCAGCAGGACTTACAGTCACTTGACAAAAATTCCAAGGATAATTCTATGGTTATTTCAGTAGGCTTATGTATATAGACTAATTATAATAGTATGAAGTTGAATACATAATAAACAAGATAATTTATTAAAAAATAATATCTCTAATTAGTTATATAATCCTATTTATACTTATTTATAAGTTATGAGGATTTTTTTTCTGGAGGTAAATATGTTGAGTACTGGTGTAAAATTGGCGACTCCTCGGAACTTTCGCCAGCCCACTGTATGAGACTTTGACCACTGTGATGGCGTTCTTATGGACTGTTATCCCATTGATTGCTTGTGGCATCTGGTCAATTCTTCCACCCGCGATTCGGAGTCTCTTTTTGTCATCCTATTATGAGAATCATAATGTATTTACTCTAGCGAGAAAATCCAACGTGGGCTGATCCAAACAATAAACCCCGAAGCACCCGGACAATGAAATCATTTCGAATACATCAGGTGGCCTTGCCAATGCGGTCCCGTGCTACACTCTCACGATGAAGAAACATACATATGGCTATGAGGCCTTCTTTTCTTTTCTACAACTACCATCCATAAGGCCAATTCTGGGATCCTCCTATGAGTCTATCGCCTTCTTTATTCTTAAAACTTGTCAGAGCGCCAGTCATTCATTAATTGTTCATTGTGCGAACATACCTTTTCAAACCCTCAGTCACAATCCTCGCCTCCTGCGTGTATACCAGTCGAAACCAGCCTGGCTTCGATGAATGTTCCTCTCTTGGGTGCAAGAACACGCCTGCGTCCCGGAGCTTTCTGGCCAGAGCAAACTCTGGGTTCGCCTCGCCGTTCAGCTCGCTGGAGAGGTACGGGGACAGGTCAATCCAGACAAAGAAACCTGCGTTGCTTCCTTGGAGGTACTCGATGCCGATCTCCCTCAGCCCCCGCGTCACATGGGCATGGGCAGCGGCCAGCGTCTGGCGCGAGTACTCAACAAAGGCGCGGCACCACTCCCGGTCCTCAAACATGGCGGTGGCAATGGCCAGGCTGGCCCCCGAGGGGTTGTGAAAGCGCATGACGCCGTCGACGGCCCGGTGGATCGGGGAGCTGCGGGTTATGATGGCCCCGAGGCGAAGCCCGGGAGCCCCAAAGTCTTTGCTCATGCCGTAGGTGACGTGCAGAAGCTCTGGGTCCAAGAGTTTGGCGGAGTCGATGGAGAGAGCCGACGTGAAGGGGACGGCGCCGGGCTCGTCGGTCTCAAATACGGAGCAGGCGTAAATTTCATCGCTGAAGAAATGCAAGCGGTGTTTCTGGCAGAAT
Organism: Calonectria multiphialidica; assembly: GCA_020623665.1. Classification (NCBI taxonomy): domain Eukaryota; kingdom Fungi; phylum Ascomycota; class Sordariomycetes; order Hypocreales; family Nectriaceae; genus Calonectria; species Calonectria multiphialidica. The sequence continues at coordinate 114,780 of JAHVYC010000114.1, forward strand.
TGCATAATCTTGACGAGCGTTCCTCGGGGGTAGCATTTCCCTATCTGGATGAGTCTTGTCCATGAGATGTGCGGACGCGGGGCATACCTAGAGGGTTGTTCGGGTTCACAATCAGGACCATCTTCACCTTGACACCCGCGGCTTCCGACCTCTGCAGCGCTTCTTCAAACCTGTCCACAACCGTCTCGTCAAAGCAGTCCTCGGCGTCGGTGTCCGCGTACACAACCTTGACCTGGGACTTGTTGCCAAAGTCGAGCTCAAAGCGCCCGTAGACGGGGCGGCTAGTCAAAATGCCCTCCCCGGGGTTCGCCACGGCCCATGCCAGGATATCGTGCATGGCGGTGGCGGCGCCGACGCACTGTATCATGTCTGGGGTGATGGGCTCGTGGGGATGGAGATACTCGTTGAGGTGCGTGGCGAGGGCACGGGGGAATTGAGGACCGCCGGCGGTGCTGCCGCGGTAAAGGAGATCATTTTGTGAGAGCGATGACTGCAGGTCTACTTTGTAAGTTTATATTATAGTCATGAGTGACTCGTGTGATGAAACACTTGTCAACGGCAGAGCCTCTGATGCTGTATATACACTCACGTTATTAACGGCAAAATCAAAGACCTTGTCAGTCACCAGAGTCTACACTTGTTCAGTACCACGTAACAGCCCCCAGTGAAATGATATACTCACATTCTCAGCCGTAGCAAAGGAAACAAGGCCGAAAGGGTTGTTATCTGGGTGATACTCGCTTCTTGGTGCAAACCTCCAGGGTAAGTCCAAGGTGCCAACCGTCTCCGTCGCCCTGTCCGATAACAACGCCGCCATTTTCGGGGGGGAGGTGGTGTGATTGCAATCAGGCTCTGAATACCATATCAACATGGTTATTTACTCCAGCTCGCATGTACACATGTGAATATAGGATAGATGGGCCTCACCGACTTCGGGCACAGTTGAGTCTGCAGGGGGACCTCAGGAGGGGCTGATGAGTCAGCTTAATTGCTCAAATCCCTGTTGCGTTCGTGTTCATCAAGGTTGCAACAAACTTCAATCAGATCTCATTGACGATCTACTTTTGGGAATGAGGCTAAACTGGTTTTGAAGACTGGACAAGACCCTTGTGTTTTCTTTTTCGTCAAATCACTTTGGCAAAGGCACAAATACGGTTCACGGCGACTAGAAGCCCCTCAAAGCAGATAAGTCTAAGACCGCAAGTGTAGAAGTTGATAGGCTATGGAAATAATCACGAGGACGTAGTTTTACCGACAGGGGAGGCTTGACTTCTCAACTATTACCTGAGGCCTTGTGCACTATATTGCACATCCTGTTTTTCCTTGGTGAAAGGTCGGCTCGGCTAGCAGGAAAATTGGGTCTACATTCAGATACAAACTTCGACCCTGATGCTCTAATTCGTGATGGATTGATACGCCCTATTTCAGACCTATAGCAGTTGATATTCGAGATTCTTCGAGGAGTCGCTTATGATACTCCACTATCTAATTCATTTGCCGCGTGGTTCGAGGAACATTGCTAGCGAAAGAAATGCACCACTAGTTGCAACTATTGGTGTCTTCTTGGCTGCTTTATTTAGTTCCCTTTCATTCATAACAGGAGAAGGGCAATTGGTGGCGTCCATGCTGGTGCGGAAGTGCCCTATCAAGAATGCCAACTTCCCCATCATCATTGACATACCTGGAGATGGGGAAATGCATATGAGGCGATGATACATCGGAAAACACATGTCTCGACCCAGAAAACTCACCAGTAGAGAGCATGAGACATGAGGATATGTTATTCTTCAACTTTGTCAAATTCAAAAAGGGTGCGTTTTTCCCTGTTATTGTATATCATCAACTCAACAAGGTTGGATTTAGTACCAATCCCAGGGGAGTGGATTCTTGCCCTTGGTTCCGTGGGCAAGTAGACTGGCTGAAAAAAAAAACAGTAATAAAAATATTCGATGCCCAATAGAAAAAATTCCCATTACATATTCTAGCTCTGCATAGAGGAGTTTCGAAATCGCGGTTTGGGGAGGTACGGAGCTGAGAGCCGAATTCTGGACCATTTTCGCTCCTGCATGGCTACCTAGCAGCCCAACGCATGATGCCGAAAAGGACCAAGGGTTCCACAAGGTCAGTATTACCAAAATTGGTGTTCATCTGAAAGTGCTAGTAACGTGACGGGTATTCCATAGCGGTTATGATCGAGCCGTGGCGTGAAGGATGTGTGGGTGACAGAGAAGAAGCGCCGGTGCTGAGAAGGGTGACTTCTGAAAACACAACACGAGAGGGGAATTCTACGTCCCAAGACACAGAGCTGGAAATACCCGGGAAACGCGTGTGTTTTATGTCTCACTGTTTCAGTCACACATCATATGATAGGGCAGGTACTTGGCGTTGGTCACGATTCCTGTTTTCTCACCCAACGGGACCACCAACCAAGCCAAGCTAAGTTAGACATCTGACTGCGCACGATGATGACAGATAATCCGTGACCTTCTTTTTTTTTTTTTTTTTACGCATAGAGTGGCTGATGCAAAAAGGGTCCTTGTTTGCACAGAGGGTCCTCGTTTGCAGAAAAAGGGTCTTCGTTGACAGAAAGGGTTCCCTTGTCTGGGACAATGCAGGCAACGGGACTCGGCAGATGATGTGGAGAACAAACCTGGCAATGGAGGTGCTGAGAGACAAGGACACTCAGGGTTGCATGGAATCCTTCACAGTTCTCAGATCTGGTCTGGGACGCCGACACCGGGTCTTTGAACTCGGTCACGCAGACGTGCGAAGGGGTTCACGAACGCCAGACCAACCCCTGACTAAACGCTTCAGATGAAACGGCACGCAGGCGGTATGGTATGGGACGAGACAGGATGCGCGCGCCTAAATTCCTATTCTTGGAGGTGTTGGCAGCCAACATGCATTTGGATATCTGCGGGTTTACCCAGTGGCCTCCCGGCGGATTGCTTTGGCCAAAGGGAGCCCGCCTCTTTTCAAGTCTATTCCGGATCGTCCCGTTCCGTCTAGGAGAGGGCGCCTAAGATGTTCGTTTGTTGGCTACTGCAACCTGCAAGAGCCCTCTTTTTTTTCCTGTGTTGAAGTTGAAACGAGGCCAGGCAGAGCCTTGAAGAGAGGCTGCCGCTTACTGCACAGCCCTACGGCAGCCGTCTCGATTGGGCTGAGGAGCCATGTGTGCATGTACGTACTCCGTACCTCATGCAGCGCAGACTTAGTCCAGTAGCCCCACCCGAATTTGGCATGTGACTTGGCGGACGATCACGAAGAAGCATCGAAGAGGGAATGGAATGGGCACGGGCACGGGCATCGAATAATGTCAGGTTCGTTGGGTTGCGGGCTGTGGGCTGTGGGTTTAGACATCCAGATTGTTCCAGGCACATCGGCTTAAGCAAGCAAGCAAGTCTCGCAGGTTTGCGAACGTGGGAAATCTGTACATCAGACATCAGACAAACCGCCACATCGGGCTCGTTTGGTCGTCGACCCCACGGTCGGGCTGCCTTGATACCGGCAACATCCCCGTCAGCTCGCACTTTCAAGGTTCGAGAAGGCTCGATACCCAAGCAGAGAAAAGGCAAAAGCCAGCTTTGAATGCCCAGCCGGCGATGGGGTGCCCTGCAGCGAGCTCGAAGGTTGAAATGAATCAATGCCCAACAGCGCCGACCTTCGCGGTCCACTGTGCATTTCCCTCTGCGGTGCTCTCTGCTGCACTGTCGGCGCGTGCTGTTGGTGACGACAGACGTAGGCGGCTCTTGACAGGCTCACGCAGGCTCACGCCGAGTCCGCCGCGGTCGCTGGATGCATGACGGGGCGTTACGCTCCACGCACACTGTGGCACCCGGCAGGGGCCAGCGTCTCCCATGCTTGCGCTGCCACTCGATAGGCCTCCCTGGCGTTTTTTCAACGGCTGGCCAACAGCGGAGGCAGAAAGCTGCCAGACCGGACAACCACAGTGCCGGGGCGCAAGGGGAGAGGGGGAGGGGCTGTGTGTGTGAGCTCCTGCATCATTGCGTCAAAGAAATATCCACACCTGGATCTCTCCAAACCCGGACCAGGGCCTTTTCCTTGGCCAACCCTGGCCGCAAATCATGGCCAGACCGGGACAGACAGAAGCAAACCAGTAGATTCTGTTCCTGACGATGCTTCCAGGAAACCCCCTCCATTCCCTTTTGCCTTGGCCTCTTTCTTTTCCCTTTTCTCCCGAGCCCGAGCTATGCTTGCAAAAGCAGCTAAAAGCGGCTTACCGTGGCGCTCAATACGGTAGCAGTTGCTAGATGCCGGCTTCAATGGGGGGCATCGTCAGGCAGGATGGTCGCATGTTCTAGCAGAAGCTGTGCGACTGACCCTCCATGACGGCGGTTCGTGTGGGCGTCCTGGCCGGCTCATTGGGCAGCCATGCCACCCTTGCGAGAGTGGTTAGACTATATGCCAGAGGGTGGCCAAGCCGGCCTGATGACAGGCAGCCCAGCAGCTCCCGTGCAGCGACGGCGGCACACATGCCTACACAAGCCTACCAAGCCTGCATCCCGGCCAGTGGGCAGTGGGCGGCGGCGGTAATGTGTAGTGCAGTAGGCGAATGTGAGTGAGCCTGCGTTGACCAGTTTGTATGCTTGCGATCCATGCGGCGGCATCCTCCACCCTCCTCGACGCCTTCTTGTATCCATTGTTGCATTTCTGCGCGTCCCCCGTTCAAGGCTGCCTGCTCGCTCTAAAACCCTCTCTTTGTCCCTCCTCTCTCTTTCTTTCATGTGCCCTTTCTGACATTCTTCCACTTTCCACCGGCCTCGGGATTCTCTGTTCTTCCCTGTTCCTCCCCGGTGTCACCGCGACTCCCCCGTCCCTCATCGCCTCCTCCCGCTCTGCGGTCCGCTGCCCACACCCACCCATTCTGCCTCTCTGCCTTTCCCTCGCTAGCTAGCCCAGCTACTACCCTCCCCTCCATCCCTCCCATCCCCGCTCTAGCCCGCCAGCCCCTCCATCAAGGCAGGTCACGGCTGACTCTAATTCTGGCCGGGGGGACCTTTCATCATTGCTGTCGGATGACGACGTTGGTTGACCTTGCCAATCCTGATTCCTGCTGCCGCGCCATTAAATCCACCTGACGCTCAAAACCACTGCCGTTCTGAGCCCTCTCGCTTTTGCACATTCCAACTCTTCTTTTTTTTTCCTCCCTCGCTTTGGCATCATCGTCGTTGGACCTCATCTGCTCGGTTTCCCCTGCTTCTGATAGCAGCGAGCTTGAGCCTCACACACACGGCCCCGCTGCCCCTCCAGCACTTACATCATTGATAACTGCCGCCCGAGCTGAGCTGAGCTGAACTGCTTTCCCTCACAACTCGTTTCGCAACCAAGTTTTATTTGACTTCATTTGTCCGCCGACAGCCATGTCTGGACGCGCTGTTCGAACCACCGAGTTTGAGGAGCGGGACTATTATCCTGCTCCTCGCCGCTCTGCGCCCGATTTGGAAGACACTTACCGTCGCCGCACCGTCACCATCAGCCCGCCCAGCAAGGAGAGGGAAGACCGCACGCCCGCATTTCTGCGAGAGGAGCGCCGAACTGAGGCGGGACCAATGGTTCTTCGCTCACGCCAGGTAGAGACGGTTGATCGACACCGCCCCAGAAGCCCCAGCCCTGTGCGCGTCCGCGAAGAGCGCATCATCCGAAGGCCCCGGAGTCTTTCGCCACACCCTCACGAGCATGAGCACGAGCGCTCTCGCACGAGAGTAATTGAGCGGGAGCGAGTCAGGGAGCCTTCTCAAAAGCGAGCCCCTGCAAATATCGTGAGATATGTAGAGAAACCCCGACGATCTCCTTCGCCTCCCGCGATTGAACAGGAGCGCATCCGAACCCGCATTGTTGAACGTGAAAAGGCGCCTTCTCCGCCTCCCGCCCCTAAGCCTGCTACTCCCCCCCCTCCTCAGGTTATCCGCGGGCCTACTATCGAGAGAGAGGTTATTACACATTGGCGAGACATTGATCACGGTATGTTCATTTAACACTCGCCCATTTCTCATGACTCAAATTTCTAATGCGAGACAGGTGTCGTAAGAGCCAGACCTCCCACCCCTCCCCCCGCAGTGAGACCTCGCGCTCATTCGCAGGTGAGAGAGCGTGAGACGGACATTGATATCTCACTGTCAAAGAACAGGACGGAGGTTGACATTCAGCGAACAACCCGCTCTCGATCCAAGAGCCGTGAGCGACGATCTCATTACCACGATGATGACTTGGTTGTCCGGCGAGAAGAGCGTGTGAGGTTCGAGGAGCCCACCCGGCGACGCGCACACTCTGCAGCCCCCACCCCCAGCGCGGTCGATGAGGAAGGAGACTATCTCACCTCAAAGATTGATTCCCGCGGTCGCATGGGAGAGGCATGGGGAGGTGCCACAAAGGACTGGACGATTGTTGATGTCCCTCCTGGAACCGAACGCATTCGCATGGATGGCATCGGCGGTGCAGCTACCGACACCACTTACACCAAGTATAGTGGCGTCCGCAGAACCCAATTTATTCCCGAGCGAGACGGCGAGCCCTCCCCCGCTCCCAAGGAGCCATCTCCTCCTCCTAGCCGTGACCGCCTCAGCGTTTCAGTCCATGACCGCGAGAGAGAGATCGATATTGAAAGGGTGACCGACCGACGAGTTTCGCGACCCCCTCCCCCACCCAAAGACATGTGGACCGAGATCACAAAAGATCTGGTGGTCCGTGAGGCGATCGAGGAGATTGGCTACGAGTATGAGGAGACGGATCGATTCTTTTACATTATGGACTATCTCAAATACGTAAGTTTACTTAGCAAGCAATGCATATGAGCTGGGGTGAGTGCTAACTGGGCGCAGGATGACGTGCTTCAACTTGTCGACATTTCGGACGAAATCCGCCGAGCTCGCCGAAACCGTGCCCGTGAGCTTGAGTATGAGCGAGAATACCAAGAAGACTGGGAGCGCAGCCGTCACCGATCCTGGGGCAGCCCTCACTGGGAAGAATACGTGGAGCGTGACCTGGTATACGAAGGCCGGGCACCGCCCCGAGGCTACCTGCATTAACGCGATGGCGCATAGGCGTTTGTGCCTGGGTTCCAGTGCTTGAATGATTTGTTTGGCGTTTTGTCAGGCATGAGCTGCAATACCATGACACGTTTCCAGAGATAGAGAGAACGAACGACAGGCCCTAGTGGATTACGGATACCTTTCTGGAGGCTCTTGGACCACAGTACATGTTTCCTGTTTTGAGGACGATGTGGCGAGGGAGCGATCTGGAAGACGGTGACCAATTCGGAATGAGTTTGAAGAGGGGCCCTTTTTTGGTCTTATTTGTTTCGTTCTTGGTTTCAGGATTGGGGCGGCGGATGTATGAATTATGAAATCAGACATGACGGCGTGAGGATAATGATCGGGACTGGATGTTGGTAGATGCCTTTTTTTCATTTCTTTTTTCTTAAACTAAACCCATTAAGGATGAACAATCAATAACGAATAACGACAAGAAAGTTTAAAAAACACTGAATGGGCCGGGCCAGAAGTGACATCCGAGAGTGACATTGTGAAAAGTGACTGACCAGTTGTAGATGCGGGGTGACGGAGAGGCAGCACAAAAAGCTGAACTTTGTGACCAGCGCTACGGTGATGCTATTCGCTCTAGTTTGTAAAATCATGCACCCAACCTTTCAACAGCTTCAGCAAAAGATTTTTCTTATTCCATTCAAATACTCTAGTTAGGAAAATGACGAGAGAGCGAATGGGCTGGACCAACGGCTTTCGGCCGTAACAAATTGACTTTGCCATTCTGACGGTGACCTCATTAGCTCGCTCCTCGGGAGAAAGCCGGTTGTCACGTGAGACCGCCTCTTTCCCCCATTAGCCTTGCGTCCTGTTGCTGAGACGCAGGCAGATACAACGACCTCTGAAAGAGGCTGAGCAGCGCTGCAGGGCCGGGAGAAGAGCGGCCAAGAGAGAGGTGTAGAGTGCAGGCACGTACCGGGTAGGCAGAGTTCCGCCCATAGGGCGAAGAAGAGCATCACTGGATTGCTGCCAAAGACCTCCCCATCTTGCGCAATATGCGAAGGCCGGTTGCGTCATGAGACGCTCGGGGCAGACCAGTAGCCTTACCCGGGAACGGGTTTTGGTAGGAGACCCCGCGTTCAGTGTACCTATATATATACGGTGATGTGCGTACAGGTGAACTTTTTCAACATCTTCCGGAATGTAGCACCGCTTACGGCTTTTTGAAAATGCGAAATATCTTCCTTCTCTAGGTTGTGGGCCAGCACCAGTTACCACTAGGCTGGTAATCTCTTATCCCCAGTACAAACCTCAACTTGTCTGAGTAACCATGGCCCTCGATCTCGATGTGGCACCTCGAATGACCGTCGACCGATCTCTGAGGTGAAAACTAGATGAAGAACTTTTCGAATCATTGCGTTTGCAACTTTGGAATTGTTGTTGGCCAAAAGGGACCCTTTCGTCGCTCTGAAGGAAGGGAAAACTGCGATATTTCAAAATGCCTGTTAACATCAGGCACCAAGGAGACTGAGGTTTCATTATACTCCATCTCGCAAACCGACCTCGGTTTAAACCGTCGTTTGATACATATACTTTGTGCTGTCCCTGTTCCCCTGTCGTAAGGACCTGCCCAATCGACACCATTATCCATGCCTGCCTCGTAGCTAGTGAGTGTCTCCGCTGTGTTTTGTCATCAGCTTCGTCAAAGAGAATATCCCGACAGCCGGGCGCCGTGCTAAGCCTATGTGCTCCCTGACGAATAACAAGCCCAAGCAGTAGTAGCAGGGCACCGAATGGGCCTCCGGATTTAGCCTTAGGTTTGTCGTCTAGGTCTGCGAGAACCGCCAAGAGCCACCTGAAAGTCCTGGGTTGAGAACCTCGTCATTATCATGCTCGCAATCTTCTAGATATCGACGGCTAGCTTCTATGTTGAACATATCGAATATCTCTGCCGCAACCCCGCCGAGTGTCTGCATCCGCAATGACCGAGGCTGCGTTGTTGCCACCGCCAAGTTAGCTCAGATAGCCAGGGCCGGCAGAGTCGAATGTCGTTTGTTTAGAAACAGAAAGAGCAGCAGTAACTCCAACCTGGTACTTTGGGCACGAACCTGCACACCTCGGGCATCTACCTTAAGATTGACTCTCCCAGCCTTGAGCACATCATCAACACTGGCAAGATGCGCTATTCGAGAAGAGTCACTATTTCTGGGTGAACCCTCACTTCGACCTGGCCGACTACGGAAACACCACCGATCACTCATTGCCGCCCTTTCCTCTTGCTCATGGCAAGAGGCAGGACTCTGAGAACCTCATGCTAGTGTTCAAAATCATGGCGACTGTCAATGGCAAGGAGCATCCGCTGCGCGATAAGAACAGCCTCGTCTCCAGTGTAGCCAACGCCCTCAACAGTACTGGTCGGACGCTATGCGTTCGTGACTACAGAGAGCACGCCAATGGCAAGAGTTGAGATGTCGATGCCACCACTTGCTGTCTCCGAGGACGACTAGCGAGTCTGGGATGTTGTACCCACAGACATGTAGCCCAGAGAGATCTCTGATTGCTCTCCCGAGTACTACTAAGAACGCGTGTATTTTCTCTGCCCCTCTTTGTTTGCAACAGCAGTGCTGACCCAACAACGCAGCTCTGTCAGCCGTCCGAGCAGACCTTTATCTCCAACTCCCCCGGAGGATGCTGTGGACCGACCAAACTGGACCTGAATGTTGTGCCAAGGCCAATGGCAACGGCGCAACTTCCGCCAAGGTATCCATTTTGAAGCAAGTCGCTAGCAGCATCTGAAAATGTCAACATGTTCGGCGGATGCCGCATTGGAGATGGATGCGGAACGGCTGACGGCCGAGAGCCGGATAGCACCAAAAAGTAGTGTCTTTCTGATGACGTACATGGCAGGGTCGCAGTGCAGGATTGGGGAGTTTGTTTTGTGGGCGGGCCTTGTGGGAACGAATTGTTCGTTTGCAGTTACTCTCTTTTTTTCTCTTAGTTTTATTCACGCAATTTTTTTTTTGGGTGGAATTGTGCATTTACTGAGGACGGGAAAATTAATATTACGCTACTGAAAGCTCGAAAAAGCAGCTTGGCATTTTCTTTTTTTACTTGTGGGGATTTTTGGGACATTGACGTTTGGCATGTGGCCTTGAGGCGAGGATGGTGTTTTAGATGTTGGTGGGGTTAGCCGCCCAAAAAGAATGAGATGAATATCAAAGCAACATGGAAAATGTCTTTGGCGTCCGAGGCCGCGACAGGAAAGGGGGCCACTGCTTTGCGGGCTCTCAGCAGGCACGGGGAAAACAACGACTCGACAACCTCCACCTTTGGGCGCTGAAGCCAAAGGGGGGCAAGGCCGATATCGTAGGCTTCTCTTTTAATGAGGTTATATGACCGAGCGGCCCAGCATGGAAAGGTTGGTGGGCAATGAGGCGGTGGTTGCCAGGGAAGGGTGGGGGCGGCGGCAAAATTGGCAGGGAGACTTGTTTACCTTCTCAAGAATCAATACAAACAAATGGGCAAACAAGTCGGGTTAGCAGCATGCAGGTGGCTGTGAGTCAAAGGAGAATCATGTTGTCATTGAAAATAGGAGTAAAAAAGCAAAAGGCTACCTGCTGGTGGTGGCGAGAATGCTGAGTAGGGAGACGATGCGTCTGCGAGAAGCCGACTCCGAAGAGGACGGGCATGTTTCAGATGGCAGCCCTTTTTTGTTTTCCTGACGGGAAAACCCTGCCCTCTGTCAACTCGTCGCAGGCATTGGCCCTTTTGCTCTTGCTCGTCCGTGGGATGGGATGCGTGTGCACCCGGACGGGAGCCAGGGACGGGACGCGCTGGAATGGAACGAACGAACCGCAGAGACGGGGTAGGATGTTGATGAGCATGGGCCGCCGCGCCTGCTGAGGGCTGGGCTCACACTGTGCCCGCAATTTTGCCAACTGACGGACAGGGGGGAAATTGGATATGCAGGTGGGGGACGGAAGAGGCATATTGACGGCGTCGACGACGACTAGCAGTCTGGAGGAACATGGACGATGAAGAGGAGGGGGACTGTATGCCGGGGCGGGGGTTGGAAACCGACCATGTGACGCCATATTTGTAACCAGCTATTGGTATTTTGCAATTTTGAGGAAATTTACCTGCCATCAACTGTCATGCCTTGTGCCCGTGTCTTATCACGCTCTGGCTATGAGGTGGATGGTCATCAGCCTCAAATTCACAGGCTTGGGGCACCGTGGTTTACGGGTGCCGGGTGCTTCATGCAGGGCACTTGGTCCGCGCACGGCGTGATGACGCCTGTCTGCCTACAGTCCTGTTTTCGGGGCTTTCGAGAGGAGGGGAGGGGCGACAGGGCGACAGGGCGACACACAGGCACACACACATACACAGATAGCCTGTTGGGGATTGAAATTGGATGCGTGCGAGTGGCCTCGGTCTCAGGTTAAGCGAAGTTCTCCCGCTGCGAGACATGATTCGACGAGGGAGCGTGAGTGGAGAAATGTGCAAGAAAGGGACGGGAGGATAAAAGAGCAAAAGCCAAAGCAAGTATGCGTGTGCATGAGTGTGCATGAGTGTGCATGTGTGTGCCGGTGTGCCTGTTGGGTGTAAGAATGAATTCAGAGGGGAGGCGGTCGTTGTCTCGGTGGGCTCGGCGCCCCAGTGGACGGGAAACGGGTGGACGATGGGGGATGCAAGGCGCTGCAACTGCACTGTACATCGCTGCACAGGGCACGCACCTGACGACCATGATGCTGCATGTGGGGGAGCTTGAGGCGAGCCAGTCGACGAATCCAATCCATCTGGCGTAGTCCATGTCGCCAGGCTGCCGCTGCCTGCCTCTGCCTGCCTCTCCCTCTCTGCCTGCCTGGGGGGAATGGCGGTCGAGTGCCTGGGCCAAGCCTGGCCTAGCTTTTGCTTCTGTTTTCCTTCTTTTTGCTTCCATCGGGCCTGGGGCTATTGATGGGTCATTGTGACTCGACTTCCGACTCATCGTGCCATTACCCCTCCAAAGCATGCCCCGTGCTCATCGTCGATGTGTGTGAATTGACTTTGGGATCTTGTTGTCGGCTCCTCGCCAGCCATGGATTCATGGATTGCCAATCTGCATGTATCTGTAACAGAACCCCGGGGGGAAGACTCGCCTCGTCAATGGGAAACCCTCCGTCGCAGAGTGCACGTCTGAACGGGAGGGGGAGCGATGGATTGGCTGAGAGCAGGAGCACCGTGCCAGCACAGTGGGAGCGGCGAGAGTGGCGGTAGGCAGGCCGGCAGTCCTTGTGGTAGCGCGGTCGAGTGGCCCCCCCTGTGGGCACTCCCCAGTGGCACCTTGCAGCCAAAAGCAGCTCCCCGAAAGACAGCCAGACAGCAAGACAGGCGGTCGGTACCTGGGCGGTACCTACATTGGTTACCGGAGGCGGTAGGCGGTAACGTTGTTTGCAATTCTCCCATTTGCTGCTGGCAACTGGTCGCTGAGTTCCCAAAAGCTCTTCCGCCGCAAGACGAACTTTCGCTCCCATCTTTCCTTCTTTTCATTCTCTCAAGCCCTTCGCCTCGTGTGCAACACCAAGAAAACAGTAAAAAAAAAAAGGGAAAAAAGACCGAGCCAACCCATCCTTTTGTCTGCATTTGCGATCGGGCCTCCATACCTCTCAGAGGGCTGTTTTTTTCTCTCTATTTTTTTTTTTAGCAACCCGGGTCTCCCCTTACTCTCTCGTTTTTTTGGTTCTCGTTCTAAAACCGAACCCACTTCCTTCCCTCCTCCAGGCAAGGCCTACTACGACCGCCCGTGGAAAAAAAACCCCCGCGTTTCCGCCGCAAGTCAGTTTTACCTTGTCGACACGTGCGCCTTTCCACGACCGTCTTTCTTCGACTCGCACGCCTTCGGCCTCTTTTCTTCCCTTTCCTTTTTGGCCTGAAGCCGCATGACGACGTCTCTTTAATACTGCAAACATGTCGAGCTCAGAGATAAACCAGGTGCTCGCGAATTCGCTGTCGCCCGGTAAGTTTACCCCCATAGCCGCCGCCCTGCCTGGAAACCACATCCCCCCTCCTCCCTCCGCCTTTTCGCTCCATTGTCGATGATGAACCCCCCATTCTGCCTCCTGGCCCTCTCTGGCTCTCCGAGCATGTGAATCGCTCTCGTACTGACCCTCTTCTGCCCAGACGCGAACCTGCGAAACGCAGCCGAACAACAACTCACCCAAGCCGCCGAGAGCAACTTCGTACGCAGCCCCTAAAAAAGCCCCCCCGCTTCCCCTGACCTCGCCTCCAACTTTGCTAACATGCCGTTCCCACGTCCAGCCTCTATACCTCGCTACTCTCGTGCAAGAACTGGCAAACGACTCAGCCGATGGTTCCATCCGAGCCGCTGCCGGTATTGCCCTCAAGAACGCATTCACAGCCCGCGACTTCGCTCGCCAGCAAGAGCTTCAGTCAAAATGGCTACAACAAACAGATGATGAGACCAAGAGCAGAGTCAAGCAGCTTACCCTGCAGACACTGGGCTCCTCCAACACCCAGGCCGGTCTTGCTGCTGCCCAGGTCATCGCCTCCGTCGCTACCATTGAGCTGCCCCGTGGCCAGTGGGCCGACCTGCTGCCATTCCTCGTCAAGAATGTCAGCGAGGGCGCCGACCAGCAGAAGCAGACTTCCTTGACCACCATCGGTTACATCTGCGAAAGCCAAGATGCCGAGCTGCGCATGGCTCTCGTCACACACTCGAACGCCATCCTGACCGCCGTCGTCCAGGGTGCTCGAAAGGAGGAGGCCAACCTCGAGGTCCGCCTCGCTGCCATCACCGCCCTTGGTGACTCGCTCGAGTTCGTTGGCAACAACTTCAAGCACGAGGGCGAGCGCAACTACATTATGCAGGTTGTCTGCGAGGCTACTCAGGCCGATGACTCCAGAATCCAGCAGGGTGCCTTCGGTTGCCTCAACCGAATTATGGCCCTCTACTACGAGAACATGCGATTCTACATGGAGAAGGCTCTCTTCGGCCTCACCATTCTGGGCATGAAGTCCTCAGATGAGGATGTTGCCAAGCTCGCTGTCGAATTCTGGAGCACCGTCTGCGAGGAGGAAATCTCCATCGAGGACGACAATGCCCAGGTCGAGAGCTCCGACCAGATGCGCCCCTTCTACAACTTTGCCCGCGTTGCTGCTAATGAGGTGGTTCCCGTGCTATTGATGCTTCTCACCAAGCAGGATGAGGACGCCACTGACGACGAGTACAACCTCTCCCGCGCCGCCTACCAGTGCCTGCAGCTGTATGCCCAGGCCGTTGGTGCTACCATCATTACCCCTGTGCTGCAGTTTGTCGAGGGCAACCTCCGATCCGAGGACTGGCACAACCGAGATGCTGCCGTGTCTGCCTTTGGCGCCATCATGGAGGGCCCTGACGAGAAGGTCTTGGATCCCATTGTTAAGCAGGCTCTTCCCATCCTCATCACCATGATGGATGACCAGTCCCTCCACGTCAGGGATTCTACCGCCTACGCCCTTGGCCGCATCACCGACGCCTGCTCCGAAGCCATCGACCCCGATACTCACCTCCCCACTCTCATTGAGTCTCTTTTCAAGGGTCTTCTCAGCAACGCCAAGATGGCCCCCTCCTGCTGCTGGGCTCTCATGAACCTGGCTGAGCGTTTCGCTGGTGACTTTGGTGCCGCCACCAACGCCTTGACTCCTCACTTCAACCAGGCCGTCAGCTCTCTCCTCGACGTTACCGCCCGAACCGATGCCGAAACCTCTGTGCGAACCGCTGCCTACGAGGTTCTCAACGTTTTCGTCCAGAGCGCTGCTTCTGAGAGTCTCCAGCCTATTGCTTCTCTCTCGGATGTCATCATCAAGCGTCTTGAAGAGACCGTTCCTCTGCAGAACCAAGTTGTCAGTGTTGAGGACAAGATCACCCTGGAGGAGATGCAGAACAGCCTGTGCACCGTCCTTCAGGCTATCATCACCCGCCTGGACAAGGAGATCATTCCCCTGGGAGACCGCATCATGCAGACTCTGCTCCAAATTCTCAGCAGTGTTGGCGGCAAGTCCAGCGTCCCCGACGCTATCTTTGCTACTATTAGCAGCCTTGCTACTTCGATGGAGGAGGATTTCGTCAAGTACATGGAAGCTTTTGCTCCATTCTTGTACAACGCCCTTGGTAACCAGGATGAGCCCAGTCTCTGCTCCATGGCTATTGGCCTGGTTAGCGACATTACGCGATCCCTGGGCGAGCGAAGCCAGCCGTTCTGTGATAACTTCATGAACTATCTTCTGAACAACTTGAGGGTATGTTTTTAATTTCCAAACACCAAAAACAAATCTATATTTTTTTTCTTTTACTAACTCACCGATAGAGCACTACCCTGGGCAACCAATTCAAGCCTGCTATTCTTCAGTGCTTCGGCGATATCGCTGGTGCCATCACTGGCCACTTTGAGACTTACCTCTCCGTTGTCGCCCAGGTCCTTGAGCAGGCCTCAACCGTCACTGCTACCCCAGAGGGTCCCTATGAGATGTACGACTACGTCGTCTCACTCCGTGAGGGCATTATGGATGCTTGGGGCGGCATCATTGGCGCCATGAAGGCTAGCTCCAAGAGTAAGTCGAGCACCACGGCAAATACGCAACATGATACTGACCGATTTTCAGCTCAAGCTCTTCAGCAATACGTCCCTCACATTTTCAACCTGTTGAATGTGATTGCCAACGACCCTAACCGTAGCGAGTCGTTGATGCGCGCTGCCATGGGTGTCATTGGGTAAGCTGAATATCGTGCTATATCCCTGAACAGGCAATTCTAACCCGTTTCTTAGTGACCTTGCCGATGCCTACCCCAACGGCGAGCTTGTGGATGCCTTCCGCCAAGACTGGCTCACCGTCATGATCAAGGAGACCAAGACCAACCGAGAATTCCAGCCTCGAACCATTGAGACTGCTCGTTGGGCTCGTGAACAGGTCAAGCGCCAGCTCGGCGGTAGCCAGACCATCATGGCCCAGAACTAAGCTCCGCCCTCGCGGCTGACGAAACAAACTTCTCACGCACCGGCGTGATTCGGCCATGCTTTATTGGTCATATACCCAACTAGGACACAGACCATGACTGAAGTCTGAACATCTGCTGCAAACCTAGCAATTGGGTCCCTTCCCCTCCCTGCCCCGCCCCCCTGCCACAGCATAGCACGATCCCCATGACGCTTCCATGTACATAGATCCCATACGACACTACAGTAATCAAAATACCCCGTCACGACCCTTCACATCATCATCCATCGGCATTACATCCGGTCCCACCTGTATTCACATCCCAATTCCCCACCACTACACATTCACAGCACACCCCCATTTTTTAAGCTATTTGTCAGAGATGCAACGAAGGAATAGAAGAAGTCATGTATGCCCCGCGCGGATGAACAGCGGCGGCGATTCAAAATTCATGTAGAGGCTCAGGGAGTCAAGGCGGTCGGTTCGTTTTTGTCTTGTTGCTTTTTTTTGTGTCTCGCCTTGAGCCCGGTAGGACTCCTTCTTGGATTCCCTCTCAAGTGATTGGGAAGGCCAGGAGACGGCGCGCTCGGACATTCCCCGGAAGGAAATCGGAGGAACAGATGAGAGGGAGACAACGAGTGAAATCAAAGGAATACCAAATTTAGGAGTGTGTAGGGGAACTTTTATTAGAGAGCGAGAAGAGAAGAAAGTAAATGAGAAATCAAAACAAGCTGGATGATACGTGTCGAACTAGAGTATCAAGTGAGCTCGTTCGAATTGCCATAGTCTTGCGGTTGAAGAACCAATTGGCCTGCCAATAATGTTACATTCACACACATACACCGTGCACTTTTTCGGTTCCCATGAAATGCAATTGTTCGAATGAAAATCAAGGCGGAACATGCCAGCCTGATGTCTTGGTTGTTTCCCCCCGGCTTCGTCATGACTGTATGTGCGAAACAATCTCGCGGCCATACATGCGTTAATGGTATCTCCTCTCAGTCATCGGCACCCAGATGTTATATCATATACAAAAGAGAAGGGGTTTGCAACGCTCCCCATCAACTATACCAACCGTCATACTCCGAGCAGTCTCACCCATGGGGACTGCCGTTTTTTTGTTTTCGCTACCAAAAGACAAAAGTGCCGCCATGCAATATGCTGCAAACACGAACCGATTACTCGATGTACGTGGACAAATGAAATCCAAGGGCGGATCAAGGAAATGAAGAGAACCAAAAAAAGAGAAAGAAGAAAAGTAAGAAATCAAGAGATCACTATCAATCATGATGGTAAAGCTCTCATGGACCAAGAATAAAAACAGATGCGAAAAAGTCGCACATCTGTCTGCATGCATAATCTCGTTCCCAGGGATGGCGTGGGTGTGTGCTAGCCATAGGTATTGAAGACACCATTGGGTATCCAATCCTGAGGCCCATTGATGTAGAATTGAAGTTCTCCCTCAAACCCATCAGCAGAGGGGTAAAACACTGGGTTTGCTGTCGATGTCACAAGTGAGTTGCTATTGGGGAGAGAATAACCCTGGACAGATGCCGCCGCCGCAGCCGCCGCCGCCGCATTTTGGGACGACTCATAGTCGCCCATGAGCATGCCCATAGAGTTCGAATTACCCACATTGTTGCCCTGTGACATGTAAAGATAGGATTGAGCATTAGGAAGTGGAACAGGGACAGGAATAGATGAGGGTTGCTGCTGGGTTTGTTGCTGTTGGTTGTGGTGTTGCTGGCTGTGGTGCTGCTGATTGTGATGCTGCTGATTGTGATGCTGCTGATTGTGATGCTGCTGATTGTGATGCTGCTGATTGTTATGATGATGATGTTGCTGTTGCTGATGAGCGTAATGTGGGGTAATATGAGCTGTCGGAGTTGTCATTGGCGTCATGAGGTCGTGTGATGGTGATTGGAGATTTGAGGTGGGCTGGGATACTTCGATAGATCCCCGATGTTGACCGTAGAGGGACGAAGAGGATGGAGACGGATTGGAGGATGGAGCAGGCACTGTAGAGGCGCTAGGTGGTCCTGTAATTCCGGCCATTGCTGGCGAAGATGTGACAGCAACCGGGTTAGGAACCGGGTCTTTGCCGTCAGCCATACTATCACCCTCAACTCCAAACGACCCATTGGGGTCTATCGAAAATCGTTCCAAGGCTTCAACCCAACGAGAAGCTAATGGCCACACTTCTTTACATTCCATGAGAATCTCGAGTGTACGGTTCAACATTATGGGGCCAACGCGAGTAATCATGGGATCAGGGCAAACTTGAAAAATTAGCATTCTTGTCCAAAAAGAAATAAGAGACCTGAAAATTAGCAAACTGTGAAAACATACTGTTTGGATAACGACACAAGTAAGTAGAGAATAGACCACAGCTGTATACACAAAAGGCAGCCATCTGAGCTCCTACACTCTCATCGGGAGAGCGCTCCGCGAACTGGGCGTCAATTTGATCAAACAGGCTTCGAACATTCTGGAATAGTTCCAATGAAAGATTCGAAAAGTATGCTTGCTTCGCCTCGTCCTTGGAACCAAGAGTCAAGAAGCTAATATATGATCAGAAGAGTCAAATTGAGGCAAAATCAAATCACACTCACTCCAACAAGTATGGCCGGCGTGAAACAATGTTGCAAAGTCGGGGGATCATCGTTACTCCAAGATATGCCTAGCCACTTTAGTAATGGAAAATAAATGCACTCGCATGATACTTACCAAGTCTTGGCCATCTGATTTATATTGCTTCAATATGTAGGGATTCCACTGATGTTCTTGGGGCAACCCATGCTCCCACTCGTTTAGTTTTTTAATCAGTGTCGCGAACTCACTGCTGGGGTCCCAGGGACTAGCGCTCCGAGCAAAATTAACGGCACGCCTGCTCACGCTCCCCCAGAAGTGGTGCGCTTGGATTAATGAAGCAAATAGGGAGCGGCCAGGGTCGAAAGTGAGTGTTGGGTTCTCGTCGGCTGGCGGGGTGCCCTCAAGAGCAGCACGAGAGACAGGCTGGCGGCCCTGAGCGAAATCACGTTCCTCGCACGGAAGAAGAGCAGTGATGTCCGAGGCAGCCAGTGAAACAGGGGAATACGGACTGGAGTGAAGTTGGTCTTGACTGTGAAGCATCCACTGTCGAGGTGTTAGGGGTATAGAACCGACGGTGTGGGACAGACTCACCAAGGTCCTGCGTGCAGATTCGGCTTGTATTACCGATTCGGGAGTGGGGTTTTGGATGTGGTAAGTCTCTTCTCGATGTAGGCGCATAAGCGAAGCCATCCGCATGGAGACACCCATATTGATCTGCGAGGTCAGCCCGTGCTCTAGGTCATGTTGTGGCACTCAACCTACATAACTCTTGTTGCTTAGTCCGCTCCCCTGCTGAGCGATGCTCAGAAGGTAGAATGCTTGGCACCTTTCCAAAGTTGGCTCCTGGTAAAGCTCGCTGTATGCAAGTTGAGAAGCTCGCTCCATGAAAAATTCGGCAGCCTTAAGGCCAGATCCATATCGTGCAGCAAGGGCAGGACTCAGTCTCGCCGAAATACTTAGAATACTGACAACAAGAAAGACGCTCACGGATTGTTGATCGTCAATCAGCCGCTGAGGGAACTGTTCCTTAGGAATAAAGCCGAGTTGAAAGTAGTGACGAGTGAAGCGGTCGATACCATCCAGGAGATCAGGCAGTGGAGGAAGTCGGTCCCATTCGTCGCCAATCTTCTGACCAGGTTGTCGCACAACAGGCGCGTCGAGAATTTCGCGACGGACCTTGGCGGGGTCACGCCTAGCCGTCTTGTCGGCCCTGACACGCGGGTGACGAAATTCTCGATCATTGTCAGGCTGGCCTCGGACAGGAAAAACACTGGCGTTCGAGAATGTCTCAGCGATGCCCGTAACCGCAACGTCTCATAGAGGTGAAAGAACGGGGAACTCACCAGTCTGCAGACCCGAGGCCAGCCTCGAGGCAGGCCTTACAGGGTGGTTGTGCCTTGTCGTGGACACATTTGCTTCTCATCCGTCGACATCTACGGAGCCGCGATCGCGGTTAGCTAAATGTCACACATGCGATCGGGATCCCGGCACGAGGGAAACGGCGTGCCACGGAGCGGCCCAGAGAGTTTCATCGGGGCCGCGACGGGAACTAAACCCACCTTCGACAAGCAATCGGGGCCCGGCGCTTGATGACCGGGGCGCCGGCGGTCGCGCCCGGCGATGTGTCCGCATCCCCGGAGAGAGAGGGAGCAGAGGCATGGTGGATGGTGCGATCTGGGACATCAGCAGGCATCGCTGCAGGAATGGCCATGGCGGAGAGGGCACCGTCCATCGGTGGTTTGCCTTGACGGCAGCGGGAACGTCTCCCGGCAGGCTGTGTCCGGCAGCGGCAACCACCAGAGCGTAGTTCAAGCTGGGGACTGCGATGGATGGTGGCCTTGGCCTTGACCGAAAGCGAGAGTTTGTGACCGCAACTTGGCGAGTGGACCTTGAAACCGACGGATGGACGCCGACGACGGGAACCGCGAAAATTAAACTCGACTCTAGTCTCTAGGACGAGATGATTGATGGGTGGCTTTTTGGGGCCCCCGTAGCGGGAGCGGGAAGCGGGAAAGCGGGAAGCCAGTCAACGCCCGTTCCCTGCGGGTCAGACCAAAAAGATCAGCCTGGCTAGCTAGGCCAACTGTGAGGGCAGAGAAGAGGCCAGACGGGACGGGACGGGGGGACCGACAGGGACAGCCAGATAGGGCGATGTGCAGGGTGCAGGATCGCGCGATTGCCTGCCGGAGCCCAGGAGGGAATAAAAAAAAAAAATCAAAATCAAAACAAAACCGGCCGTCCACGATCAGCAACAGCTGACAGCTAGTTCGCGATCGCCCGGGGATTGGGTTTGGAAATTAGGTCCGTGTCCCGTGAGGTGTTAGAAGCTAAAGCTGGCGCTTCAAGCTTAGGAAAAGCAGGAGAGAAAGGTGGGAAGATGTGGAGAGATATGGCGGAGGGCAAACGGGGACGAACGAGAGGCGCGAGCGGCGAGACAGGAAAAAAATTTGGCAGAGCCCAAGAGCCGCCAATACCGTTTCAAACCAGACCAAGAAACCACGACAACGAGGACCGGCGACTGGGCGGGTGGCGTGAGACGACCACACGAGGGCGAGCGGAGGCAGATGATGTTGGGGACATCACAGGTGGGATTGGGAGTGCGAGCGGCGATGCGTGACAGAGCGACTGAGAGGAACAGATCGATGCATGAGCGCTGCGCCGGCCGTACGAGTGGGCGTCGAGCAGGATTGTGCTGCGTGATGCGTTGAGTATGAATGCGAGCGACGGAACTAAGGTAAGCAGCGTGTATAAATCGACCGGCCAATGAGGGATGTCGGCATACGTCTGCGAATGCGGTCTCAGCAAATGCGCGGCAGCCAGGATGAGGATAGCTCGGATGGCTAATGCTTACCACCCGGACCCGAGGCCGAGAGCCATAACCACGGAAATGTGGGAATAGGAACAGAGTTAGGCCTGATGCTACTCTGTATGTAGGTGGACGTCAGAGTGGAGGCACGCCTAGCCTGGGATGCCCTGGGAAGCCCTGGGGCGAGAGTTGGGAGGGCAGCCAGGGACGAGGAGCGTGGTGGGATGACAAATTGGCAGCCAAGTCCGAGCCGGTAGACGTGGGAGGACGACGGAAGGGGAAATAATTATAAAAGGATAGCGACGGGTAGCTAGGTAGCTAGGTAGCTAGCTGCCGCCGATGGATCCCTTGGGGTCTCCTTTGGCCAAGGCTGGGGAAGGAAGGTGCTGCGAGCATGAGCAGATGCAGAGAAGGCGCAGAAGGCGCGGAAGGCACAGATGGCACAGATGGCACAGATCAAAGTGATGAGATTAGCAGGAGCGCCCAACCGGGAACCACTTGCAGTTGCAGGCGGGCGAGGCAAGTCTAGACGCAGCGACGACTCATTATCAGCTCAAACCGGCATGGCACGGTCAGCCTTAGCCATAATTATACCAACCAAGAACACAGGGACCAAGCGGCCATTGCTATTCTCTCTTTTCTCGTCTCGGCCGGGCAGTGGAAACGGGAAAGAGGCCGAGGCCTCATCAGGGAATGCCATGCCAAAGACAAGCCATCGACGACGTCTTGCCGTCTCAGCTTCCCCAGCTCTCCAGCTTCTCACATGGCGCTACCAACCGCCGGGAGTAGATCCGAACACAGTCCGCACAGTTACGAGGACGCGATACCGCTTTTCGAACTACTATTCGAGACATCCCACGTAATGCATTGCCCGATATGGATATGCTGAGTTGAACCGCCTTGGTCCGTGGCCGTACAGCTTCCAATCAGCAACTAGACGCGCCAAGCAACCGCTGCCTTGTTCAACATGACACACGGGAAGCTGGCCTCAAGCGACGCAAAGCGACCAACAAGGCCCGAGAAGCAAGCAGAATAACGAATTCCATCCATGTCGACTGCAGTCAAGCCCGACAATGAGTGAGATACGTACCGCGGCAATCCTCAGCGACGGCGACGCTAACTGACACAAGACCATGCAGCCGGACGAACTGGGTAGACTGGGTCGAAATCAGGGACTCTGTGGCCAGCTGTGAGGCGATAATTCTTGCCTTTATTGGCCACAGCCAGTCCACTAGCCAGCGATTGATGACAGGACGCAAGGGGCAAGGGTCTTGTTGCCTTGTTCAAAGCCCACAGGCCCCCATATTTCGCTCCATCCTCGTCTCGCGTGTCCCCATCTCGAGTTCCACCAGGATCCATGACTTGCAGTGGGACGCAACAAACAGTCATAAATCAACATTTCAAGCAACCTCACCAGCATCGCCACCCCAGCTGCTTTTGTGCAGCTGGCCGCGTCGACGCCAGTATTTGCCGCGACGGGGCACTAGCTGACGCCATACCGAGACTATCTGTTTCCCATGCCGCCGCCGCTCGCCAACTTCAGGTCGTACGGGGTCAACGTCCGCGCAGTGACGGGCGTACAGATCTAGACGCGCTAATATCATATCCTCCTGTCATCAACCCGAGTCTGGATTCCGCCTAGTGTGTCTTGTACCACAAGTCTTGGCCGCCGTCATCATAATGGCATCACAGATCAGGACCAACATGATTTCAACGCACGGCTATTACCGCAGCTTGCAAATGCTAAGACAAAACTCGTGAGGCATAAAGCCGCTACCTGCCACTGCCGCCGACGACTATTGGGAATGTAACCTTCCCCACCATATGCAATCCGCGGACTCATCATTCATCGTCCCGTTATGCTTCATCCAGTCAGTTCCTCCACTCGCAGGCCCTCGCCCTCTCGCCTCACCCCAGGCCTTGACACAGTCCCGAACCCCTAAACCCTCCCTCTCCCCTTTCTTGGTTCTAATTAACAGATTCCAGTTGGAGGACAGTTTTGGGGCCCGCAGCTTGTCAGTTTTCCCACTGCCAAGCATCTGACAGAGCCACCCTAACACATATTCTCCCCCGCTCATCCCACGCCTCGCATCTCGCATTCCTCTTACTTGCTGCTCTCAAGCCTCGCCCCATGCATCATCACCAGTCTGCACCCATCATTCGAGCCCAAACTCGTCACACACTCCACCTCCACTCAGCCTGGCGGCGCCGTGATTGGGAATCACATCACTCCCCGACCCCACCCCAGGCTCCATCCTGTTTAGCGACTCCCTTGTATCCTGCCCATCCCATCCCAGTAGTCCCAGTTCTTAGATCAGGGTCGTCGAACCCCAAATCTGGACCATCATTCATCTCTCGTGCTCTGCCGCCGGAGTATTCCGTGTCAGCAACGCGCGCCAGTTCTGGATAAACCGCCCCGGTACACCTCGCCCTCGGTGTCACTCACCGGCAAAGGGTTTCTCCTCCCTCGGACTCCAGCAGCAACTCAAGCTTGTTCATGGTAGCATTGAGCATACCCTCAGCCATATCCCGGCCCACTACGCCCTCTTCATAGGACAAATGAATTACCGTATCGCCTCCCTTCACCCCAACCACATTGAAGACGAAACCACAACTTCCCACATGGCCATTGGCCGATGCTCCCGAAAACTGCAGATCCTCGATTCTCCACATCGTGTGCATCTTATCCTCCTCTTTTGGCTGGAAGGTGAAGGCGCCTAAGTTAGACACCAAGAACGATTTGCCAGAGACGCGCCCGATTCCGCCGAGCGCTCGACCCACAAACTCCTCGAGATCGTCACCTAGTAATGCCCCTGCAATCCAGCCCCTCATGAACTTGTTCGGCATGCCGTTCACCATGGCTTGCCGATACCACCGAGCCAATTTCCAGGTAGCCTGAGCATTAATGGATCGAGCATGGGCCGACCCTTTGACCTTTCCCTTGTCGGACACGACGCCACGGTAGTTCTCCAGCCAATGAGTATAGAATCCCCCGGCACCACCATTCATCATTACTCCATCCCGGGCTGCTGCTCCGTCAAGACGAGGCATTCGAATGTAGGGCCGAATGTCAAAGGCAAACCTAGAGCAACCTACCTTGTCTTGCGGGAAAAGATCAACGGCAAACGTTGCCAGGAGCATGACCACAAGCAACCCTGTGAACGTAGTACCGTTGGCCCTACATGCTGCGACGATGCGCTCCATCTTTTGCGCCGGAATTCGAAGTGACGATGTGCGAGTCACAGTCCGCATCTCGGGTGGGGCGAGTTCGGTGACCGATTTGAAGTAAGGCCTGGACGGCGGCAGGCTGTTGAAGAGAAGGGTGAAGCCAAAAAGGACGCGAATAAACAAGCGCTTGAACTCTATCCATATTATCTCCAGCATGGAGATCTTGTGGTTTGACAATGTCATTGGTTCTGGAAACGGGGCAGCAGTGGCCGAGTCGAAATTCACAACCGGGTTGACGGGTTTCGACCCATCGGACGCAAACGAATTGAGTCCATTGAGAAAGGTGCGGTGGAATGGAATCCCCGAGTTGGCGTCGGCCACGAAATGGTGCAAAACAAGGACTACATCATGGCCCCCAACCACGTATGCTTTCCACCACGGACGATTAGGTTCTTCGTCGAGCCACTCCCAGGTGTTGTGTATTTCCTCGAAAAGTCCGGCCCCGACAGTGTCTCTGCTATCGAGGAACTCGACACATTGGTCCAAGTCAATACGATGTAGCATGCCGATCCCAAGATAATGTTTGTTGTTTGCTGCAGACTCTCGCATAACTGCAACCATCCGAAGAGCAGGATGAGCCTCTACGGCTGTCCGAAGGCCGGCGATTACGGCAGCGCGAGAGAGCCTGTGGTCATTTGCAGGGTTCGTATGCACGGGCACGTACCGAGCAGAGACGAGGATGTTGGATTGGATTCCGAGCCGATATAGCATAAAGTACACGCGATCATAAAAGCCTACACAGATATTGTCAATCGGTCCCACCCTTGCCAAGGATCAACTTGAAAGAAGAGGCCGACATACTGGACTCACGGACCAAGGTGTATGAAGCTTTGCCTTCTGTCATGGCGGTGGAGTAAATGACTGGGGTTTAGTTGCCACAAGTGGGAATGGAAATGACAGCCTGGCTCAGGTGCTCCAAGATGAAAGCAGAGATCACAGTTGAAATTCGAAAGTTAAGCAAACTGGTGGTGTTGCAGCAATTTTATTCTGCCAGACGGATATCGGCAACTTCTATGGTAGAAAAAGATTCCATCCTAGCAAACCTCACTCACATTATCTCAGTCAGCCCGGCACGATTAGCGAGTTGACATCTTAAACCGTAGTGATGGAAGAACGATGTTGCAAGCTCATTTCTTGGGTGCGCTAATGTAGTAAACAAAAGTAAGACATAACAAAACAATACGAAGTCAGTCGCCACTGAACAATCTTAGACTATCCATTGTGTCTATTGAGAAGCCATTGCTGTTCCGCACAGACCTCTGCGGCTGATGACTAGTGGCTACCAACATCCACGACAGCTATCACAATTTGTCCAAGCTTCATCTTTAGACTAAGGAATCGAGAAGGTTGTGGCAGATGAAACGAGTTTGGGGGACTTGCAGCGGCCAAACATGCCTCCGAACCCCGGGCTCTAAACAAGGCTGGGCTTAAATCTGTTTGCACATGTGCCTGTGAAAGAAGTCTATCCCCTGGTCTGCTGGGTCCGGCATGACCCGGTTGCGCCTGTATTCGGCAAAATCTGTAGAATCTTGTTAGTACATCTGTTCATGTGTTCAGCGGAGGAGCCGGGGGCGAACTTACTAAATTTGACCAGCTTGCTCTGAAGATAGTCATCAACCACATTGGCAATGTGCATGTGCCAGCGCGGCATGGCGCGCTTGCGGATCAGGCGATCCCTAATCTCGCTGACCTTCCAGAAGAACTCGGCGCGGACGCTTCGGTCACGAGCATTGGCGACGTTCTTCCTCCCCAGGATGCCCTGGAGAATCTCGAAGATGCAGATGGCTTGTTGGACTTGAAAGCGCTCGATCATATGGGCGTAGTATTGAACCGTGGCGGCACTGAGATCTTCGGGTATCACCTTGTCCCACTTGGTTTCGTCACACATGTAGGCTTCTGCAAGGCCATCGATTTTATAGAAGAGCTTCTCCATAGCGGAGGCCTCGGCTACGCATACCTTTTCCGATGGGTCGTCTTTGCGGCCGTCAGGAATACGATGAATAGGCTTCATTTGCTCGCTGAGGTCAAGTGTAAGGATGTTGGGGAGGGCAAGATCCTCGGCCATGATGGTAGTTCGCAAAATGGCAAATATCTGATCCGGGACCTTGCGGCGCACTAATTTGGTGGCAATCAGGTCTGAGCGAGGCTCGAACAAGTAATAGAAACGAGGGTGTGAGAGGGCCAAGTTTTTCAGAGTGGTCATGTCTGGACACTCCTCGAGAATGTGCAGGTGAAGTTCACTGGGCAGGTCTGTGACCTTGAGCTCTGGTGTGCCTGTGCGAGACATATTGGTATTTGGTTCTACGGTGGGAGCGAGAAGATGTGTAGGTAGCTGATAACAGAGGCCTTGATATTGGTATTGGTATTAACGAAGACTCCTGGTGATGACAAGAAGGAAGATTGACGGGGATACAGGGGAACGCAAGCCCCCCCTATATATGCGTTGAAGCCGAAGAGGTTGCACATAGAGGCTGTTCATCGAGGTTGTTCATTAATGTTGTTCATTGAGGTTAAAGATGTTTCAGATTCTGAGGCATCAGATCATCGGTCATGTGTTTTCATCCGAGTAAGTACAATCATGGGGTGGGCAATGAGTGGTGATTCAAAGCTTATCGGGACCCGGATGGTGATGCACGCCGTTGGTAGCCCAGCAAGTAAATACAGAGTTCCATGGTTGATTTACTGCTATGCGCGAATATACTTTCCACGAGGGATGTTGGTCATGGGTTGTCTGTATGAAGAACGTTCGGGGGCTTTCCTTTGCTCCCACTGATTCGCGTAGATAATCCTGCTGCTGACATTTGATGCTGATGCCGACACATACGATTGTTTCCATGCAATATAGAGTTTGGGGTTGCATCCAACTGCCAGCTACCAGTTAGATAGTAGTAGGATACGGGTGGTCTTGATCAAAGACTCAAATTAGAGCACCACCGGCCGCAATAAATATTCCAACATGACAAAAGTATCAAGCGTACAGAGGGGGGCAAAAAGTTCTGATCAACCGCTGATATCCAAATTACGAGGTTTCAATTATCATTTAACTAAAGTAAATAAGTATAAAATAAATAAATAATGCTATAAAATTTGGATTAGTGTAAAAGAGTTATTCCCTAATATCCAACGCGGCTTTGCTCGGATAACCCAATCGGGTTGTGCATGCATGGCACATGGCTTTGGATCAGAACTTATTGCTACCTACTGTATTTCCTTCTTCTTATCATCTCATAAGATAAAGCCCCTGGTAGGTTGTTCTGCCAACAAGTGAAATTTGCAGCACGCACTTACATCGTCTGGGAACCCTTATGGCCTCTTTTAAATAACTCTTGGCTTTGTGTGATTGGACGGAAGGTTACGAAGAGTTGGTTTCTTTATATTTGATATGTGAGAATAAACACTAACCTTTGATGACGTGGTCTGGTGGTTGCATTTAATAAGCGAACCTTTTTAGCGTCGTAAATTGAGCTTATTGGGTTAATTGCGAGCCTCTTGAGCAGATCGTACAACTTGGATGAGGTCTGCCGAATAGTCGCTAGTAAACTAGGTTCCCAGGATCCATTAAAACTAGTTCCATATGATGTTTTCTACAGCCATTCAAAACCCTCCCGGAAATACGGAGCGGAGGATATAGTCTCGCTCTGCAGCAACATTGATACATACGACCATAGCTCTCAGAAAATACGGGATCCCGTCCGCTCTCCCATAGTCAAGCTGAGAAGCGGTGAATTAGTACTCGGGTCGGTGACGACCGGGGAATCCTCGCTGTTGTATGTTTTCATTTTTTGCTTGGGTACTGAAATACTTTGCCCTTCGGTGTGAGTTTCTACGATGTAGCGAAAAATGTGCTCGCTGGAAATCCCTGGCATTAAGCGAACTACAAAATTTTCATTTTTATTTTGAAAGAGAAGAGGGCGATCTTAGTAAGTGTGTGGATAGAGATTGCCATACAGCCACGGATTAATAAAAGCCAATGGTAATATCTGGCTAAACAGGTTGAGCACCACACCTAACAGAATTAAACAGGTTTATTGGAAACCCGGGAACCAGGGGGTTAAATATAGAATGTTCCAAGCATACTTGTCCACTATCGTCTAACAAGTAGCTCTAATGTAGACGAATTTTCTTTGGAGATGAAGATACTCGGGCAGCCTGCGTGGACTAGTACACTTGAAGAGAGAATAGTATGTTTGTAAATGGAATCAAGAATCATGGTATTCATTTTTAAAACCAACTCCTGCCAATGCTATGAACCCGCTATGATGATAAGCCAACACCAGAATTCCCAAAAAAGAACCAGTCTAACCCAAGTCCAAACATCGTAATCATGCAGCCAGCTTTTCCAAGCCTGCTGTGTATTCCTCCAGCTCAATTCCTCGGAACCCCTCCTCGACCGCCCAGGCACGTCCCTTTTCCTTTTCATACAAGAACTCGCAGGCCCGGCCCACGACCAACAGTCCAGGTGGTCGGCTGCCCTCCGTCTCGATGGCCTCGGCCACGTGCTCGAGTGTTGTGCGAATGACACGCTGATCGGGGCAGCTGGCTCGCTCAATGACTGCACAAGGGGTGTTGCGAGGCCAGAGAGCACGCTTGATCTCTCCGGTCAACGGAGACACAAGTTCAGGAGACGGGGGAGGCGGTGGTTGAGCAGTGGCGGCCTCTTCGTTTGCGGGTGCGAGGGGCTCCAGCTCGATGGGTGTCGTCAGCTCGCGGACGAGACCGACGATGCGGTGCAGGGCCATGAGGAAGACGACAGTGCGGCTCGGCACGTACTCGGGAGGGGTGGGAGCCTTGCCCTTCTTTCCGGTGCCGGTGCAGATAAGGACCTGGTCAGCGACGTCGCGCTGTGTGGGAGGAATTGCGGCAAAGAGAGGGGCGCTGAGCGCACTGGTGATGCCGGGGAGAACAGACACACGGTCACCGAGGCCGTGCTCGCGGAAGTAGGCCACCTCCTCGCCACCGCGGCCGTAGATGAAGGGGTCTCCCTGCTTAAGGCGGAGAACCGTCTTGCCGTCGCGGACGCCAGCGATGGCCATCTCGAGCAGCTCCTCCTGGGCACGGTCGGCGTTTCCAGGGAACTTGCGGGCGATCTGGACCGGGGTGCGGCGAGGGATCAGCTCCAGAACACCAGCGGGAACCAGCTTGTCGGCGAGGATGATGTCGGCGGCCTGGATGGCCTTGTGGGTGGCCTGGGTGAGGAGGTCGGGGTGGCCGGGGCCGCTGCCGGCGAGGATGAGGTTGCCGATGCGCTTCTCAGGGGTGTCGTTTCGCTTCACGTCAGGGCTCGTGGAACCAGGGTAAGACTGGAGAATGGCAGAGACATCGTCGTCGCTGATGGCCGCAAGACGCTTCAGAGGCCAGTACTCGCAGATCTGGCCGAGCCAGCGGATGCGGCGGTTCTTGGCGTCCTCGTCCGTGACAAGGCGGTTGAAGTGGGCGGCTTGGTCAACCGAGTCTTCAACAGACGATTCCTCCTGGGCCAGGGCATCTTCCTCGTGGATGCGGCGACGAACATCTCCCAGTCTGGCGCAGGCAGGGCCGAGGTTGGAGGGGAGAGAGGCGGCAATCTCGCGGCGGATGCGTGAGGCAAGCTTGCAGCCGCGGCCATTGGTGGTGACTCCGATCTGGAGAGGGCCGTCGGTGTGTGTAGAGAGAAGGGAGAATGTGCAGAGATGAGGGGCATCGACCACGTTGACGGGGATGCGATTGCGCTTGCACAGCTTGGAGATATGTTCACCTATGGTTGGTTTGTCAGCTCAACATGTCCAGACGTGCCACAAGTGCGCGATGACTTACTCGCAGGATCTCGAGGTCCCGAGGTCACAAAGACTGCGTCGACCACGCCGTCGACATCCTCTCGGCCGAGTCGTAGCAAATCAGCGTCCTCAAACGACTTCTGGTGCCATTGGACCTGCCCCTCGTCGACGCGCTTCTGCAGGCTGTAGTGAAGCTCGGCGCCCTCGGGGGCGATCAGGATGGGACGCGCGCCGGCGTTGATGGACTGGCCGCAGCGGGTTGCAGCGAGAGGGTTTGTGCCGATGACGAGGTGGACATTGTCCCTGCAATTGAGGGAAGCGAGAAGCGAGGTCGCCATTGTGAGACAGTGGAGAGTGTGTGAATGTGTGAATGTGCGAGAGAACAACTTTGTTCCTTCAGTTACTGGGTCCCCTCCCCCCAGCGATGAGGTGCTGACTCGTGGAGATGCTCAAAGATGGATACTCTAGAAGGGTAAATTCACTGTTCAAGGGTCGATTCGGCAATGGTTTAAGAGGTCAGCACATGATAATCAATGACAGAAACCACTCCGGGCAGACTCGAGGACTTAAAGGCCGTCACGATCCCCGGCGCTGGCTTATAAACGACGCCGCATTACAAAAAACACTGGACCCTGGGCCCCGCCGCCGCCCGCAGAAAAAAAAATCCCTGCGCACACCACCCCCCCGGTCGCGTCCACTAACTACCCCTCCCCCTCACTGGGCATTTCTGTTTCGCTGGCCGTTCCCTCTCTCCAGCGCTGTCGCCCCCTCCTTCCAGGCCCCTCCAGGCCCTCCAAGCCCTCCGAGCCCTCCAAATCCCCTTCCTCATATTGGCCCAAGTTGACGCCATCTCGCCGCGTGGGGTCTGGCGCTCCTATCAACGCCCTCGGCCAGCCTTCGGGCTGTCGGCGTCCCGCACGCAAAACCGCACTCGCGCTCGTCGATGGCGCCACCGCCGACTTCCGCGGCACCGCAACCGGAGATGCCCAAACCGCGCTCTGTCGCCGTTGGATGTTAGATAGGAGATGCAAAAACCGGCTGGGCGGGCGTTTATCGGCCATCGATAGTCCTGATAACACTCGCCTGCCAAATGACGACACTTCCCCCCCCCCCCCCCATGACAGGCGCACCAACGCCTGTCATAGGCTGTACCCCGGTGCGCCCGCGTACCCAGTTTTTTTTTTAATGTTTGTGTGCGAGCGACAAATCCGCGGACAAAAGTCTAGAATGAATTGACGATAAGATCCAAGGGATAACGTATTGGAACTACTATCCATCAACTAAAGCCATTTAAGTACCTTGGTTGTAGCACTGAGTGCCGGGCTTCTGACACACCTGTGTACTTTGCACATGGGAACGACAGAAGCCATGGCAAGTCAGCGAGCACACTGCATGCATTCTTGTGTATTACGGTTTGCGTCAGTGTCGTTCCACCCCTTGGCCAAGCTATGGCAAACTGTAGAGGGAGATTAGACCTGATGGCTCTCGAGATGCTTGAGAAAGGGCGGTTCGAAGGCCACTCATCCGGTCTGATGCTAACCTATCGCATGTGACTTGTAGCCAGATTGGTAGCGGCGCTGGCCTTTTTAGCTGCGAGCTTGGCACTGCTATGTTCTTAGTTGCGGAATAGAGGATAACCAAGCTAATGAAGGAGAGCATTCTGACTCTCGCAATGCTGAGATCAATTATTTCCCAACTGGTGTCCAGCCAAGAGGTTTTAGACTAAGAGCCAGGGTATGAGTCTGGACGCTCTTGTCATTACGGCGGTTATTAATGGTGCTTCTCTCAGCAAAAAGGTGAGTTGCCAAGCGGACTGCAGGATGTCGCAACGTTCCTCAACTACAGCGAGTGGGCGACTCGCCTGTATTGCCAAAAGGGACGCTGTCAGAAATGGGATATGACATGTCGGCAATTTTGGTCTCATGGTGGGCTTCAGGCACAGGTATATTAGGCGATCCAGAACAAGAAAATGTAAAAATAAAATAAAAATAAGCCAATAAATAACAACATAATAAAAACCAAGAATTTTACTTAGTTTTGATCCAGCGTTCAGCGGTCTCTCATCCTTCATTTGACTGGCAGTAGTCCTTATCGGACCCGATAAGGTACGTACCATCAGCGCCAAAAAAAAAAAAATCGACCGGGATCATCAAGACACCCAGAAAACAGCAAAAAAGAAAGCCTCGCATATGCTCGCAATCGTATCTTATAGGAATAGCCCGATGCGGGGGTCGAACCCGCAACCTTGAGATTTCGTGTACTCTGTTAAGAGTCTCACGCTCTACCGATTGAGCTAACCGGGCAACCGGTTATTGTTGGAGGTGGACGAGCCATAATCGCCTCATCAACTTACACGGGACCCCCTCCCGGCGAAGAAAATTCTGATCTGGTGGGGTGGGGACAACCCACCATGACGGCCCTAGATTAACTACAAGTTAGCAAGGATCCGTTGTCCTTGGCCCGGGACTTTGTAATGGCTTGTGGGAACTGTGTGTAATGATGAGGCAAGTTGGTCAATCAGGCTGAATTGAGAAATTGAGACAAGTCATGATAGGCTGTGTTGTGTTGAGATCTATTATGTATCGTTAACGTGAGGTTTCTAAGTAAACGCCCTTCCTTTTTTCTTTCTGTTGCCATGCCCTGTCGTCATACATAGGCAGTCTTTGCCTTTTCTCTTGTACATTTGAGTATTTTACAGTGGGTGGTTATACAAATCATGATCGGGGGCGTCGTCGGCGTCGCCGGTTCTGCCTGTCCTCTGCTTCGAGCTCGGCCTCGACTTCTTCATCCATCTCCTTTTCGATTTGGCGTTCCTCAGCCTCCTCGGCCTCTGCCAACTCCCTCAGTAAGTCCTGCTTTCTACCCTTCCTGTTCTTTTCACGTCGTTCTCGTGGGGCATTCGATTCATCAGCGCGGATACCTCCTGGCCCCATTGTGATTTCAACCTTGCGCGGCTTTCCTCCTTGTCCAGCTCGCTTGCCGCCATCATCTGGACCTCGACCCTGCCTGGCTGGTCGAGCCACTCTCGTCTTGGCGCCCAGAGCCCACAAATCTCCCCATCGAGACTTTCTGGCATCGTGATATGCGAGCTTGCTGAAGCTCTTGGGGACTGTCCAGCGCTCTAGAGTTCCTTGGGGTGTGCACAGATCTAGGGTGACATGTCCCTTGCGCTTCAACGGGCGCAAAACAGCTCGCGGAAGCGTCAACATGTCTGGCTTTTCGTCGGACTTCTCGTAGCCCTTGAATGCGGCCTCTGTAGCCTCCTCGCCAGTCAGGGGGCTGCTCTTTGCGGCTCCTCGTCGGATCGCAACATAACTAAAGTCCACGTCGCCCTGGTTATGCTGGCCTAAACCAAGCACCCGACTGTAGAAGCCGGGTCGCACAAATCGCTGGTTAAAGTAGCAGAAGTCTTTACGACCCTTGCTCTTACCAGGAATGTGATACATCGGACATGTACCCTGGTTGGTGCAAGGCGCAACAACATGGCCAGGCTCGCGTTCGCGCTCAAAGGCCGGGTTGAAGTTTTCAGGGTTGATTGGAGGCTGTCCTGGTTGTGGGAGGAGGAACTGTTTGAGGACCGTGTCACGAACGTGAGCAACTGCCTCAAACCCTCGCGGATGGGCCTTTTCCACGACAATCAAGATACCGCCGTCTTTGCTCAGCAAGCTCCACAGGTTGTTCAGAATGGCTTGTCGGTAGTGGTCTTGCTGCTCCTGAAGGAAAAGATGAGATGCAATGATGACATCATAGCTTTTCCTAGCTTGTGGCTTGTCTCCAGCATCCAGGTGTTGCCCACGCATCTCTCCAGAATGCTCGTAGTCCGGTAGCCTTGGCAGGAATGTTGTGTTGTCGAGGAAGCTCTTGAGTCGGTTGCGTAGACGTTCTGATCCAACGATGACGGTTCGTTTACCAGGAGGCTCGAGTCCCTTCACCTCGCCATTCTCCTTTAAAATTTCCCAGTCGGCTCGAACAATCTCATCCCAGGCAACCAAGCCTGCACCTCCTGATCCGGCATCAAGAATGCTGAGGCCCTTGCCCTTCAGTTTTGACTGCAGCCATTCACTCCCCACTCGCTTCCGCACCTCCTTCAAAATGGACATGCTGGTGGCATATGACGGAGGAATTGACCCCGCCACGAAGGCATCGGCTTCAATTTCCGTCATGTGTCGCTGGTCGGCTGGAAGACCAACCCCCTGCATGGGTCCGGTTTTGTTCCAGGACGGCGTCGCTGGCGAATTGGGCAGACCTGACCCACCAAAAGCATCCTCGGCAGCCTTCTTAACGTGGTCGATATGAGTTCGGTCCAATAGGCTGCGGATGGGCTCAATGAGGCCGTCTCGGGGAAGTACCAATTCAACCAAATCGTCGTAGAAGCGACCTTCGACTGACAGTGGATGGAATCGGCGTGTATCCGACAGATCCCTTTGGCTGTACTCTTCCTCTTCGGGCCAGGCCTGGGCCTCTTCCAGCATCTTCTCTCGCGCCTCCTCTGCCTTGGCCTCGGCGGCATCCTCTGCCTCGCGACGCTTTGCCCGGCTATTCTCGAAATCCTGCGCAAGCTTCTGCATCGCATCGTACTCGCGCTGGTTCCTTGCGACCAGGTCAACATACCCGGGAGGGCGGAAATCCAGAGCACTTGATTCCTCTTGGAGAACCTGCTCCTCAGCGAGTATCTCGTCTGTCTCGCCCTCGACCTGTTGCCTGATGTACGCAATTTCTTCAAACTCGCCTCCCTCAAGCTCTCGAATTACAGTCCCTTCGTTTTTCGGCCGCGGGGCTTGGGGCCCCATGTCGGCGTGGGTGTCGATGCCGACATCTTCAGGTGTGGTCTCACGCAGTGGCGGTCCGTATAATCGCACGTAGAGAGCGTACTCCTCTTCGTTGAGGTAGTCCTTTGGAAGGGTGTCTCGAAACCGCTGCTTAGCCTCTCGCACCACCTGCTCGATTTCCTCGGGCGTTGCGCCGGTCGGGGGCGTGGGAGCGGTCGGCTCTTGTCGCAAACATCTGGTTGTTGAAAAAAGGGCCTGTGTAATTGGCCTGCTCTTATTGGCCTGCGAGAATCGGAAAGAAGAAGCTGTCTGAGATTGCGCAAAGGAGTGACGGCAGCTGGAAAAACGAGTAGAAATCAGAGAAGGAGAAATATTACGGCCTGGGCAGGCATTTCGAATGCCTCGTGCCGACAGCATTGCGATATTGTACACACAATTGTTGAGGTTATGGATTCAGACCATGGCTTGTGATCCGGAGCTTTTTTTCGCCGTGTCCCAAGGTCGCGGTGTCACGTGATGGGACTCGCCATGACATGGTGTGGCATGGCATGGCATGGCATGGCATGGAACGGACGGCACCTGCGGAGCCAGTCGCAAGATCGGGTGGCAACCGTGGAACGGCTCCAGGTTTGGTTTGTTGGATGCAGCAAGCCGGATTGGAACGTGCATGTCTTGCACATCTTGGCTTGCGCATCTTGGCCGACGCATCTTGGCCTGCGCAGCCTCAAATCCCGTACATATGCAACAGAGCCTTCCTGCACTACGCTGCATTACACTGCACCGCGCTGCACTGCACCACACAGCGCTACACTGCATCGGTTGTATTTTCGCGCAAATGGCGGCATTCTGTGCCTTTTTACAGGGCCGAAGTCGTTCCGGCTTCGCTCCTCAACCGGTGCAAAGGGGCCGATGGTGAGCCATTAATTGCACACATAATTCCAGTTACGACTTGGTGTTGACACAAGTAATGGGCTAGGGTTAGGTAAAGGATGGGGTCAAGATGATGTTATCCAGTTATCCAGTCGTTCTTGGTTAATTCATTTTAGTAAACAGCTCCAGCTAAAACAGGGCTGCTAGGCTCACTGCGGGCAAGGCTCCAGAGAGGCTCCAGAGAAGCTCCAGCAAAGCTCCAGTGAAGCTCCAGTGTAAAGCATGCGGTGCAGTGCAGTGTTTCGCCTCCTTCGCCCTGTTGCTGGGGTTTTTTTTTCTTCTTCTCCCCCGCGCGGGCCGATAAGCGATAAGAGCTACCCCCCCTCCTTTGGCCCTCTTTTTGGGGGGGCATCAACGGCCACCTCTCGGTCAAGTCGGTGCTACAGCCCCTGCTCGCCAGCCCTGACCTTGACCTGTCTTGTGTGCTGATGCGCCCATCTGCGTCACCACACGGTCCAGGTTGGCTCACGAAGCTGGCGCCATAATTATTTCCCCCTTTCTATAACGTGAGGCTTCTCGAAAGGTGAGACGATATGACTTGATTTTCCCCCCGTCATGATACCCGTGTGGCTCCTGCTCCCAAACCTCGTTTTCCCTATTTCTATGTGACGTCCCGCAACTGTCATGATCTGTTGTTGCTAAGTGCCCTCCGTCTTATCTGCAGCTTTTGTCTTGGCCCCTCGACCCCCCATCTGGGCCCTCTCAACAAACTTTTGGTTCGTTCAACTTCCGATCTACTTAAGGCCCGAACGACCGACACTCCCGACACTTGCAAGACCTGCCAGACCTGCAAGCTGCAACCGCCACATCAATCATGGCTCCTAAGAAGAAGATCGCCGTCATGACCTCGGGAGGCGACTCCCCGGGCATGAACGCCGCCGTCCGTGCCGTCGTCCGCACGACCATTCACATGGGATGCGACGCCTTCTGCGTCTACGAAGGATACGAGGGTCTGGTCCAGGGCGGCGACTTTATCCGCAGGATGGAGTGGGATGATGTCCGAGGCTGGCTCTCCGAGGGTGGCACACTCATTGGAACCGCCAGATGTATGGCCTTCTACGAGCGCCCCGGCCGCCTGACTGCCGCCAAGAACCTCGTCCTCTCTGGCATCGACGCCCTCGTCATCTGCGGTGGTGACGGCTCCCTCACTGGTGCCGACAAGTTCCGTGCCGAATGGCCCTCACTCCTCGAAGAGCTCGTTAGCAAAAATGAGTTGACGGCTGCTCAGACTCAGCCCTACAAGCACCTAAATATTGTCGGACTCGTCGGCTCCATTGACAATGATCTGACCGGTACCGATGCCACCATCGGCGCCTACTCGGCTCTCGCACGTATTTGCGAGATGGTCGATTATATCGAGGCCACTGCCTCTTCTCACTCACGTGCCTTTGTCATCGAGGTCATGGGTCGTCATTGTGGTTGGCTCGCCCTGATGGCTGGTGTGGCCACCGGTGCCGACTTTGTCTTCATTCCTGAGCGGCCTAGAGAGCACGACTGGAAGGAGGACATGGGAAATGTTGTCAGGAGGGTTAGTGGCGCTTTGTTTCCCCACGGTAGTGTGGTTTGTAGCTGACATGCAATAGCACCGAAACCTCGGCAAGCGCAAGACCATTGTCATTGTCGCTGAGGGCGCCCGCGACAAGAACGGCACCAAGATCACCGCCCAAGAGATCAAAGACCTCCTTGCCGACAAGAGCGAGGGAGGCCTCGCTCTGGACACCCGTATCACCACTCTCGGTCATGTCCAGCGTGGTGGTACTGCGGTGGCATACGATCGAATGCTAGCCACCCTGCAAGGTGTGGAAGCTGTCAAGGCCGTTCTCGACGCCACCCCGGAGACCGAGACTCCCTTCATTGCCATTAACGAAAACAAGATTGTCCGTAAGCCTCTAATGGAGGCTGTTGCCGAAACCAAGAGGCTTGCCCAGGCTGTTGACTCAAAGGACTTTGAAAAGGCCATGTCCCTTCGAGATTCTGAATTCGAGGACCAGTGGAAGTCTTATATGTTGACTACAAGTGTCATGTGCGAGGATAAGCTCCTGTCCGAGGAGAAGGTGGGTCGATGTTCTCTTATTGTCCGGGGCTAGTACTAACACCGTCATAGCGCATGAGAATCGGCTTTATCAACGTCGGCGCCCCTGCCGGCGGCATGAACGCCGCCGTCCGTGCCGCTGTCGCCTACTGTTTGTCGCGAGGACATGAGCCCCTTGCCATTCACAACGGATTTGCCGGCTTCGCCAGACACCATGGCGACAAGCCTGTTGGATCTGTCCGCCCATTCAACTGGCTCGAGGTTGATGGTTGGGCCAGCAAGGGTGGTTCCGAGATTGGCACCAACCGAGAGCTCCCCGGCGAGTCTGGCATGGAGCTGATCGCCAACCTGATTGAGGAATACCGCCTCGACGCACTCTTCATCGTGGGTGGATTCGAGGCCTTCCACTCCATCTCCCAGATGCGAAAGGCTCGTGACCAGTATCCTTCCCTCTGCATCCCCATGTGCCTGCTTCCAGCAACCATCTCCAACAACGTCCCCGGAACTGAATACTCACTGGGTTCCGATACTTGCCTCAACGAGCTAGTCAACTACTGTGACAAAATTAAGCAATCTGCCTCTGCCACTCGCCGCCGAGTCTTTGTCATCGAGACACAGGGTGGTCGTTCGGGCTACGTAGCAACCCTTGCCGGTCTGGATGTTGGTGCTTCAGCAGTCTACATTCCCGAGGAGGGTATCAGCCTCGAGATGCTGAACGCCGATGTGAGACACCTCAAGGAAGTGTTCAGGAAGGACAAGGGCCAGTCCCGCGCCGGCCGCCTCATTCTCGTCAACGAGAAGGCCAGCAAGGTCTACAACGCCAAGCTCATTGCCGACATCATCCGTGAGGAGGCCCAAGATCGGTTTGAGAGCCGAGAGAGCATCCCCGGCCACGTCCAGCAAGGTGGTGTTCCTTCCCCCATGGATCGTTGCCGAGCCGTGCGCCTGGCAATCAAGTGTATCCAGCATCTTGAGGAGTTTGGCTGCAATGCCCACAACCACGTCAAGAAGGACCCGATGAGCACAGTTGTGATTGGTATCCAGGGCTCCGAGGTCGTCTTCTCGCCCATGAAGGACCTGGAAGAGAAGGAGACTGACTGGCCCAACCGACGACCCAAGACAGCCCACTGGATGGGCTTGTCCGAGGTGGTGAATATTCTGGGCGGCCGACCTGATTATCCCAAACCCGAGCCACATCTGACCGGCCTGGCTGCCAAAGATACGAAGCGCGGGTTGTGATGGATTTGATTGCAGCAGTATTCCCCGTTTAGCCTCTCAATTGCGGCACACGCCGAGGTGATGAGGCATGACGCTTCTCATCCTAGAGATTTATTTTAATAGCGATGTATTTATTAGAACCAAAAAATCCCCTAGCTCTCACGTTTACACTATTTTGCCTCCAGTGCTATAGCCATGCCTGGGCCATGAACTGTTTGTGGATTCCGAGCGAACGACACAGCACAACAATGGTCGGCCAACGTGTAGGTATGTTGCCCGATGAGGATTAGGAGATGGCATGGCGATGACGCAGTTGAGGCGCACATGTCACCAATTATATATCAGCAAGCCAGCATGAGGCGTTCATACATTGATGGTGGGTGATAATGTTGGCCTCCCACTTTACCGTTTCAGAAGGTGGGCATTTGTTGCCCCCAACAGACTTTATCAATCCATTAGCCGTAGTTATTTGTCCATCAAATCTCCAAAAGCCACGGAAATAGATGCACTTTGGCCACAGTATCTCATGTACGTGACAAATTTGCACTTGTAATGGCAGACTGTGTTGTCATGAGCAGTAGCACACAGTCCATAATTGGAAATATATGAAATGCCGGATACAATAGCACATTAGATGCTTTTTCAGATAAATGAATGACTTGAACTTGTTCCTGCACGATAGTTCGTTCGTCCCAACTAATTAAGAACTAAAATCACGTGCCAAAAGTCTGACAACACCAAGCAGCCAACCCCGCTTTTGCGTAGCGTAGTCAATCTACAGCTCATTCTTTAACCAAGGGAATTGATACCAAAATGGCTTCTGAGAATCGTGATTTTGGTACTAAAATAAGCAACAATCGCCAAAGAAATAAAGAATTCACCCCCGAACAGCGGGCTACAATAGTAGCTAAGGTACGCCTCGGTAAATCAATGCGCGCGATTACTAAGTCCTACAACACCAACCCCGGCACAGTCTCTCGCACAAAGAGGCACTGGGATAACCACCACAACAACACCTTACAGCCGCGAAAAGGGCGCCCTAGGAAACTTATAGCAATATAGATTATTAGAGTAAATTCATTTATTAATTATTATCGGTCTATTATATAGGATAAGGCAATTTAAGAGCTTAATTTAAAAGTTAGTAAGCGTACCCTCTAATAGCACCTTTATAGCTATTAGCATTGCAAATAGCGGTCAAAAAAGCAAATAAAGCTAATAGAGGCAAATACAAAAGAGCAATTAGAACACGCCAAGTATTAGCTTCCTCAAATTAACAAGTATTTACTAGTATTTTCCGCTTCTAAAAGCAGCTTCTACCACTAACCTTTCCAATAGCTCTACTATACCAATAAGTGCACTATTCAAAACACACCAAATAACCCCGACGGCTAGGTCTTTCGCCGACCTAGTAAGAGCTATAGGAAGGACCTTATAAATATTCAACAACACAAAAATACAACTCAATCATCAATAGTTTAGGGAGGGATAATAAGGCATAAAAAAACACCATTGATCCCTATGAAAAGGGATCCCGATTCAGCGCGCAATGGATATACAAGTTGGAGCTATTGTCAGGCATTAAGGGAAGGCCTCCTTGACTTCCTCGATAAATTTAACCTCTTCCAACAGGATAACACCCGCATTTATATATCACAGGAGTCTCTTAATTAGTTACTTTTACACGGTATTAGGCCTATCTCTTAGCCTGCACATTCACCTAATTTAAACCCTATTAAGCACATTTAGAAGGCCCTAAAGGCCAAGTTAAGGAGATTACACCCCAAATTCATTAAATTAAAGAGAAATAATACCAATAGGGCGTTATTATTAAAATGGATCCAAGAGGCATGGACAGCAATATCTCCACACCTAATTTTAAAGCTAACAACATCACTTAAGAAACAGCTACGCGCAGTAAAGCAAGCAAAGGGATAGTATACAAAATATTAATATACATTTCTGGGGCTTTCTAATGGTATATTTTTCATTTAATTATAATATCTTATTCTGCCTTAATTGATGAGTGTACATGAGGGTGGAAAATGCAGGGGGGAGGATGTGGGGCTGGTGTTGTCAGACTTTTGGCGTGTCATTTTAGATGGATCGTGGTGGGGTTCATCAAAAGTCCGCGCGCAATCGCATCCGGCGGCAGAACTACCCCCAGCTGGGGTCACCGCCTACCAAATGCGGCGGGCGGTTGCGCCATAGCCTGGGGTGCGGCTGAACTGGCTGGCTTGGTCAGCACCCGCCGCCAGTGTCCCGATCGCAACCAACACCGAGGCATCCCAGAATCTGGCTTCTTTCACGATCCCAGGCGCAACGCTCTCCTCCCTCGCAAAACGTCACCGGCGCAAGGTCCCATTCGGCTTAAACGCATCCTCATCACCATGAGCATCAACATCGGCTCCACCGCCGAGTGGCAGTCGCTGCTCTCCAGCACCAATGTCGTCGTCGCAGACTGTAAATGCTCCTCCCCTCCACCCAACCCACCCACCCTTCAATGACGTCTTGCCGTCCCGTGTTCATGTTCATGTTCGAGCTCTGGCTGACATCCCCCCGCGCCACGCAGTCTACGCCGACTGGTGCGGCCCTTGCAAAATGATCGCCCCGCACTTCGAGAAGCTCGCCAACGAATACTCGCGCCCCAAGAAGGTGGCCTTTGCCAAGATCAACGTCGACTCGCAGTCCACCATCTCCCGCTCCCAGGGCGTCTCCGCCATGCCCACCTTCAAGATCTTCCACGGCGGCAACTGCATCGAGACCATCAAGGGCGCGAACCCCCCAGCCCTGGCCCAGGCCGTCACCAACGCCATCAAGCTCGGCGACGCGGGCAAGCCCGGCGACTCCTTCAAGACCCCCGGCCGCAAGCTCGGCGGCGAGTCCCTCTCCCAGCAGCCCGCCGCCCGCCGCGGACCCGCCCTCCCCGCCATGTCGTTTAGCCCCGGCGGCTTCCTCAATGCCCTAGTCGCGTTTATAGGGCTCTACTTGGTATCTCTGTTCTCGGTATGTGTGCTCCGGCGGAAACTCAGCCTTGGGGGAAGGAATGCTAACAGCACATCAGTTCGACCCGTACAAGGCGGCAGAGAAATCCATGTTCAACATCAAGCGACCGGTACAACCGAGCCAGGGAAGCGGCGCAAAGGTAAAGGCACCGGCACAGCGACCCGTCTTCAAGACACTGGCGGACTTGGGTGGCGAATGAACAGGATGGCGATGCTTAGATTAATTCATTATTGGCGTTGAAGGGTGGCCTCAATGGCCCAGGATCATTTACAGATTTGTTTTGGCGTTTTCAATTTATACACCGAATCCACACCAAAATTTCATACACTATTCGACCAAGTCTTTATTCAATGTGCAGCTAAACGATGCTGCCACCTAGCTGCCCTACCGATTATTGCGCAAATGGACAGTGTTCGAATCCATGAATTGCTATTCATTTATGTTACACGCTTAAGCCTCTAGCCATACCAAAGGCCTCATTTCTCCAGCGATTGCAAAACACTCTATTATGGTAAATACAGAGCCAATGTGTCCGCAAAGGTGCTGTTGTTCTGAATCGCCCCAATCCAGTCCACTCCATCTCGCTGAATCATTACTCTCGTGCCCACTGTGCTCAGCCCGAGGATCCGTGTTCCCTGTACCTGCCCTTCAATACTCAATATTCTCTCTTGGCAGTATTCCGGAGACTTGTTGCTTGCGCACGAGTCGTTGTAGTGGTTGAAAAACGAGTACAGGCCCAACCCATATGCGACCACATTTTCCGAGTCCACAATTCTCAACCCCCAGCCCATGTTACAAGTAAAAGCAGGATCATTTTGACATCCCGCTTGGAAATTTGGGTCGTAATAGAGGGAGTCTGCAGGAAATGGATAGGCCGCAGGGGGGAGTGGTTGAAAATATGGCTGCTCGGTTTGAGCATGTCCAATGTACACATCGCGGGTGTTAACGAGTTGGTACTGATAAAGAATGTGATGTTCCGAACCTGTTGCGCTCAGCCAAATGCGACCCCGTTCAGAGTTAATCAAAAGGCCTCGGCCCGCGAAGATTTCGACTCGATTGTATGTTTGATCCTCGAGATCATGATCTGCAACCCAGAGCCAGCAATTCTCCATCAGCAAGCCACCAGCAGTGACGGTGATGTGCATACTCATGTATGCAGCGATACAATTAGTGTTGACTGTATTCGAAATTTTGATGGCAGGGCATTCTGAGACTTGTAGCTGTGTTCCAGCGAAACCTCCGATGCGAGTGTGCACATCCCACATACCCGAAGGTAGACTGGGGGAGAAGAGGTTGTACTGAATCAGTATTGCCCCAGCCGTAGGGCCACGAGTAGATACAATAGTATCTGACCACTCTATCTGACCAACATCCCCAGGCTGCCCAATCTGGACAACGGGATATGGGTTTTTGATGTCCTGGAACTTGGGGCCAGTGGC
Organism: Calonectria multiphialidica; assembly: GCA_020623665.1. NCBI lineage: Eukaryota > Fungi > Ascomycota > Sordariomycetes > Hypocreales > Nectriaceae > Calonectria > Calonectria multiphialidica. Next base: position 158,530 of record JAHVYC010000114.1, read on the forward strand.
CATTATAATGGAGGCCAGGGATTCTCCCACAATCTTGGCATTCGGAGGAATAAATACCGTATCCGTAACCATGTAGATGCCTGCATCAAGGTACGCAATGAGATTGTTAGTGGCAGTGTAATTGAACAGCTGATTAAGAGCGAGTGTGTCATCATGTGAACCATCGCCAGCCGCGCCACTGACTCGAGCTGAGACAAGATATTGTGCATCCACTTGTTCATATTGGGGCTATCAAGAATAAGCGGAAGTTGATCGGATTCAAAACATCACTTGCCTTTGACCGCTCATAATATTTGTCGCCTTGGTAAAGATTGGCGTTTTGACTGGTAGAAATCTTGTAGTATCCTGTCTTGTCAAAGAGCCCTCCAGAGTCAGCCAGGTGCCCCTGCCAGGTATCAGTCATTGGATCTAATGGCCCTCTTTCGAAAAGCTCACCATGACAAAAACGCCATCCATGCCTGTCTTCACCATAGTTTCGGTGAGATCGACACCACCAGCGCCCAGAACCACCCTGTTTACATTGTTGAATTGGACATTTTCCATAATGAATGAACCACCACTCCCCATGGCGCCGGTACTTGTGCGCGTTGTGACAATGGCAGCATCAATATTCTCAAACCAGCTATCAATCATGGTTATAGAACCCACCGCGTGTGACACGTCGTCCATTTTGATTCCGATTCGGCAGTCCCTGAACACAGCGCTCTTGAAGGTCCATCCCCAATTCCAAGTCATCCAAATGGCAACGTCTGCATTGTAAAACCAAAGGTTACGGGCCGTGTATTGCTGGTTTCCTAGAACTGTCGCATTGCCACCGCCGTAAAAATAGAGGTCGTTCAATAGGCCGCCCGATCCCTCTTCGATGAAGAGCCCGGTATGCCTGTTTCCGGGGATCATCGAAAGTCGAAAAACGCAGTTGGTTATGGAGGATGCTTGTGAGCTGGGCCAATGAATTCCTACTGCGGGAAATTCCGGTGGCAGTGCAGTGGTGTCAATGATCAAGTTGCGAATCTGGCGGAAGAAGGTGTTGGTCGAGTTCCAGGCCAGTACGCCGTTCGGAAGGTATGGGTTCGCATCTATAAGAGCAAAGCTGTATTTGGAAAAAGACCCCGATGCTTTTATGGTCGGCCTGTCGTTGGGATCTCCAATAACTTGGGTGTAGTAAAAGTCAACGATAGCGCTGCTAATAAGGTAGGTTCTGCGCAAGCGTCAGAGGCAGTCGGGCTGGCAGCAGGCGATAGTCATGGCAGGCAAACCATACCCACTGGGGAAGTAGACGGTGGCTGGAGTAATCGTGCTCCCCTTGCACACTCCTGGAGCACATCGGCTTCCAGCACTGATGGCCGCGTTGATGGCAGCTGTATCGTCGGAAACTGGAAAGTGTAAGTATCATGCGAGGTCGTGGGCTCCCAAATCACCAACCTCCATCCCCGACGGCGCCGTAGTCCTTGACGTTCCGAAACACAGAGTAACGGCTGTCGGGAAAATATGGTGATCGACCAAAATGGCCAACATCTTCCAGCCAGTATTTGGCTTCAGCGCCAACAAGGACGAGAATAAGAAAGACAAAAATCTTCATGATGGCGACCGTGTTATGGTTTGGTAGATCTATATCTATTCAAGCTCTGTCTTTCTAAATGTTGAATGCGTCAGAGTGATTCCTCAGGCAATTGCAGCTGTATCAATTTGAGAAGGTGCCACTCGAAAACACTTCCCCTGCTAAGTCCGGTCAGCGCCTTGTTAAACTACTGTACCGGGAGTAGATATCAGACGTATTGGAATGATCAATAAAATAGACACTTTTCTTATTAAATGAACTGTGTGTAATTCGAGCTTCGCTTTGTTACGTGTGCTTCCCTGAGTAAGTATAGCTGGAGTTGAAGCGAGAGTGACGTAAACAAAGCATCTTCTCGAGACCGGCCGAAGCCCATTAAACTCACGATACCCCACGGATTCATTTTTTCTAGAGACCAGAATCATCTGGTGCCAAGCAGCCCATGACTGTCAACAACGTGGCAGCCGTCCTCAGCGACGAGTCACTGAGTCCAAGCAGTGAGGCAACCTTCCTTCAATGTGGCATACACGAGGACTCGGGAGGCCGCATAATACCAAAAGCTAATTACTGTAGCCTGTCATGGTGGCGTACAGGTCTCGCGAGGTCACCATGTGCCAGTGAGCCAGTTGTGAATTAGTATTCTCCGACGTGACGCCAACCTGCCACTCACAATCTGAAGCTAGTCGTCATTGGATCGTCTTATACATCAGAAGAGCGAACAAGCAAGGGTTTTCGGCAGTACAATGAGTTTTTGTATATTTTGTCGTATATGTTCAGGTTTCGACAAGACTATAACTTCTATAGTTGAGATTGCACCCCCAAAAATCCAAACCCAATGAACGCCATCCCATGCGGCCGCCACCATGGTCATAGTCCCATTATAATTCTAATTACTCGTTGAAAAATTTAAAGATATTCTTGGGAGCACGAACCGCGTGCAGTTCAAAGGGAGGAACGGGTCTCCGAGTCCAGGGCAACCGCCTGGCCCAGCGTGCCCTGGGCCATGCCCTTCTCGCCTGATCGCTTGCGCAGGACGTTCTCGATAAAGGCCTCGCCGGCCTTATACGAGGAGCGCACAAGGGGTCCACTGGCGGAGTATAAGAAACCCATGTCGAGGGCTCGCTTGCGCCACATCTCAAATTCGTCAGGGGTAACATACTTCTCAACCTTAAGGTGACGCTTGGTGGGGCGCATGTACTGGCCAAATGTGACGACGTCAACATCGACCTTTCGGAGTTCTGTCACATTGTTAGCTTCCGCAACGGGGTAAAATTTTATATCCAAATAGCATACCTTCGAGCGCGGCCTGAATCTCGTGCTCCTGCTCTCCAAGTCCCAGCATAATACTCGTCTTGGTGATAATGCCTTCCTTGCCTCGCACATCCTTGACGTGCTTCAACACGGCCAAGCTCTGTCGGAAAGTTGCCCTGCGGTCTCGAACATACGGTGTAAGGTCCTCCACAGTCTCCACGTTGTGTGCGTAGACATCCAGACCGCTCTCCGCCACGATGCGCACCATGTCCAGGTCTCCGCGGAAGTCACCAGTCAGGGCTTCGACCAGGAGGGTGGACTTCTTCTGCTTGATTCTCCGGATTGTCTCAGCAAAGTGTCGCGCTCCACCGTCGGCAAGATCGTCTCGGTCCACGCTGGTCAGGACGACGTAGCCCAACCCCCAGCGGGCAAGGGCCTCGGCGGTGTTCTCGGGCTCGTGGGGATCCAGGGGCGGGGGCTTTCGGTTCGTCTTGACACTGCAGAATCGGCATCCTCGGGTGCAGGTGTCGCCCATAAGCATGATGGTGGCGGTGGCAGCGTTCTTGTCAGAGCCACCCCAGCACTCGGAGATGTTGGGGCATCGCGCCTCCTCGCAAACGGTGTGGAGGCCCAGGCCTCGCAGGTCATTCTTGATGCTCTTGAAGTTGTCGTTGCCGGCGGGAATGGGCGTCTTGAGCCACTCTGGCAATCGTGTAATCGTCTTCTTCTTGCCAGCGGGGCCGACCTCGGCGGTTCTCAGGGAATAGGCCTCAGTGGTCGACAGGGGCTGTTCAGCGGACGAGTTGCCGATAAAATCGTCCAGGGACGCAAGCTGGGTGTCCTTGAAGTAGGTCTTTCGTCTCGGTGCAACTTTGCCGGGTTCCTTGGGGTCGGAGGGAACTGTAGCGAAAGAGCGAACGGCGGGCGAACAAGTCGCGCTGAGAGCCCGTCGGAGAGGGACGTGAGCCCGCTTGAGCGAGGGTGCGATTGATGCCATGACGGATGCGTCGGGCGCAGGGAGGTGAAATGTCGCTCAATGCAAAAGGAGAGAAAGTTCTGCCAATGCGATTTATGGTGGGATGTCCGGACAGGGATGGAATTGAACAAGAGCTGGCTGCAGCATCCTATGCAAAAAGTTGGGGAGCTCGAAGCCGACAGGACCCGCCACGGCCGCCGCAAAGCCGGCTCGCCACAGCTTCCGTCCAATGAGGGGCCCGCGGAATATCCTTAATCAGCTCCATCCCTGATGGCGTTCCCAACACCCACGCGATCAAGCACGTAAATGACATGCGGCTCGGGGCGAATGACCGAAGCAGCCTATTACCGGCGGTGCGCGATACTAGCCGCCCAGTAGCCGCCCAGCAGCCGGAGAAAGTCGCCGAGGAGAAATGGCCAGTGACTAACACCATCACTCGAGAACTTGTGCAAAAAAGACTAGGAGGGTAGGGCATGAGCAGCTGCACAGGAATTCATCAGTCAATAATAGGTGGGCGGGGTCAGGTATTCTGAGCAAAGCGTATAATACCATTGCTCTACTATCTACGCTAGCCTTCTCGTCACGGCTCATCAAAATCGTGATCCGTTCCCAGGACGCTCAAAACACCAATCCCCCATTTTGTAACCAACTCCAACCCCACCGAAAAGAACATAAATCATACTCCAAGCTGCAATCCTTCCGTCCAAGGGGCACAGAGACGTCCTCTGACCAGGCGCCAGATCCAGACCCGGCAACCTTGCCAGAAGAGTCCCCATGTCCCAGAACCACCTGCCTTCCTAAGGGGGTATCGCCGTAAAGAAATGAATGAAAAGGGATTACACCAGAGAAGAAAGAGACAGGATCAGGGCGAAACAAGAGATATTATTCCACGCTATCGATGCTGTCCCTTTCTCCTGGTTCTGCGCTCCCGGTAACGCAGCATAGCCAGAAAGAGATGCTGACAGAATGATAATGCTAATAGAAGTCCAGCCAGTAACAGGCACCATGCCGTTGTCCGGCGGTTTGGAAAGGGGATATTGACATCTCAAAGTCGCCAGCTGTTTGTCGCGCCAAAGTCTGGTGAGAAGCAGCTCGCCCCCTCGAGAGAGAACATTGAGCGCTGGAAAAGTGTGGGTTGCAAGTGTGTAAGGTGAAAGGAAACAGACTTTGCGGACTCTCGACAGCTGGCGACTACCCTTCAGACACGCCAGGGACAAGCAGAACCGGGGCTATGCGCAGCGCAGTCAACGCGCGCTAGGCGCCGTGTCGCCGGGGATGAATTGAAACATTACATGTTGAAACCCGCGAGGTGTATCGACTAGGAGCGGGGGTATGCTCGCGATGAAATGAGAGGACGCGGTCAAGCTCTCTTATCGAGGCAGAGCCATCAAAATGATTAGACTCGTCAGGTGAAGCAGAGGATTTTGCTAGACGGCCAAAGCCACCCTGCAATGGGTATCGTTGTGCCGTGGTTGACATCGTTTCATCGTCATGCCAAAGAAGTTGTGACCATGCGGTTGGGCAAGGCCGAACAAATAGGCAGAATAAGTGTTTAAAAGACAAAGGAAAGGTTTGAGTTGATGATCGCATCGAAGAGTTCGAAAGTTTGACAGTGAGAAAATCTCCCCCATCCCCCAACAACTTCCACCCCTGGCTGTGCCGCCTCGACTTACATCAAGGCAACGACAACCATACCGGCAACACCAGCGAAGGCCATCTTGCCGGCATCGAGAGCGACACCAGCACCGGTGGTGGTGGTGGGCTTGGCACCGGCGCCAGAGCCAGTACCGGCGGCGGAGCCACCGGAGCCAGCAGAGCTACCAGCGGGAGTGGTGTAGGGGGTAGCGACACCAGAGGAGACAGGAGTAGCAGTGGGAGTAGACAGGAGGGTGGTGGCATAGCCAGTCTCGGTGGGCTCACCAGTTCCGGTCCAGGTAGCGGTAACAGTGTGGACGCGGGACAGGCTGTAGGTCTTGGTCAGGGTGGTGGTGGCAACCTTGGTGGTGGTGTCATCAGAGGCCATGGCGAGAGCCGGGAGAACGGCGAGGATCATCTTAGAGAACTGCATCTTGACTGTGTTGGTTTCGAAAAATCCACGGTGTTGATGTTTTGTGTGTAAGTGCTTTCAAAGCGAGCAGCGATATATCGCGCGTCAGGAATTGTTTTTTGCAAGTTGAAACGTGGAGCAAACGGAGACTAGAAGAACGACGAATCTCAGAGACGACGATCTGTTTCTTTGGTCTTCGAATTCAAACAGGTCCCAGACAAGTTGTTGTTGTTTTGAGTTGTTGAGTGCCGACAGCTGGGTGGCGTGAAGTTTGTGTGTGGCCGAAGCGCGAGGCTAAAAAGAGCGAGTGTGTGCTGGATACTCGGTATCCAAAAGGGTTGTTATGTAAAGGTGAATGTACGAGCAGGTAGACTTTGCCAACGAAGTCTTTTCGTAGCGATCGAAAATGTGAAGGTGAAGTGCAGAGAGATCTCGGGAAGAGGGCGGCTCGTTTGGGGGGGAAGGGATCCATGAAGTACCTGAGCCGGGGCGGTGCGACAAGGGACGGCGCAGCAGGAACAAGCACCAAGCACCAGGCACGCCAACCAGAAATGCAACCTCTTCCTCAGCCCCAGGGCCCCAGGAACAAAGATTTTTTACTGGGTGACAACCAGAAACAGGCCGAGACTGACCAGGGCCCCCTCCCCCCATAAGGACGGCCCCGTGCGGTGCCCCCCCGTGTGGCCCCAAGTGCCGCCAGGCACAAGGCCAACAACCCAAACGGACACAAGCGTCGACAGCTTGCAGCAGGAGAGAGGCCAGAGGCCGACGGGGGGCGGAGACCAGGCCAAGCTGGCCTGGACATGTCTCGGTAGCTGTGACATGAAACGCGCCTAGCCATGCGAGGGAGTCGCGCGTACCTGTGACCTGCCATCAGACTCCAGACATTATTCAGATTCAGGACCCTGACACCAACATGTCGCGCGGAAATTAACAAGAGCCCAAGATCAGGCACACTCCCGACCAGGCCCTTGTGCCAGCGGCGCGTAACCACCCTGTGTCCGCTCCGGCCTGGCGTCTCTCTCTGTCTTGCTTCACGTTTTGCGCGCCTGCGAGGGCCTGGGCCTGGGTTGGCCTTCTTCTCGCCGCTCTCCCTCGTCGTCCCCCCTCTGTCCCCCCAAACCCAATGGCACTGTATCAGGCGGCATCATGCCGGAAACCCGCTGCCCATCCCCTGAGGATGTGCGGGATGTGCTTCTTTTCGTGTGTCAGTTGGATGGTGCGCGGTGCGAACGGCGGTGTCACCGTGCCGGACCAACACGTCTGATGGCGACCGTTGATCACTGCCTTTGATTGACTACGTCTTACATGACAATTCTGTCAACGGCCATTTCTAGTGGGGGAGGTGAGGGGGGGCGTAGGGAGGGGCTCTAATTGCATGCACAATGCAAGTTCTGGCACCCATTCCACCAGGTTGCCAAGGGAGATCTACGCGGGTGCAGCACATCTCCCAGACCACCCTCGCACGCAATAGTCGGCCTTTTCCTCATTTCTCCTTAGGCCCAATGGCTTGAGAGATGAGAGAATTTTTCTAGCAGCATCAGCTTACCGCCTAGCGACGGGGGGGGAGGGGAGGAAGCCAAGGTGGAAAGAGATCGTCCCTCTCTGTAAGAGTGCGCCGCCGTCCCGCACTCAAGCGGCGGGCCCTGAGCAGCCTTACTGGGCCACCCACATCATTGTGGCTCGCCTACATGGATGGAGCCGAAGAAATTTAAAGAGCTGCAGCAAGCTGTCTGCAGCAATCAGCCTAGGCCAGCTAGCTGCTGGGAAACGGGTCCATTGTGTTTGACAATGCCATTTCACCACGTCTGAATGGGGCATTTACATCGACCAGAGTAATTACACGCTGCGCCGTGCCGGCCCCGCGCCAAGTGTACTAATTACGCGACCTTGATCGAATGCGCGCACATGGCCCGTCATCGTCGCGTGGTTCAGTAGTTGAACAAAAAAGGACGGCTTAAGATTTGCATAATTTCCCTGCCACACGTGTTGATTGGCCGCCACTTGACACCATGGCCATGCCGACGAGGCTTGCCCCCTCCCCGTCTCGACTCCGTTCCTGAATGCGCCGCGCCCCTTGCCTGTTCCTGCGTTCGCTTGGCCGACGGCCTGCTTTTTCGCTCTTTCGTTTCTCAACCACCCCTGGCGCGCCTCTTTCCCCGTTGAGACGCCACGACCGTGCCCTGGGATGGCCTGTGGGCAGCCAACCTTGTTTGTCCGCGGGTACGAGCCCTCGCTGTCCCGACTTCTGGGGAAGAGTCCCAAAACGTAGCGTCCAAATGCTGATCTACAGCGGCCGACGGAAGAAAGAAGAAAAAAAACTTCTCGGCCGCCGGAAGGACAAGCAATGGCGCAACGCTTACACAATTTCCATGTAAAATGAGCTCCCTGTTTTAAGTTAGTCATCAGATCCTCAGAGGATCATTCGTGCCGCTTTGAATCGAAAGCTTACTTTCCCGCATTCCACTTCCGGCTGGTCTGGAGGAGACGACTCGTTGTCTTCCCCCCCGTGGATGGTCTCTTCGTCCAAGCTTGTTTTGCTTCCCCCGTCGTTCTCGCTCGCTCCTTTCGCCACGTTAGGGGGGGGAGAAAGAGGGTCCCGCGGGAGCGTTGTGGAGGATTAATTAATCGCACCTGCCAGAAATCCTTCTAAGACAGCACCAAGAAAAAAAATCTGCGTCATTTTATTTTTCCCGGTGACCCTCTCTTCGTTTCCTCTTTTTGCCTTTTGGCTGTTCCATGTTTGCGGTGCAGTACGTGGCCCGTACGTTGAAACTGAAACGTCTCCAAGAGAGGCATCCTTGTTTGACAACTGGGGACGTGTGCAGCTGTACCTCTCATTGACTCACGGAATCCCAGCGGCCTCGTGGTACGGCAAAACGGTCGCCATGTTTAGCGACCACAGGGGGGGGGCGCTTGGGCCTGTGGGCTCTCTATGAGAGATACGTAGAGAGAGTGGTCGCGAGCCGGGCGCTGGCGAGACGAGCCACCACCGTCAGGTCAGCACTAATCGGCTACCCGCCCCGGATTTGCGATTGGCTGCGCTCAGGTGGCTGCATGTCTCCCAGGCACTCTCACAGGCTCTCTGACAGACTACGCCTGACCTACCACTGACCTACCACTGACCAACACAGACCACCACCGGTGACACCATAGGCTCCCAAGCAAGACCCGTTCGGTAACAGCTGTAGCCGTGGTGCTGGTGCTGGTGCCGGTGTTGGTGCCGTAGCTGAATGCCGCAGCTGATGCAGCAGCTCTGGGTAGCTCCGTTGCTTGGGCCACGGCGCCTCAAAGCTGAAGCTCTCTCCTAGCGTTGGGCACTCTCAGCCACTCGCTGTTAATCTGTGGGCTCATGCAAATGCCTTCATTTGCGAGTTTGTGTGTGCCATCACTTTGCTAGACTTTTATGCCACTATTCATGGGACACACCCTGCAATTACACGGCCAAATGCGCTGCGGCCACGAGGTGCTGCAGCTAAAGTGCATATCTTCCTGTTATTGTTTTTTGTCAGTTAAATGGGCAAATAATTACAACAAATGGATTGATTGATTAGGTCGGTTGGGGTTGGGGGCGGGCAAGGCCGGCGCGCCCACCTTTGCTTCGCTGTAAGTGGGTGAAAGGACCACATGGCACACTATCCAGATTTCCCCGAAATCCTACTCCCAGAAACGGTAAGCAAATAAACGACCAATATGACGCAAGAATAAGTGTTGGGTTAATTGTATATTGCTTGATCACATGTGGCTGTTATTTATTTAGATTGTTTATTTTTGTCCTGCCTTCCTTCCCGTAGAGGGTGCGCCCACTCAATGTCCTCCTCGTCTCCGTCGAGAACGCCTTGGGCTCGCCGTCTTTTCGCCGCACCATCACTCGGCATGAATAGACAAGCTGACGTCAGGGGCACTTGGCCACAGCGTTTCAAGACACAGTCAGCACCAAGAAAGCAAAATACACAGCGTAGTATGGGAGCGAAGCGGCCTTGGCCTCAGTTCAACCGCTAGCCGGTAGTCGTTGTCCACATCGCAACGGCCACGCTGGCTGACATGCAGCCGGCTTGATTCGCTCACAACAGTGGGAAGAGCCGCAGCATGTCGTTTTCCCGAAGCTGCAGCAAGTTCATCTTGTCAAGTGAATGGGGAGGGAGGGGTATTTCATGCAATGTGATAGAACCCCAAGCCTCTCCGGCGCTGCCACATAGCAAACCGCTTGTGTGCCCTGTCGTGCTTTGCGCGTCATAGGGTGCTCATCGTGCCAGTATGGACAAAGCAACGGGCCACCACCGCCAGCGGGCAGAAGAAATGCATGGCACACACACGCACACACAGCCCACCGATTTCTCTTCAACTCCCACAACGAGGCAACAGGAAAATTAGTAAACAAGGTCAATTCTCGTAATTGTATTCACAAACAAATAGAATTGATGTACAATTACATCACAATATTAGCATTGCCTAATTTTTATCTACTCACTTACTTGTTGGGTGCTTCATTATTGTGTACGACTCATCCACCACATGCGGGGCTTCGCCTATCCTACCCTACACGAAAGCCGCCTCTTTTATTTTTTTTTTTTTTTTTTCCCATCATGGGAACAGCCGCCCACAAAAAAACATGGCGATACTACCTGATTGGGACGTGATTCGACCGAGAAAAACCAAACAGCTGATTTACCTGTAAATCATCGGGTTAGCGCATTGCCATGAAGGATTTGCATTGCTGCATACAACTAGCTCGGGCCCGATTTAGAAGCCGAAACAGGGTTGCTGCTCCTAGGCGGCTTTTATTAATCGCAAACACTAGTTGACAACGACAACGTGGGAATCCTTTTTTTTGTTTTTATATTAACAAAGCAATAGCAGATCCTATAAAAAGAATTGTAAACCAGCTAACCCAAAAACTCACACACCTGCAGCAAAATTAGACCACCCAAAAAACAACGTGATGCAAGTCAAGCCGTCCTCACCGCTAGCTCGGTCAAATAATTATGTTATACAAGGTCTAGGCTCGTGGCAGGTATCTGATCTATCATATACTTTCGTCTCTTCGTCATATCTAGCTAGCATTTGGGGTATGGGGTCATGACATCATAATAAAACTATTCGTACAACTTCGTAACACCATCCCGTCCCCTGGTTCAATTTTTCCTTCTCCCCAAGAGCTGGGCGAAACTCGTCGTGGTGTGCGTGCAGCAGCTAGCATGCGGATACGAGGAAGAGAGAGCGTCACACTTGTGACCCGGGTCTCCTGCCGAGGCAAAAAGCCTTGAATTTCTCCATCTTCTGCCAACCGTGTGTGACTGTGACTGTGATTGTGCGTGAGAGCGTGTGATTGTGAATTTTTTTTGTTGGTTTGTGTGGGTGGTGGTTTTTGGCAAATTTTTGAACTGCCGTCCGTCCACATTGCATGCTGCGCATCTGCAAGTGCGTCGTGGCGGGCCGCTAGTGGCGTCGCGGTTGATCTCTGTGTGAATGGTGATCTGATCAGGCATCAACGGCGCCGCCAACGTCGAAATGTGACCTGCTGCAACCCGGGCTAGTGCTGCGCGTCTCTCCTATCCCCGGGGACGTCGCCTTGGTCACTCACGACCTGTGGTGCCGTTTCTCGACGTTGATTCGAGGACGTGGATGGTTGGGCCCGGTTGGGGCGTATTTGGGTATTGGAACCGACTTGGCGGGCACTTTGTGTGTGTGACGCTGCAACTGGCAAGACCATCGTGGGGGAGGGGGAGAGAGAATAGTGAATCATTCTTTTTTGTGAATTATGGCATGTGGCCCGTTTTCAACGCCAATCCTCCTCGTAACCCAAAGTAGCATTAAAATATTGTGAGTCCAGAGCAGGAAGGTATGTGGGCTGGGAAGCAAAGGAAAAATCGTCATCGAAGGGAGAGGTATGCAAGGGTTCTCCGCCATTCTGCGAACCATATCCGGAGTCGTTTGCTGCATACATGTGTTTCCCCATGATAGGCCCCCTGGCTTGCATTCCCGGAGAGTGTTGTAGAGGTGGAGCGGCAACCGGGGTAGTGACCAAGCCCGATGCGAGCTCGGATTGGGTTAGTTGCAGAGGTTGGGAGAAGTTTTGGCAGGGGATGCTGAACACTGGAGTGTTGATATCATAGTCGGAGTAGATGGAGGGTGGGGGTTCTCTCGAAATAACCAGTCGTGGTGCGGGCTGTGTAAACGGGTTAGGCTGTAATTGCCGTTGGGGAGGAGGAGGAGGAGGAGGAGGTTGCTGCGGAGATTGAGTGGATGGCGGAAAGTAGTTGCCAGACCGATCGCCTCCGAACTCAGAGCCGGTTGCGTTTTGGGGACGAGGAAGAGAGCTAGGCCCGGCAGTGGGAGACCATTGCTGGGGGGGCTTTCGTGCGGTCTGCCGTACAGTCTGTCGTGAGGCCTTCGGTATAGACTGAGGAGCGGGCTGAGGAGTGCGTGGGACCAGGGACTGCGTGGTTCTTCCTGGGTTGCTGGATTGGGTCGCCGTTGTGTCGGTTGATCGGGATCGGTTGCCTTTCATGTTGCGCTTACGGGCACCATCTCGGGGACCAGACTCGGCCGGAGGGTTGAAACGGGGAACATCAGACGAGGAGCAGAACGTGGAATACAGGATCCTGGACTTTCTCCTCATTGGGAGATCCTCTCTGTACATGCAGATACTTCGCTCCTGGAGGTGGTTGTAGAGATCCAACTTGGTGGGCATCTCCTCGTAGCACCTCAAGCACACCGACTTGCCAGCGTGGGCTGGATCCAGAGTTTGCTGCTCGTTCCAGGTCTGGACCCTTGAGCAGTGGGTGCATTCCGCCTTCCCCTTGGATTCTTCGTCGTTGGTCGCACACTTGGTCAGATATCGCTGAGTGGATCGCTTGCTGTTGCATCCTCTGATGATGCCGTGGTCGGCGACGATATGCGTGACAATATGGGATGACTCGGCACGTTGCTTAGAACACGAGTTCCATGGTTTGGTGTCGTATTTAAATGGTTGATAGATGAAAAAGGGACACCATTCGCACGAATACTCGAAATCCTCGTCCTCAAGCTTTCGTATCTCCCACGGGATGAGGAGGGGTCGACCTAGTCGGCGGTGCGGTGTGGCAGCAGCACTTCTCTTCTTCTCGCGCTCGTTGCTGTCATGTTCCTGCCGAGACCGAGGCCTCTTCACTTGCGGCGGGGCGGTTGGGAGAGTTTTGGGGCTCGTCTCCTTGACACTGTTGTTCACTGGGGTCGGAGGCGGCGGGAGCAGGTTTTCGACCATGCTCAAGACCCCGTGGATATCAGGTTTCCTCTCTGGGACCGACTTCCACGAGACGGCAACCTCGTTGTCAGCGGCCAAGTTCGAACCCGACATCCAGTTCATATCAAAGGAGAGTTCGGGGAGCCCGCCCCAGGAGTCGAAACTCATGGTCGGATCGGGCATGTTGGCGGCGGGATTGGGGACATCGCGCGGAGTGGCAGGAGGCGGGTGGGCGGAGGTGGAAGACTGAGCGCCATACTCAGATGTCTGGTGGGTGGTTATGGAGGAGCCGGCATAGTCGGCGAGTGGGTTGAGGGACTGAGGCATTCGAGGGCATATCGAGACCCTTTTCGCAAGGCCGGCGGATGACAAGGATGATGATGATGGTGGTGAGTGTGAGAAAGAGGAGGAGGAGGAGGAGGATGGCGAGAGGATGATTTGGTTACAAGATGTCAGCGGCGTCGTCATTGATTAGGTTGCTTGGGGGGTGGATGGATGCGCGGGTGGGTGAGCCGAGGGAGGGATTTGGCAACAACTCCCCTTGCGCGAGGACTACGGGCGGCACCAGACAGAAAAAGAATACAATAATTGTGGGCTCCCCAGAGCCTCTTCTGCAGAAGGGGGCAAAGGGTGGTGGTTGGTGGTGGTGGTGGTGGTTTGCTTTTGGTTTTGCGAGAGAAGAGAGAACGAAACCGAGGCGGCTCCAGGGTTGGGATGGAGCACCACCAACCTTTTGTCCAAATCGAAGCCGGCCACTTTTGGGTCGGGCCAGGATGCATCTACTTGGGTGCCAATGACTCTTTCGGCTTTTTGTCAGCGGGCGGATTGGTCTTGAATCACTGAGTGATTGAAAGTGCACTTTGCATTTTCAAGGCAACCCCGCACCGTCCAGCCTCGATACGTCGGGACTGGGCCGGGGCACGCCAATAGCTGGGCCGTCTTGCGCACCGCGACGCTGTCTCTGGGCGCCAGGTGACCGAGATATGCCGTGGTTTTATGGTCTCCCAAGCTCATTGCACCGAGCCGTGCAGCCTTGGTCGCACATTGCCTGATGCGGCAACCGGCCCAGGGTAGGCCCATGTGATCAGCATTCACTTTGGCGGCATCATATTTGCTTTGGCCAGCCAAGCACAGTCAAGCACAGCCAAGGACCGGCCAGGACCAGCCAAAGACACCACCGGTGCTGCGCCGCCGTCCAACCATGGCTCTGCCTCAGAGCCTCTTGTCTCTGCTCTGAGGCCCGCCCGCCCTGGACTTCCATCAGGCCGCAATTTGGTCCCAACCGCAACCTTGACATGGCGCCGTGTCTGTGAATTTGGGAATCTCTTCCCGGGGATGGTGTCAGCGGCCAGCGTCCCGTTGGTCGTCGTCGTCGTCGTCGTCCGCCTCAAGAGCCTCACAACCCAGCAGAGGCCCAGCAGCCCAGCAGCACCACAGCCGCGGGCCTTGCGCCATGCGCCATGATCTTCCCCCGTCCGCCCTGTATTGCCCACCTCGCGCAATATTCTGGGGCGGGCAGCTAAACTTTTGGGCCATCCCCACCAGCTACTGGACGACGACGCTCCCGCGCCGGCCCGCCCTGCCGTTATGGCCCCAATCTAGCCCTCCTAGGTTGCTCTGGGCCGCTGGCCTGTCGTGGCAGACTCCCGGGAATCGCCGAAACGCAGCCGTCGCAGCCACTGGCGGACCACCGATGCAGCGCGCCTGGCTGCCTGTCCAGCGTCTCACCCTCCATTCCGCCTCTGCGTTCTGCCAATCCGCGGGCGGCGGTGTGCAGCATGCGAGAGTATCAGTGTGTGTCTCGATAGCGTTGGGGCTAGTTGGAGTGCAACGCTGGCTATGGCCTCGTGGTCGACGGGAGAGCGTATAGATGCGAAGGGCGGAATAACGTTTGACGAATGACTTCACCACGCCCGGCTGGGATCGGATTTCCTCGGATATGCCCGGGCTACCCTTACCTCTGATAGATACTATTTGTTGCATGGCCGACGGCCAGCGCCCTCGTTACATTTTGTTCGCCGTTGGCCATCTCCCTTGGGCCGGCGGCGCGGCAGAATGACGGCCCTCGGGGGAACGTTGTGCGTCATGGAGTCGTGATGCTGCGCGGGCTCAGAGCGAGAGATACGGGTGGGAGATACACGGCATTTATGTTGCGATAGCATGGCGACTCCACATGCGGGCGGCAGGCAATGGAGGAGCCCGCGGGCCTCAAGCCTCCCCGAAACGGGCTGATCCAAGGGTGATGCTGCTAATTATGAGCTACGGGTTGAAAAAGAGGGCTATTCTGGGTAGCGCAGCGGAGAAATCGCGATGAGCTGTCATGTTTTTTGTAAGAATTGGGAACTCGAGGCCTGGGAAGCATCGCAAAAGCCCGCAACACCTCTAGCTGTAGGCTCCGGAACCCGATCGTCGATCCATACAGGGACCTAGCTCGGGAGATGGCCTGTTGATTTTCGGTGCTTTATGCGTGCAGTAGCCTGGGATGCGGGCCGGTTGGTCCGCCCGCTGTATCGGATCGCTGTATTGAACCGCTTGCTGGTCTTGGCTGGCAATGCGATTGATATCTCTTCCTGACACGTACGTCATGATGGACGTGGCTTGATGTTACTTATTCATCCGACATGCTGGTGGATTGAATATTCAATCTGGTCTTGTGATCCAGTCTTAGTGAGGTTCCTTAAGCGATTAGCTAGTCCATGGATTATCGTAAACTTTCCCACTTTCAAGCCTACCCCTCTTGATTGTCTTGTTGATGCATCGTCAAATGCTGTCCTCGTGACGAGACTCCTCGGACGAAACATTATGCCGCGGTTAATGGAACGACTGACTTGTGATTATCCGACTTGCTCGCTTGCGTGGTTTGAAGAACCTCAAGCTCATGCAAACATGTGGATCAAAGTTGTATTGATGAATGGAAACGGGCTGACCCACGTAGACACCGTATCTAAGAATGAGGTCCAAGTAAAGAATACTCTAGTTCCGCTTTTGTCTGTGCTAGTGAGTAAATGGCAAATCCATCAAAGTTTCGGCGGACCAACACTGGGCTAGTCGAGTCCGAGCGCAGAGCATCAAATGAATTCGAGACGACCATGACCAATCCTTTTTAACCTTAATCGTAGCCTTCTGGAAATAGTAGCGCTGAATAAAATCAACAATCATGATGTCCTCTTGATGGGCATGTGACTTGACAAGGTGGAATCAAGAGGTCCATATATGAGACTAATGGATTTTACAACCAGGCTCAATGCGTTTAGAATTTACCTTTAAGCCTATCAACATGATAAGTTGTGCATTTTAACTCACGCCTCTCGTTAGGAAGGAGGACGTAAGTTCAATGTGATTCTTCTCGTTCTTCATTGTCTAAGACTCGTCGTGCATAAGGAGCTACCAAGCATGTGTGATTAAACCTGCTGCTCGCTTTTTTTCACTGGGCACGAACAACTGCAATAAATAAAATAATGGAATAAAATAAAATAAATAAATAATCAAATAACTAAACCCATACCGCAACCTAGAATGATGCCTCGCAGCGTAGTTGATAGTGTTGCCTCGCGGCACACTGGAGCAGAGTTGGTGTTACCTCGCGGTATACTTGAGTAGAGTTGATAGTATCGCCTCGCGACGAACTTGGGCAAAGTTGAGTCGAGCTGAGTCGAGCAGAATTGAGCAGGGTTGATGATGTTGCTTCGCAGCATACTTGAATAGAGTGGGTGTTACCTCGCGGTATATTTGAGCAGAGTTGATAGTGTCGCCTCGCGGCACACTGGAGCAGGGTTTGTGATGTTGCCTCGCGACAGAGTTGGGCACAGCTGGGCAGAGCTGGGAAGAGTTGAGCAGGTTTGATGATGTTGCCTCGCGGCACAGTTGAGCACAGTTGGTCTTGCCTCGCGACGGACTTGGGCAAAGTTGAGTCGAGCTGAGTCGAGCAAGGCTGAGTAGGGTTGATGGTAATGCCTTGCAGCATTGTTGGGAAGGGTTGAGCAGAGTCGAGTATGTTTAAACAGGGTTGATGATGTTGCCTCGCGGCGTGGTTGAGAGGATCCGAGGTCCTTCCTCACAGGTCCGTTGTTACTCGGTGAGAAATGTCATCCTCCACCGCCTCGTGAACTCTGAGGGCTGCCGCCATTGCCTTATCCCCAATCAGATTCAATGGCGTGTCGAAGCCGTGGTCTTTAAGCCAAGACCCCACTGGAGGCATATAGAGGGTCTGGAAAATGGGTGGCAAGGGCAGGTAGCATGCTCTTCTACCTGCAGTGCTTGTTACCTTGAAAATCCATCGTCAATTGTGAGTCCATGATGTCTGGGGAAATAAAATCAAGCTCACCATTCTCTCTGCCTGCTCGTGATATATCTGCCTCGAAGCGGTCTTCCGGATGAGCCAGGATTGTTTGTGCCAGAATGTCCTTGCGGAAAAATAACGAGACAAAGGAATCTGACTTGGCTTCAGCCTCTTCCCTGGTTACCAATCCCAGCTGAAACACGTTAGTGAAATAGATCGCGGGCAATCAAATCGACCAACCTACCTGCAGGCGTATTTGTAGCCTTTGGATGTTCATCTGAGCAACGAGCACCTCCAGCAGGCACTTGCTCGTGGCTCTTGGGAAGGGTTTCCCCGCGGTCCTCGCGGAGAAACGGAGGTAGAAGGGATTGTATATCCTCTTCATCCTCCTCTCTGGAAATCATTCTCAGCTGGGAATCAAGGTCAATGAAGAACACGAGTATTAGAGGCAGATAATCTTACAGAGGCGCCCATGTGGCTGATCTGGGTGAGGACCATGGAGGCCATCAGCTCCAAACCGGCCAAGGCGCCACCGCCGGGAGCGACGTCTGCGAGAGGACGGCTGATGTGATTGCCGAGGGCTTTCTAAGCCGCAGCGGCATCCTTCACGGCGTGACAAACACACCATTTCTCAAGAGCCGAAAGGCTCTTCTCCCTCTCCAGGAAATAGTTTACCTGCCGCCAATACAAGGCGGTGGCAGGAAGGAGCCTCTCAGGGATCTGGGAATTATTAGTAAGAACAAATCAGGATGAACTTAGTACTTACCCCCTTACAGGACTTCTTGTCCTTTTCGCAGGTCGCGCAGCGGTTCTTATTAGAACCCGCACGACAAATGAGACGATAGTCTCGATGCTTTTGGGTGAGGCAACCCCAACAAGGGTTGCCATCAGCCCTTGAGAACGTGACCTCACAGTCCCCAGTTGAGGCCTCGTTCAAGGATTTGGTGCACCCAACAGGAGGGCCCCCCACCCCCCCCCTCCCCCCCCCACCCAGCACTCTGTCCCTCATAAGCTGCGGGAGGGAGGTGGAGGTTGTGGATGGAAGTGGGTACATGACAGAAGGGGGAAGGAAGCGGTAGGGATGGGTGGAGAGGACGG
>JAHVYC010000115.1:0-174023 GCA_020623665.1 Calonectria multiphialidica
TTATCCTCTCCCCCCCCCCCACCCCCCGGCCCCAACTCCCCCCTACAGGTCGCCGCGCCGCTGTCGCAGACGCCTCCCCCCCCGCACCCACCGGGCCAACCCCCCCCCCAACTGCACCTTCCCGCCCCCGGGGGCACCCCCGCCGGGCCCCCCAAGCCACTCTCGCTTGTGGCGCGGCCCACCCCAGGGCGCCTCCCTCCCCCCGGCCGCCCCCCCCCCTCCCCCCCTTTTTTTTTTTTTTTTTTTTTTGGCCTTTACTTCTTTTTGCTTCTTTTGCCGCGCTGATGCGAAACAGGACGGATCATGCCGCCTCGGTTACAAAATAATCACCGCGTTTGAAATGCGAAGCCAATTCGTCTCACGGCATAACAGCTACACACGGTCTTTTTCCCTTCCCCCAGACAGGGGAGGGGGAGGGGAGAAACGGTGGCATGCATATAGCATCCCTGATACGATCCTTGATAACAGTCCGCCTGGGCCATTTGCTATACTGTACTCGCTACGCTACGTATTCAAGGTTCGAGCAGCCAAGCCCAGTCCAGTTCGGTGCCGGTTCCCATACCGACTCATGTAGTTTGCCCGCAAGTTTACGGCGTAACCCAACCGCCATTGTCGTAAATCGCATGATAGTCTGGGATTTCCCTCGAGGAGTTCCCCGTCATGGCGCCAACGCAGTGGCGCATACGTACCGGGTACTGTACAGATCCTGCACAGGCTGCTGGCTCTTTTTTTTTTTTTTTTTTTTTATAACAACCCTACGTACCTACGTATGTATCATCCGGAATGGAGCGTCGTTAGGATCGACACGCAGGACAACGGCACTCAGCGGTAAAGGATTCCCTTTTCCCGTTCGAATCATTCCATCTTCTCAAGTGGGAAAGAGCAAGAATAATTAAAAAAAAAATTATAAAAAAAAATTCAAGCAACACCCCTCCCCCTTCCCCCCCTCACCGCCTACTACTGGGGGCCGCCTGCTGCGGCGTCTGCGGTGCGGTGCGGACGCGGACGTCCCCCGAGCGGCAACAGGAGGAGCAGCGTGCAAGCGTCGGGGCGGGAGGAAGGCTTGCGGCGCACCAGATTGGCCCAGCCCGCAGCCCCCTTGAGACGACGTGCCCTAACAGAGCGGCCGTCGGGGGCTCCAGTTGGCCTGACGTGCTAGCCGGTTTCCAAGTTTTGTGTGTGCTTGCCCGGGCCTAGGGTCTGGGAAGATCATCGACATGTGAAGCACAATCGCCGTCTACTTGTTCTTCTCCCTCTCTTGAGCTGAACCGACCAACCGACCACCGAACGGGGCAAATCGGAGAACGGGGCCCGTAGTGTAGGAGGAGCCCAAAAGGGCCCAAGCCCAGAGGCGCCCATCCAAACATCCCAGGCCCCATGTTCCAAGCCAGCCCCCAGGAAGCCAAGCCATGGGACCAAGAGGAGACGATGAGTACCATGTCTTGCCTGACTGACCATGACAAGAGACAATTCGCGTCCAAGCCATTGGCCCACGGGCGGACGCCGGTGAGACACTGGCAGAGGCCATCCATCTCCATCGGACGGAGTAGGGGAGGGGGTGGTTGAAGGGAAGGGGGGCGGCCCCGCGATGGGCGATGCCAATGTCAGTCATGATTGACCTCTGGCCGTGTGCCGTGGCGTAGTTGTAGATTGACGAGACGGTTCATTTCGCCCGTCGTGGTGTCATGGTCGAACTCCGTAGCGTGCGTTTCTCTACTCCCCTTTGATGGATAAGATTCAATGGCCCATCACTACCACATCCAGCTCTGGCTAGTTTTTACCCGGGGTTGGGTTGGACATTTCTTCGGTCCAGTCCATCGTCCTCCAACGACGCGAGCGAAGCACATGCGGATTTCCAGGTAAATCGAACCGAGGATTTGAAAAAACCCGCCCCATCCCGGAATAAGCCTGACTGCAGTGCGCCCCCAGTTGCGTCTCTGCCGTCATGTGCGCTCCGTCCGTCGCCCTGTCGTGGGATCTGGGCGCTGCACATGGCTGGCTGGCTGCCTCTCTCCCGGCCAGTCAAGGCAGCGCTTGATGGAGCGAGCGCAGGTGTTGCAGGCTAACTAGCAAGCAGCAGCAGGTTTCGGCGGCACGGAGAGAGGGGTCGTTCGTTTTTTTTTTTTTTCCTCCAGTGGGTGATACCACATGTCAAATCCCTGCCCAATGCCGAGGTGCGCCATGTGGTTTTCCCCCCTCCTTCTTGTGCTGCTTGCTCTTGTCTTTTTTGGCCCATCTCGTTCAGTCCAACAGGACTGGACACGATGTAAGTTGGCAGGCCCAAGGTGGGGGGGATGGTCCGGAGAGGAGGAGGGGGGATGGGGCCTTGTCTAGCCCAGGTACGTACCGTCCCAGATCGGGCCCTCTCAGCCAGGGTCCAGAGATTCGCCTGCAGTTCTTCCGATTTTTTTTTTTTTTTCTGTTGGGAATTTTGTTGAGCGGGACCCTGCCCTTGGCGCCAGCTGCAAGGGTTCTGAGTGAGGAGGAGAGGACGTGCCAGTGGGGAACCACTGCCCCTGGAGGACGGTGCCGTGGTGTGGGGGGCACTGTTTATTTGTGCGCGTTCCTACAGGTCCCCTACCGTGCCAGACACAGATTCCACCGCACAGTACAGCTGGCGCCCGCCTCCATGGTGGAGTTCCTCCCCAAAAACCACATGGGAGGCTAGCAACGTACCTTATCCGGTAACATGCTCGAGGCTCGTTATCAAACCGAAAAATCGCCACGCACTGATTGGTTCGGTCGTTGCAGCAGCAATTGGCCATGTGTTCCCCTTTTTTCTTCATCCCCCCCCATGTGGTGATGCTCCCAGTCACAGTCACAGTTCTAAACCACCATGCCATGCCCTATTGCTGTTCCGTCAAAAACATACTATGTCCCCCCCTCCACAGTGCCCTGCGCTCTGTCCAGCCCGAAGCCCCACGTGTCCCCGGCTCCTGGCTCTGCTCCGCTGCGGCGGTCCAAGATCCACCCCGCCTTGCCATCTTTCTGCCGATCCCCAGCGTCCGCCTGGGGGGGGCTGCCAGCGAGCAGAGCAGAGCCGCTGGCCGAGTCAGGTCATGGTGGTTCGACACTCCCAACAACATCGAGGGAATCATTCTCGTGCCTCTTCTTTTTCAGCCTGTCATCCATTTGTCTATGCCTTTCGTCTTTGATTTTACTTGCCCTCTGCCTGACCTGACATGATTCCAAACTCCCGTATCCTGTAATTTCCGTCCCAGTGCCCCTCCCCCCTCGTCCAGCAAGGATCCGAAATCGCTGTCCGCAGCCTCCGGGAAGAGAGAAGCTTTTGTTGGGGCAACGAAAATATCTCGAAAGCAAAAAAAAAATAAAAAATAAAAAATAAAAAACCAAGAGGGACAAAAATTACAAGCCGTAGTCATCTCGATCCGCCTTTACCCTATTATGGACTCCATTCACACATTCCAGCTTCAACTGTATCCTGTAAACCAAATCGAAGGCACGTGACCATTAATACGTATGTAAGTATGAGTCCAGTCAAGTCAATCCATACCAGTCCATGTAACCTTGATGCATCATTGCATGCAAACGCACTGCTTCCCCGGCATCGATAGATACAAAAGAGGAAAAAGAAGAGAAGCACTGTGTGCAATCACTGTGGTTCGCCCATGATAAACTTCATCCCGTGGTACAGCTTGTCGACCTGCTCCCGCAGCTCCAGCGCATGGAACTCGGATGTGCTCTCCCGAAACCACCGACTTGTTGGGATATGGCTTGGGCCTCCGGATGCCTCATTCTCCCGAGGGTCACGTCCTGCAATGGGCCGATTTTGTCCCTGACCCGCAGATTGTGGTCCGAATTCGTCGCGTCTGTCCCAGTGCTGGCTGGACGGCAATTTCGCAGCTGCCCTGTTTTGTCCGGTCCGGTCTCTCGAGGGGAACTCGAGCATCCTGGAGCTGGCTTGATTCGGCCTGGGCGTGGTGAATCCAACCGCAGCTGGGCCGGGGGCCGGGGGCCGCTGGGAAGTACTTGCAGTAGCCTCTGCTTGTTGTAAGTCCCGTGCCTGTCCTGCACCCTGGCCAATAGGCCGATGTACATTTGATCTCCCGAACAGCATGTTCCCCGCCGGCGTGTAAGCCGGCTGGCGGGTTGGGGTCGTGTCAGGCGATTCGAGACGCCGCCGGATGTCGAGGTCGTCAATTGATGGAAATGACCAAGTGCTCGTGGCGGAGTCCGGACTGCCGATCCCATTGTCACATCTGGGCTGT
This sequence comes from Calonectria multiphialidica, assembly GCA_020623665.1. Lineage (NCBI taxonomy): Eukaryota > Fungi > Ascomycota > Sordariomycetes > Hypocreales > Nectriaceae > Calonectria > Calonectria multiphialidica. The sequence goes on from JAHVYC010000115.1 coordinate 4,230, forward strand.
TTGGAGCTGGCGCCATCTCCGTTGTTGAGCTCGGCATCGTCATGGGGGGCCTTTCGCTTTTGTCCAAGGGGGCTGCTGACAACATCTCCCGGAACCCTAATTTCTCTGTACTCTCCCGCCGCTTCCAGCGCTCCATGTTGCCTCTGCCCGTAATCGCTACACTGCCGGCTTATGTCAGATGAGGCAGCCGGCGTGCGAAGCTCGACGGAGGGCACCATGGTCATGTTGACATCACGGCTGTCGTCATCAGGTGCCCGGGTTGAGGCTGAGGCTGAGGCTTCGCGGCCCATTCCCGTACCGCTGTTCGTACAGCGCATGTTCTGCCGAAGGACTTGCCCCAGCCCTGGTTGAAGGTCGACAATCAGGGACATGATGCCCTCGGATTCACGAATCTGAAACGATTCAGGACCTCGACCCTTAATCATCTGCTGCAAGTACTCCATGTACTTGTGGTAGTCTTCGTGAGTGCTGTCTTCTTTCAGCAAAGGAGGCCTAATGAGACTGCGTAACTCCTTCATTCGTTGTTCCAAGGCCTTGTTGGCCAAGTCGTGTAGAGTTGCCTGGATGAACGACTTGACATGATCTTCAACCGTAGACCAAGCATCCATGATAAATGCAGACTTGTATATCTTGCTGTACCTTTTTGCCCAGACCTTGTTCCAGTCATCAATGGCCACCTCGAGCTCGTCACGGGCGGCGCCGACAGGATATAGCTCCCCCCTCGCCAGAAGATTCCGACGCTGCTCACACCAGCTGCTGACGTTTTGCTTGAGTGTCTGCACCAGGGGAAACTTGGCCTGTATCACGGGATGTGCGTCAAGTAATCGGAATACTTCAGTCCAGAACGGGTGCTCCGAGTAACTCTCAGACGACGGTTGGTCGAGGTATTGCTTGCTCAGCACCAGGCATATCTTCAGTATGTGCACCTTTTCTGCAGGAAGAACTGGGGAGTTTCGGGGATCAAAGACCGAGATGGGCCTCTGTAGAGTCAATGGCTGGATGTCCCCTCTCTGTCGCTGGGGGCGGTTGTGATCCAACTGGACTCTAGTTAGTTAGGTCAGGAGTGGTTGAGTTAGAATACAGACCTGATTGATACGAGGGAAAGGCAATCTAGCCAGTGCCGTATTATTGTGCAAAGGCCTATCCGGGCTCGAGGTCGGAGGGGTTATCGTCGTCGGTGCAGGGTTCCGTGGCTTCGTGCCTCTTGCATGTTCCTTGCCAGTCTTTGTGTGTCTCTCGGGTGTTTTCACAACACCGTGGTCCTGTCGGGACAAGAGCTGGTGGGACTTTGCCTGAGGCCGAGGCATGCCATCTCCATGGTCTCTTGTGTCACTGAAAACATTGAAGTGGTTTTGGGGGATGTTCGTAAAATGAGGCTTGGGACCTTCACCCGCCCTTGTTCCCGAATTCCGAGGCATGTCGGCTGGTTTCAGGGTCCGGCTTCGAATTGGCGAGCCTGCTCTAGTGACAGAATCAACATCAAGCCTCAGGGCGCCATCAACTAAAGAGACGGAGTTGTTCCACGTCTCTGTTCTCGAGAGTGTGTTCTCAATATCAGAGACGCTTCGGTGCTTGAACTCGGGTTCTTTCGTATTCCCACGGCGCTGGTCAGACTTGGAACGAGGCGTTACCATGTTGATGGGGACAAGAGAAGCGTGCTCAATGGCGTCAAGAGCAAATTAAGAGAAGAAACAAGAGTGCTTGACGATGGAGCAAAAGGAGATGAAGCAAGAATTAAGTACCCAAGGGAAGCAAGTTCCGTTTTTGCATACGCATTCGCATCAGGATGAAATTTTAGGGTGCATTAGGAGCAGAGCCCTAAGAGAGCCAAGTCGCGATGCAGAGTCCCATGGTCGAGTGTCAGGCAGCTGGCGGCCGAAATTGGTTGCCAGTTGCATCTGATTTCGATACAAAACAGGAGCTGTGGCAGCGTGTCAGTATTACGTGGTGGTGAATTAATGATACGAAGCATCACGAGAGCAGTATTAAAAAAGCCAAATACAGCGCTCATCCCTTCTCCCTACACTCACTTTCAATACCAAACCGCATTGCCTTGGCCTTGACTTTCTTTGTATGGAGTATGAGCTATCATCTAATAACCTAGCCATCCTGTAGTCTAACGCCCGCAACAAAAACACCATGCCATGTCTGAGGGGCGACAAACCAACTTCCAACAATAAAAGCCACCCATGTCCTGCCTACGAACGCCGTCGACCCAATCCGACAACCAACCAGAAATAAAAGGGGGGAGGCTAAATTGTGCACATTTCACGCCATCGTCATCATCATCATCATTCAATCACCACGGAACAAACCTGCCCTCCGTCTCGACAACCTGTCTCAACCTCTGGGGCATAAAGTCGATCCACATGTTGATGCGCTCCTGGTCGACGCTGGCCCAGGCATCGCGCACCATGTTGCGCAGCGTCTCGTCCTCCCAATCCTTGGGCGGCTGCGTCGTCCACTGCTTTCGCGGCGGCCACAGCGAGTCGAGAGGGCTCAGGTCCGGGCTCTCTCCGCAGTTAAAGTAGCACCGCAGACCATGGTCCTCCTTCCACTGCTGCACCATGTTGACCTTGCTTGCCGACCCGTGTGCAAACGAGTCGGTGTCCTCCTCGAGGATGAAGGCTTGCGGGCCCAGCGTTGTCAGCCACGGCTTGACGGCCCTCGCCAGCACCCTGTCGCGGTACTCGGGCATGGCCATGACGCCCGTGGAGTTGGGGCTGGTCGACTCGTCGTAAAAGACGAGCTCGCTCTTGAAGTTGTGGCCCACGGCGCCCCAGGCGTGTGCCTTTTTGACGTCCCGCGGCCAGCTAGCGTCGTCCTGCTCGCCGCACACGGGGCACAGCTTCTCGCCGGCGCGGGGTAGCAGGCGCATCTTGCCGTCCAGGCCGAAACCAAAGTGCAGCTCGCCGCTGAAACGCACGAAGCGCCAGTCCTGGGGCTGCGGGTAGGCCTCGAGCATCTTGCGTGCGTACTCGGCGCGCTTCTCGCGGGCCTTCTTGTGCACCCAGGAGCGCGCACAGGCGAGGCAGCGGCGGTAGCTGAGGGTGCCCATGGTGCGGTGCAGGGTGCGGGGGTTGCACTCCATCTGGACGCCGGCCTCCTTGGCCAGGCCGCTCCAGTTCAGGTTGACGTTGTCGTAGGCGTCGTCCCACAGGATGCTCTCCATCTTCTTCTGGTCGTCGTCGGAGATCTTGCTGGGCCGCCCGCGCGTCTCCTCCCACTCCGGGTCGTTGCGCTTAGACGCCGGCACGCTCAGGGCGGCGTAGCCCTGGGAGCGCGAGAGGTCAAAGTGGCGGAAGATGGCTGACTTGTTGACGGGCAGGCCCTGCGACTCCAGGTAGGAGATGGTGCCACGGACCATGGCCTTTTTGGGCGTGTCGCCATGCTTGTAGCCGGACGGCATGTCGTTGCTTGTGCTTTGGAGCTTAAAACGTGAGCCGCGCACCCGCCGAGAGCGTCCCTCCGTGTCCGAGTCCGAGATCCGGCTCCGGCCTTCTCCACGTTTCAACGGGCGGGCGGCGGGGAAGTTCGGCGGCGGCCCGGTTGGGTGGGTGGAGAGAGGATGATGATTAACAGCTAGCTATCGATGAGACGGACGGGGTGGGTGGTGTTTGGATGTTTTTGTCTGCTCCGTCGTCGTGGTGGGGTACAAGTTTCCAACGTCTGACGCCTTGCTTTCGCTTCCGCGTTGCCGCCCCTCACGTGATGCGCCCGCCCACCCTGTTCGCCATCCTCTGTGTGTGCCCCTCTACATCCACGACCACCTACCGCTGGAATGCATGGAGCCGGTCTTGTTTCAAGATAGCCGCCACAGCATCAATGCATCGCCGGAACAACATGTGGCATGCAAGGGTCGGTGTCGCTATGAATAGACCACAAATACACCGCGTGCACTGCATTCCTGTCCACCCGCACCTGTCCTCGTCCGTTGCCAGTGAAGTCGCACTCGACCATGCCACAAGGCTGAGACCCGTGTTTCACCCTCCATACCCTATAACGCCGGTTCCATCTAGTCACCCTGGCTAACCCGGTGGCATTCAATCCTTAGACTGCATGCCCTGATCTGTATTTGGTGGCTTAATTATTTCCCCATGTTTATTTTTTGAAATCCCGTTTATCAAATTCCACAATATTTTGATTTCCCCCCCCCACAGACGACCATGCTCTCTGTTCATGCTGGCCACCACACAACCCCACCACACACATTATGCCCTCCTCCAACTTTATCCAAGTCGCACTCAAGTCACAGTGACACACACAGACGCATAGCTCATCCAAATATTCTTTTTAACCATAAATATGAATTAATTTTTAATTCGTTTCGATTCAAAAGGTCGTCCACCTGTTTCTAGATGCCATTGACGATTAAGAAGTTAAATCCACCACATTTCCTCTGCCCTCTCGCTTCTTCTTTCCATGCAAAATCCCGCCACTCATTTAAACATTCCCAAGATATTGCCCCCAATATCAAACGCCGGAAAAAAAAACTGGGTGATTATGTCCCCATCTATACCAAAATATACACAGCGCCTTCCCCAAAATATAATTAGGGACCCAGATGCCAAGTCTCTTATGTAACTCCTCCATAAATCAATTGGCAATGTGGCCCAAATAATATTATGCCTTAGGCTTTTCCGGCCTCACGGACCGAAATCATGAATCGATCCTCTGCACCGACCTCTCCGGCGGGTCTCGCAGATGGCACATTAGCATTGCGTTCTGATAGAATCTTTTTGATCTCATCTGCAGACTTGGCTCCCAGCAGCGTCATTTCCCTGCTCAGTAAAAAGGCCACGGCAGCCCGGACCAACAGGGCGTCGCCTTCGAATACGTATACATCCCAGAGCCTTGCTGCCTCGTCGACGGCCAAGTGCCCGGTGAACATGCTGGTGAAGATTTCGCCGAGGAAGCTTTCCAACCTCGCTGGTTCGACGTGCTTGGAGAGGTGTTCGCGGAGGGTAGCCGACTTTAGTGACAGCGTCTGCAACACTAGGTTGCAGGCCGATGACTGAGCGCCCGGATCCGAGGCGTAAAAGGATAAAGGTAGAGGTCGGTTCAGAACGTTGGAAAGTGACACGAATGCTGCCGCCGCGTTGGGCAGGTTCAGTAGCAGTAACGCAGCGATTGTCTAGAAAACGGGGTTAGTGTTACAGTCTCGGAAGATTCGTTCTCGATTTTGTGCACTCACGTTGCAACCCGAGACGTAGCCAATGTCACTTCGGTACATGGCATACGCGCTCAGCACATCAACCAAGCTATCGTGGAGCGGGCCGCCGATCTCGAAGATGCGCAGATCTTTCCATGTTTGTTCGGCTGCGTCCTTGCGAATCTCTTGGAACCACTTTGCTTTCCTGACGTCATCCGCATCGCCCTTGTCGTCCTTGACTCTGGCCTCGACTTCTCTTGCTCTCGCGAGCGCCGCTTCAAACGAAGTTTCGGTCAGACCAAGCTCGTTGCCGATTGCCCGTGACCACACAACTCCTCGGCTTCGGGGAGCAACACCCTTCCACCATAATTCCCTGGTCCTGCGCTCCCGGACAGCTTCGTTCCAACGAGGGATCACATCCCTCTCCCAGATATACATCAAGTTGTCGGCCTTTACGTCTCGGCCCTCAATCTTGGCCTTCCGGGCAGCCTCTCGGCGCTCCTCGGCCTTGGCGCTGGCGGCCATCATTTTCTGGTATTCCTTCAAGTGTCGTCGTTCTTCCGCTGGATCCTTGGGTGGTAGCCATGATGGTCTTGTCCGGCTCAACACGGCCTCCTTTTCCTTGGATACGGGGAGTGGGTCAATCATAATATTAGTTTTTCGAAGTGGTGGAAGTTCAGGAGTAGATTTGATCCTCTCCCTTTTATCGTAAGGGTTGTCCAGTGATCTCCTGCTAGCGTTCCAAGTGTTCGGGCGAGCACCGTTTGCTCGCTTTGCCTGCTGCTCCTCCAGCTCATCTGCATGCTCCTCCAATTTTTCCGTGAGAGCCTTGGCTTCGGCGCTGAGGTCTGCCAGAGCGGCGTTCCAGCTGTGTGCGCGCGCCTTCATCGGGCTGCGTGGAGCGCCATCTGTCTTCCAAGAGGGTGATCGGAGGGAGCCCTGGGCCTGGGCGACGGCTGGGGTTCCATTGCCTATGCTGCGGACACGCTCCTTGGGAGCTCGATCGGGAGAGGGCGATACGGAATGGCTCCGGCTTGGGGAACGCTCCTGTGGGGGCCGGGGAGAGATGGGGACGTTGTCGAGGACAAGACCCTCGGGGATGTCGTCACCGTCGTCCTCGTCGCATTCCTGCTCGAGGTCATTGAAGGACTTGCGCTCACGAGTCGACTGCCAGCTGCCGCGGCGAGGCTTGACGGGGAAGTTCGGATCCTTGGGGTTGAGTGAATATGCAGGGCTGGGGCTTCGGCGGCGTTGAAAGGGGAGAGAGGCTGAAGAGGGACTGGTCAGGCGCTTGCGGTTGCTCGCGGGAGGCTCGGTGAGCGCGCTGAGGTTCGTGGAGCGCGGGTTGGCGAATACGTTGGTCTGGATGGTGGGATAGGGAGGGCGAGCTTTGGAGGCTGTTCGGCCGGATGCCAGAGTTCGACCGGACGGGGTTTTCGCAGGCAGGGAGCGGACGCTGATATCGGACGGGCTCTTGAGCTTCACGGTGTCGTTGTCGTCCTCGAGGCCAATGTCCTCGAAGTGGCCCACGTCGGCCAAAACACTGCCATCGTCGCTGCTGAAGGACTGGAACGATGACGATTTGGAGCTTTTGGAGGCCGTCATCCCGGGGGGAGAGTCGGGGCTGGGGATGGCGATGTTGAGCTCACGAGTGCGGATCATTGTCGCATGGTAGGGTCGAATTGCGGCTTGTTGAGGTCAAAGATCGGCACAGTCGGACAGACACGAGGTTTTGGTCTCGTGCGTCTGGCGGGTGTAAGTCGAGTTCGAGAGCCGAACGAGCGGTGGCGCCGTGATTTGATCGGTGGGACGTCAGCAGGCGGTGCAGGGTCTTTGGCTGTTGCTGGGCTGGATCTTGGGCCTGATGAAGGAGTGGTTTCAAAGGTGGCCAGGGTCTTGACTCGGGCCCAGAATTGGTCAGGGAGGGGACCAGTTCCTTAATAGGAATGTTATTGAAGCGAAATGAAATAGTGAATTATAGCGAGAGTAGAGTTTATGATGTGTGCAATGCGCATGCAATGTCGCAGACGAGACGAGACGAGACGAGACGAACGAAGCAGAGGCAAGGCGAGGCAAAGCGACGAGGCGGAAGCGACGGATCGGTCAACGATGGCGCTTCCGGCTTTGGACGTGGTCGTTGCTGACGCTGCAATACTACCAAAAGCAGACACGAGCAATTTGTGGGCTACTGGGAGCAAAGGTGGGCGTGATCTGTGATCTGGGGAGGGGGGAAGGGGAGAGGGGAGGTAGCGAGAGAATGTCCGTGAGGAGGATCAGATCCAAGAAGAGTATAAGCGAGGGCGATTGGGGATCCAGGTCCAGGCAACGAGAGACGGGTAGTTGGGTTTAAAGTACGGAGTAAAATAAGCAGAGAAGGAGAGACCGATGCCGATGTGGTTTGGGGGGTGTGTGGAAAACAGGGAAGGAGACTGAATGAATGACGACGATCGCAAGGAGGAAGGCGCCGTCAACGAACCAAAACCGCCAGCACGTCCGACCAACCAATGCACCTGCCCTGCGCGCCACTTTGTGCCAGTTGTGTGAGTTGTGTGCCAGCCTGACCAAGCCTGTGCCTGAGCCTGTGCCTGTTTTGTGCCAGAAAGTGTGCTAAAATAATGTGCCAATGCACAACGGGCAGGAACCTTCATCCTCCCTCCTGGCCCCTCCTGACCTGACTTGACCACGGTGGGAAAGGTCGGCAGGCGGGCACGGAGTTGGAGGCCGGCAAGGTACGGGGTTTTGGAGCGGCAGGTACCGTCGGCGCAGCAGCCATGGCGCCTGCTAGTCATGTACCCTCATCTGTACCTGGAGACGGGCGGTGCCAGACGTGCCAGGCGTGCTCCAGGCGTGTGCCAGGAGAGCAGAAAAAAAAAACAGGAGACCCAGAGACGTGCTGGGCCAGACCCAGGCCAAGACCAGGTCAGACAGCTCGGGAGGGGCGACAGCTTAACCCAAAGCAGCAATGCACTCCCACAACGGATGGACAAGCGTGCCGAGTAATGCATGGGGCCGTGTACATGTCCGCTGCGCTGACGCGGATGAGTGACTTTGGACTTTGGGGCGCACAAAATTTGCCCGCCATCCGATGGTGGCATGGCCTTATCGTGTCAAGCCATGCGCAGGGGAGCGATGGGATGGGGACGGATGGGGGGGGGCGAGGACAGTGACGGGCTGGGGAGGGGGTACTGTGACAGCACGCCAGTTTTGGGCGCAGAGGTACAGTGCCAGCTCGCAGTCAGCCCAGTCTCCAGTGCGCCCAGTGCTCCGGCACCCCTGCCTCTCGTAATCTCGGCCGCATATGCGCGGCTAATAAACCCCCACAACGAATCACATCCTCCCACTCGTCTTCACCAGAGTTGGCTTGGGGCGGTGGGTGGCTGCTTTGTGGCCGTCGATGAAAAATAAACGTGCATTACCTCCTTTCTCAATGCCTCCTGAGCACTACATATTGCACTCGCCAGGCTCGCCCGTTCTGGACTGGATGGCTGTTGAAATTTGCGTGTCTGACATCTTCACCATCCCGTCTCCAAGCCTTCTTCTCCACATGCCTCGGGCCAAAAATAGGCCATGTTCCGTGACTCCCAGTAACCCGTTGGTTGTCTGCCGCCAATGGACCCGCCCTATTACACGTGCCTCCTTTAAACCATCAACACAACAACAAATGTTCCCATCGTTCCCGATCTTGCCCCGGGCTGATGCCTGTACCTGCTGTCGTTTTCTCTGATATTCGTACAAACCTGCTGCCAATAACAATCCTGACAATGTCCACCATTCTTAACCCTGGATAAGACACAATGCCCAATGCCTTTTCCGTGTGTTGGTCCTGTTGCCTGTCTCACGGCTCATTGCGGGGATACTCGGCCGTCACTGGCCTGACGCTTCGTCTTCTCCTCCACAGCCCTGCCCAATTTTTCTTTCTTCTTCTTAAACATGGGAAATGTAGATCCTGCCTTCCTTGACACCTTTGTCTGGAGGTCGCCCCAAAAGCTGTCAGATAGGCCCTCTGGTTTGATGTCTCGACGCCCAACCTCCCGTCGAGTCGGTGAATCAAGTCTTGCGCGAGTGGCGGGGAGCTTCCCGATTGTTCTGTGTTCGGACCCCTGCTTATTTGGCGTGCTGCCCTGGGTTTGCAGGCTGGGTGACTTGCTGGTTGCTGCCAAGCGTTTTTCGAACTTAGCCGCATACTCTGATATTCCCTGTCCAAATTTCGGAGCTGAAAAACCTTCTTGCTTGACCACAAAGTTGCCGACGGGGTTTCTGTTATGATCTCCATCTGCCTCTTGTTTCAGGAAAACCCCCCCTGCCGTCCCGGCAATTGTCCAGTTGTTTTTGTCAAACGACCGGGGCTCCTCAGTCTTAATTTTGTGCCGTGTGGGTGTGTCATCGTTGCTTGTGTCACTGTCCGTGCCATCGCGTGATGAGCCAATCTATGGCTTATCGGCCGACAGTCCTGGTTCTGGACTTTTCTTCTCTGAGCCGGTGTGTGTGAGTGTAACATTTCGGGCAATTTTGAGATGAGGACTTACTCCTGTGAATCCACCCCGCACTCGCGCCTTGTACTTGCCCGGTTCCTTTGGCCTTGGGTTTGTGTGTCGTTTTGGTGAAGATTGGCTTGTAATATGGCACAGAGGCCGATCTGACCCAAACCGGCTTTGAATGCAGCGCTACTAACATCGTGCGCTTTTTGAATGTTGGACGCGTTGACCATGCCACTTTCTTAGCTGCGGAGGATGCTGCCCGTCTGGGCAGTTGCAATGGGTTAACCAGCGAAAATGAGTCCAATTCATTGCCGTCATTATCTTGGAACCGGACCCGTCTTGGCGAGGGCTTCAAAATCCCCTTTGTGCTCACAGACTCACGATGAAAAGGCCGAAATTTGCCCAGTAGTCCTTGCTTCTCCCTGTCCCGCAAGTGCTGCCCAACAGCTAGGGCATTGTACATGATGGAAGTTGGGGTCAGCTGTGTTTCTTCGTCGTGACTGTTTGTGTCGTTCGCTGGTGAGTTGTTTGGGGCCATCAAGAGGTCTGGCCTGGGCATTCGGATGGTGTCCGGATTACTGTTGCGATGATCACGGTTGAATGGAGCCCTGAAACTAGGCGACTGTTGATTTGTGGCATCGGAGAGGCCTCCGAGTTCTTGACTCAACATTGGAGGCTGCGAGGATGGGGGAGCAAATAGTCTCAAGCCGTTTTCGTCCTCGGAATCCTCGACGGCGTTGCGATAGTACAGAGGGGGCGGGGTCTTTCTGATAGGCCCTGGCTTCCGACCCACGATTGGCTTATTGTCATTGACATCATTCTCGCGACGAGAGGCATCCTTGTTGATGACCTTGGTAGATAGATCGCTTTGATGATACCACCCAGGTGGAAACCCAACGTCGCTTTCGTATTCCTCTTGCTTCGGACCAAGAGCGAACTCTTCCTGACTGTCATTTTCATTCTTGAGATGTGTGGGGGCAGCAAAAGAGGTAGCTGCATCTTCGTGGTCCGAATCTCCCTTGGTCACGCCGACCAAAAGATGCCTGGTTGGTGCGGAGTACCTTAAATTTGCTTGCCCGGGTGTATTAATGGGTTTACCCAGTGAAGTATGGTCCTGGGATATGCCGGAAACTTCTGACGAGTTATCTGATCGCTGGGGGGATGGCTTCTCCGTGACGGGCTGTCTCGCCGGCAATGCACCACAGCCAGTAGCTTGGAGCATAGAGTTGAACGATGGAATTGCAATATCCCATTCAGAGTCGCTCGATAGGTCTGATTCATCTGAGGAAGTTTCTTGTGTTAGGTCGATCGATGGGCTTTTGGTAGGTGTTGTCGGGGGAGGCACCGCTTGAGCCCTGCTTTTGGCGGGCGTGGACAGAACTTGCCGGGGGCCTGCGGGAGAAAAACTTGGTACTCTTTTCTGAGTTGGGATGGTAGGCTTTTTGACAGACGTAGTCTCCTGGTCTGAATCTTCGCAATCCGCATCAGTGGCGGCCTCTTCCTTGGTCAAGGTGGAACGAGATGTCTCTTCCTTGGGGGTCCCGACCATTTTGGCAGACCCTCCGGCAGCTGACGCCTTGAAAAGGACGACTGAGTTACCTTTAGCTACTTTTCGTTTCTTGGCTGGGCTGTCCTCGGCATGGCTTTGAGCCTGTCTCTTTGGTGAGGCCTGGACCTTTTCGATGAAACAGTCGGACTCGTCGTCATTCTCAGCAACAGGCCTTGGAGCTGCGGATGGAAGCAACAAGGGTGTGCGACTTCGCCCGTTGATGACAGGACGGCGGTTCTGTGACGAAGACGCAGGGGACTTCTCTGGAGGGGGCTTGGGTGCTGGGGAGGGCGTCGATTTCTGCTTAGGCTGAGGTTGGGTTGGGGTTTCTGGCGCAGCATCTTTGGTCTTGGACCTCTTGGTAACTCGGGGCTTGGTATCAACAGCCTTGGTTGACTTGCGCTTTGAAGCAGGAGAAGGGACAATCTTCTGGACCGTGCAATCACTGCTCTCTTCCGCAGATGAGATATCGATGGGGGTGAAGGGCGAGGCGCCATTGACGGTGTTTGTCAGGCGACTCGAAGGTGGCTGAGAGGATGCTCTACCACGTACACCTACCGGTGTCTCTGGACCCTTTCCAGCTGGCAGAGCTGTTTTCTTTGGAGTGTTCGGAGTGGAAGGAATTGGGTTGGGGCCTGGCGAAGGACCGACGCTTCTGGATCTCCGCGGGGTCGTGGTAGTCGGCTTGGAGGCACCCAAGCTGGAAGGCTGTCGTGGAGGAGGAGTCTTTGCCCTGTTGCCATTGTGTCCGCGCTTGGTGCTTGAAGGCGTGGTTGCCCTCGAGCGCCGAGAGGAGGGCGCCATAGGTTGAAATGTGGTTGTCGATGCTGCGTTGGCTGGGAGCAACGGCAATGCAGCAGCTTATGCTCTGGTTTTCAGGTCTTCTGTGATTGTTAGGGCCAGATGCCTTCATTACACATACGATGGAATGACATACCGGGTCGTGATAGAGGAACGATACAATCAATCAAGGAGAAGCGACGAAAACAGGTGATGAAAACAAGTGACGAAAACTGGCGACGAAAACAAGAACAACTGCAAGTGCAAGAATGGGAATTCGGAATCTAGGCTGCCCTCTCGACAAGAAAGTGGGGTAGTAGAAGAGAAGAGAATTACAAGACTGTGCTGCGAGCAAACACCCAGAACCACTAACCGAGTGTTTGTGTCAAGGTGAGGCAGAGGTGAGCAAATGAGATGACACTGTTCGCCGGGCCAACTCGCGCATGTGAACAAACCGGTGAAGCAAACCATATGCACAACCCCAAAACTCACTTGGAAAAGACACCCATTCTTCTTATTGACGTAAAGTGAAGTGCCCGATCCTTATGGCCCTTTTCTTTTTATTTGCATTTTCCATGCCCCGACATCTATGGTATCATTACAGATCATCATGGTCCATGCCTATCCGTCACAAGCCAGCAGTGCCCCGCCCTTACATTCTCTCTCGTCTGCGAGGCGCCGCTCGGATAATATCGTCGACTCTGAGAAGGAGCTATGGCCACGAGTTAGTAAAAAATTCAGTGCTAAGCTAGTGAGATGTCGTAGTTGGCTTACCTCTGCTGCCTCGCTAGCGGATGAGACCACAGCCTTCTTCAGCTTGTAACTCTCAACAACACCAAGGTCACGCATATCGGTGATGCCACCGCCGGGGGTCATCAGGTCCAGGCCATATGTGGTGAGTCCGTCGTAAATGGCCTTTCGCAATCTGGAGACGAGCTCGCCAGAGTCCAGACCAGCGTTGTCGGCCAGGATGGTGGGCAGCTGTCGCAGAGCAATGGCGAAGCTGGAGACAGCCATCTGTCGCTTACCCTCGACGCGGGTGGCCGCCGCCTCAACAGCCTTGGCCATGAGCATCTCGGCACAGCCACCACCGAGAGTGGTCCTGGGCTCCTTGACTGTCTGTGACAGAACGGCCAAGGCATCGTGCAAGCTTCGCTCGGCCTCGTCCAGGAGCTGTTCTGTGGCACCTCGGAGCACAACGGTGCATGCCTCTCCTCCAGCGACGCCCGAGAACTTGATAAGGGTGTCCTCGCCGATAATAACCTCCTCGATCAAATCGCAGTGACCTAGCTTGATCTGGTCGGGGTGGTCGAATGTCGAGGCAATCTCTCCGCCAGTCACCAGGGACAGGCGCTCAATTCCGTCAAAGTCGGCGTGCTCAATCGACATGATGCCGGCATCGGTGAACAGCTGCTCGGGCCAGTTGTAAATCAGTTGACGGTTGATGAAGCAGTTGATGCCGTGGGCCTTGATCTTGTCCACCTTGGCCTTCATCTTCTCCTTCTCGGCCTTCTCCAGGTCGGCAAGCTTGCTCGTCGAGGTGACCTTGACTCGTGCACCGAAAATCTTGACCTTGTCCGTGTCCATGGAAGTGTTGGCAACCAGGATCTTGGCATTCTCCAGACGCTTGGGCTGGTTGACACCGATCTTCTTGTCCAGGATGAATCCCTCGTCGAGGTACGAGTCGCTCAGCTTACCACCCGCCTTCTTGATAATCTGAATGTGGGAGAGGTCGGATGACTTCAATCGCAGGACGGCGTCGACGGCGAGTTCAGCAAACTGGTCTCGGTCCTGGGCCAGGACCTTTGAGCTGAGAGTTGTTCGGGCGATGGCGAGCAGGTCTTTTCGGAAGGCCTCGGGGTTCTTGCTGTGGTCGACCGCCGACTCCTCCAGGGCCTTGAGAGCAGCCTGGCTTGCTATTCTGTAACCCTCAATGATGGTCTGGGGGTGGATCTTCTTGTCGACCAACTTCTCGGCTTCGCGGAGGAGTTCGGCGGCGAGGACAGTTACTGAGGTGGTGCCGTCACCGACTTCGTCATCCTGAACCTTGGAAATGTTGACGAGGACCTTTGCAGCGGCGTTATCGAGGGCGATCGACTTGAGGATGGTGGCACCGTCATTTGTCACCATGATCTCGGCGGTCGAGCTAGTCATGGTTAGAAAAAAGTGTTATAGGGGGTGGGGGAGTTTTCTATTAGCAAGCAACATACGCCGACTGGAGAATCTTGTCCATGCCCTTTGGACCAAGGGTGCTCTTGACGAGGTCACCGACAGCGATGGCACCGACGAAGGCGGCGAGACGGGCATTCTCGCCCTTCTCCTCGGTGGTGCCCTCTTCGAAAATCTGGGTTGGTTGGAAAGACTGGCGGGGTGGAAGCGGACCGAACTTGTTAGCTACTTGGGACATTTCCAAGACACAGGCTGCAACCCCTAAAAAAAGTCATGGGGAATTTGGGAAAGACTCACCATGGCGGGCAATCTGGCAACTTCACACGACGAAACCTGTCAAAACAGAGGGGGATTGTCGTCGAAATGCTTCAGCCTTGGGGGGCGCGGTGTAGCCTCTTCGAAGCTCCCAGCTTAGCACCAACAAAAGTAATCCCACCCCCACTAGGCGACAGGCACCGCTGCGCTGGCTGCACGTGATTTGCCCCGCGGTCGAGCAATCGTCGGCAGAGGAAGATCGCTTCTCCGTCGCGCACACTTTGTGGAAAGTGTAGAACACCAAATTTATGCTGCACCAGGTCGGCCACCGCAACATCTCGAGCCTCCGCACGCCCCCGAGCACGCCTCCCTCGGTCAACCCCTGCGTGTCGCCATAGCCTGAAAATTCGCACGCGCCCCGGAGCCCTCACCACGCTGCGATTTTCCCGGGAACCCTACCGAAAAAAATAAATCCCGTATCGTTCGCCTGAATAGAGAGCGGGGCAATTTTTCTGCACCCCTCCACAACCACCAAATCGCCCATCATGGCGCCCTCATTCGACCACCTCCGCGAGGCCGACCTCGACGACGACGAGTTCAACGAGGATGATATTGATATTTCCGACCTGCGCGAGCGCTTCGAGGTTCAGCTGGAGCAGGGCTATGACAGCTTCGTCGTCATCGACGGCCTGCCCGAGGTCAACGAGGACCAGAAGCCCAAGCTGGTCAAGTTCTTGCTGAAGAAGCTGAACACTGTTGGAAAGACCCGAGAGGACTTGATCTACATGCCCATGGGCGACAACGGAAAGTCTCTCCGGTAAGTCGCATCCGAGAACGAGTTTATGAATTTTTTTGGGGGCTGCGATCAAGTTGCTGACTTGCGTCCTTTCAGTTTCGCCTTTGTCGAATATTCCTCACCCGCCGAGGCCGCAGCTGCCACCCGCCAGCTGGACCAGGTCCCCCTTGACAAGAAGCACACCCTCCGCGTCAACAAGTTCACCGACATCGAGCGTTTTGGAAGAGAAGGCCGAGTCGATGAGAAGTACCAACCCCCTCACATTGACGAGTTCGTCGAGAAGGAGCATCTGCGATGGTGGCTCAAGGACCCTGCTGGCCGAGGCCGAGATCAGTTCGTCATGTTCCGCGGAGACAACGTCGGTGTTTACTGGAACAACGAGAAGGACCAGCCCGAGAACATCATCGACCGCCAGCACTGGACCGAGACGTTTGTTCAGTGGTCTACCCTTGGTACCTACCTGACCTCCGTCCACGCTCAGGGTGTCCAGCTCTGGGGTGGCGCCTCCTGGTCGCGACAGGCTCGATTCGCCCATCCCTTTGTCAACCTCGTCGCTTTCTCCCCCACCGAGAAGTACCTCGTTACCTGGTCTAACAGGCCAATTTCGATCCCCGATGAGGGCCACCCTGCCCTCTCCATCGACGACGATGGCAAGAACTATGTCATCTGGGACATTGCCACCTGCACCCCTCTCCGATCCTTCTCCAACCTTGAACTCCCCAAGCCCGAGGAGGGCAAGCCCCCGCCAAAGCTGCAGTGGCCCGCCTTCAAGTGGTCTGCCGATGACAAGTACGTTGCCCGTCTGACCCAGGGCAACTCCATCTCCGTCTACGAGCTCCCCCGCATGAACCTCCTCGACAAGACCTCTATCAAGATTGAGGGTGTCATGGACTTTGACTGGGCCCCCGCCAACCCCCGCCGCGATGGCGTCAAGTCGTACGAGCAGCTCTTCTGCTACTGGACCCCTGAGATTGGCAGCAACCCCGCCAAGGTCGGATTGATGAGCATTCCCTCAAAACAGGTTGTGCGATCGCTCAACCTCTTCAGCGTTAGCGACGTGAAGCTGCACTGGCAATCCGACTCCTCATATCTGTGTGTCAAGGTTGACCGTCACTCCAAGTCCAAGAAGTCCCAGGCCACTACCCTGGAGATCTTCCGCGTTAAGGAGAAGGGCGTTCCTGTCGAAGTTGTCGACACCATCAAGGATACTGTTATCAACTTTGCCTGGGAGCCCAAGGGCGACCGATTTGCCATCATTACCACCACCGAGCCCGTCGGCGTTACTGCCGTCCCCCCCAAGACTGCCGTCTCATTCTTCTGCCCCGAGAAGGCCAAGGGACAGTTTGTGGGTAACTTCAAGCACCTAAGAACCCTCGACAAGAAGAACAGCAATGCCATCTACTGGTCCCCCAAGGGTCGCTTCGTGGTCATTGCCACCATCCACAACCAGCAGAGCTCGGATCTCGACTTCTTCGACCTCG
The DNA here is from genome assembly GCA_020623665.1 of Calonectria multiphialidica. Lineage (NCBI taxonomy): Eukaryota > Fungi > Ascomycota > Sordariomycetes > Hypocreales > Nectriaceae > Calonectria > Calonectria multiphialidica. Next base: position 20,890 of record JAHVYC010000115.1, read on the forward strand.
ACTTTGAGGGCGAGAAGCCCGAGTCTGACAAGGACCTCACCGCAAACCTGCAGCTTATGAACACTGCCGACCACTATGGTGTGACGGATGTTGAGTGGGACCCTTCAGGCCGATTCGTGGCAACATGGGCCTCTGCCTGGAAGCACTCTGTAAGTTTTATTCATGAGATTTATTTGTTTGCACACGTTGCTAATGACTTTCCAGATGGAAAATGGATACCACATCTACGACTTCAGGGGTGAGGCTCTTCGAGAGGAGCCCATTGAGAAGTTTAAGCAGTTCCAGTGGAGACCTCGACCACCCACCATGCTCAGCAAGGACGAACAGAAGCAGATCCGCAAGAACCTCAGAGAGTACAGCCGTGTCTTTGAGCAGGAGGATGCCGACCGCGGTGCATCCGCCGACTTGGCTGTTGTGGAGGCCCGCCGAACCCTCCTCGACGAGTGGTACTCGTGGCGCGAGCAGATCGAGCGGGAGTTGTTGGAGGAGCGGGAAGCTCTCGGCCTCCCGGTCGACCCTACCGCTGCTCTTTTGGAGGCAAAGACAAAGACCCTCCAGGGCGCTGGCGCAGAACAAGATCAGGTCATCGAGGAGATTGTGGAGGAGGTCTTGGAGGAGAGCGAGGAGATTCTTGCTTAGATGGACGGCTTCTCTTTTCTTGCATTCGGCAAGGAGTGATTTGCTTGTACTGGTAGAAAAATGGTCAGGGCGACGGTTCACATAATGAAATTCTTCTACATATCACACAGGACAGGCATGGGTTCCGGGTTGGTTGAAAAGCACTTGATATCTATCAAAGATTTGTTCATTTGTTGATTGGCCGAGGGCGAGTGAAATTACTCTATTCGCCTGCAAGGTAGAAGAAGGATTCGACGATGATGAACATACGGCGTATAGAGACACTAGATAGGGTTTCTGGACATGGGGTTGATGGATACCAAGCCTCGCAAGCCAGTGTTTGTGAGACCTCCGATTGCGGCTCTGAAGGCGGTAAAAACTGTGGCGCCCTAAATCGACTTTTTTTTGTTCTCATTTCTGGTGTTGTTGAAATCTCCACAGTTGCTAAGCGGGCTATCTATGTTTTCTTTTTCCATTTTTAGTTCCAATTTCGGATTCGCGGCTCCCCCCCCTGATGATATGATCATGCATGGGATACGGACCCTGAATAAAATGGAGTACTAGAGGGGGCTTTTATCTGGGACGTCGGGACTTTTATGATTTGTTTCTTTTCTTTTCTGTCTCATGCGATTATATGCGGCGGTGAGTCTGGGAGGGGGGTTGTGTTCGAGTAGCACCGCTAGGGCACGCACTCCAAAGCCTCGCCTAAGAAACGATGGTAATTTCCTGTTCAGCGTGGAGGTACAAAGTGCTTACGGGCGATAAGATGACTACGGGAGCGGGAGGGTTGACGACTTACGCGTAAATCTAAACGGCACTCCCAAGGGCTGAACCGGCCAGACGCTATCTCTCCTACATGTTACGTCGCAGATGGGTAGAAACAGATGCCAAGAAAGCCGTCGATTGGGCAATCCAGTTGGGCGAATCCTGCGGTCCCATTATGCGCAGCGTGTCCATGTAGAACTTGCAGAGACGCGCAGTTTCCCTGTTTTGGCTAATGCTATCTCATTTATTTGACACTAACCTGTTGATACCTCATTGCCATCTACAAACGAACAAAAGCCCGCCATCCACCACCACACCGCGAGAACTCGGCACTGTTATTCCGGGAGATACCCCGCATCAAGAGGCCAGGTCCAAGCTGGGATTGGGAAAAAAGAAATATCATGCGTTTGGTCGGTGTCAGTATCAAGCCCGCAACCGCCAGAGAAGCGGGTCGAGTAGCAGCAGCAAAAAGGTCGAGGCTTGGCTGTTGCATCCGCCCAGGCACCAAATCGCACCACACGTGGAGAAGTAGCACGTCCCAGAGGAACAGCACCGGCGTAGATACTCGATGCGGACTATGACGGCAGGGGTCTTGACGACAGTATCAGACAAGTCGCAATCGCAAAGGACAGTCAATTAGGCCGTGTCCGAGGTATCTTTTGGGGTTCTCGGTTATGCCCATGTTCGAGCCTGCATCTCTGAGAATACGAAGGCTCAGAAAGTTCCTGTCTGCGAACTAGCGGTACGAGCGTTGCACCCAAGTTCGTAATATGTTCGTTCTCGCACCGAGATAGTACATGGGTGGGGTGATAGACATCGCTTCACGGGATCGTCTTCCGGAAAGTCCGAGCAAAGCAAGGTGCCAAACGGGTCCAAAAAGCAAGTATGTCTTGTCAGCGGGTGTCATTTTTATGACATCTTGATTTCTACATGGCTGTGGTTTGTTATGTGCTGCTTTCATTTGTATACCCTCATCGTCTTTCGGCTGTTGAGTTTGCCTGGCAATATGTCGACTTGCAACAGCAGTCTTGGGGATTCGCTTCACAGGCAATTTTGGGACGAGAACGACAACTCACTGACCAATAGAGGCCTGCATGTCCCTCACGCCCGTTTTATTATGCGCTGTGTATTGGACCAATAGTCTGGGGTCGGAGTAAACAAAGGTGCGGGATATCCACACACAACCTTGCAGTTGGGAGGATGAAATGCGGGCCCCAAAGATCCGCACGAGTAATTCGAGAAAGTCTCTTGCCAAGACGCCAGGAGGGCAAACGCCCCGACGTGATGGATTTGATTGAACTCAAAAAGCTCTGACATTTGGTTCGACGCAGAGCATACCCGAGACTCCGTGGCTATTGCTCAAGCCCGGCTCTCCAGACCCTTGAGAGATGAAAGAGGCACATATGCAGCTGAGCCGTTTTGGTTGCCGTCTCAAACAAGAAACTCGACAACGACCGACCGGGGCCGCGTCACTGGCCGGGCGCGTGGGCATATAACCCAGGGCAATTGGGGCGATTCGGAGGGCAATCGAACGAACTAGATGCAATGCCGATGCCGCGGGGTTGTTCGGTCTATTGACAGACAACCAGATTCATGCATGTCTCCCTCCAACTATTGACTCTGTCAACGACTTTAGAGTTCAGGAACAAGGGTCAATAGCCGGCTGAGGTAGTAAATTCGCAGGGATAGGCCGAGGTACGGCACCCATCTCCGCAATCGCCTTCCACATTTGGGCTGAAATGAAATGAACATGGCGGCTTGCAGTCTATTCGTAATGCAAACACTCCCGGGCTCGACGAAACAGTGCCGCATCAATCGAGGCAACCCAGCCCAATACAGATCTGTCACCGAAACCATGAGGGCTTCCATTTGTAAACGGCCCTCTCTTTCTCTCTCTCCCTCACTCTGCGAGATCCATCTCCGTCTTACGTCCCATACACACACCCTTGCGCGCTCCAGCCCAACTCTGAACTGTGCCGCGTTCCTGAACGGGTCCCCCATTTCGTATTCTCCGACCGTGAAACGGGCTATGCGTGCATCATGACGCCGCCTGGGGGAAATTTGCCAGGTGCTTGGGCCATGTTGTATATATAACCCTATGCGGTCGCTCCAGGTGTTCTTCGGACGACTGGTCTAAGCTCTGACGTCTTTCAAGTCAAGTTCACGATGAAGTCATCCACAGCCTGTGCCCTCGCCGGGTCGGCCGCATTGGCCCAGGCCGCCTCCAACTGCTCCAGCATCACGCTGCCTGCTTTCGATGACTTCACCATCCTGACCACCCAGGGAGTTGAGGTGATCAACGCAACGGTGTACCCTGGAACTTCCCCAGTCAGCTTCTGCAACTACAGCGTTACCTTGACTCACCCCAATGCCGACGATGACGTCTATGTCGAGCTCTGGCTCCCTCTCTCCGGCTGGAACGGCCGATATATGGCAACTGGCGGAGGCGCGTACCAGGCAGGATACGAGGAGTACCTCATCGAGCCCATCCTATCGAGCTATGCCACAGCCTATACAGATGCCGGTCTCACCCTGGGCAACACAATCGACCCTCAGTCGGGATCATGGGGACTTAAGTCCGACGGTACCATCAACACGGAACTGGTAAAGAACTTTGCCTACCGTTCCATCCACGACATGACTGTCGTTGCCAAGGAGGCCATCAGCTCCTTCTACGGCAACTCTGCCAACTACTCGTACTACAGCGGATGTTCCACCGGAGGCCGACAGGGCTACTATGCGGCTCAGTACTACCCTGACGATTTCGATGGAGTCCTCGCCAACTCCCCTGCGCTCTTCACTACCAGACTGTCGCCATCCCTGGCATGGCCTGTGGCAGTCCAGAACGACATTGAGGCCCTGCCTCAGTGCATCTTCGACGCCTACACCAGCGCCATGATCGAGGCCTGCGACAGCCTCGACGGTGCTAGCGACGGTTTGATCTCTCGCCCAGACAAGTGCGACTACAACACCACCAAGCTGATCGGCACCAAGATTGCATGCACAGACGGCGATGTCACCATCACCTCGACCCACGCCGAGGTCGTCTCAAGCATTGTTGCTGGTCCTCGCAACAGCACCGGAGCCTTTGAGTGGTACGGCATCACCCCCGGTGCCGACTTCTTCTACCTCTCCAACACGACCACCGTCAACGGCAAGACCGTCATCAACCCTCCCAACGTCTCCCAGCAGTGGATCCGTTACTTCCTCGCCAAGAACGCCAGCTTCTCCATGAATGACCTCACGGAGGAGAAGTGGCAGTCGTACTACGAAATCTCCGTTGACGAGTTCAGCTCAACCTACAACGAGGACGCCTCCAACCTCACCGACTTCAAGCAGTCCGGAGGCAAGCTCCTTACCTGGCACGGATTGGCCGACCAGGTCATCAACTACCAGGGAACCACCCACTACCGAGGCATCCTCAGCGAGAACATGAACATGGCCGACAGCAAGCTTGACGACTTTTACCGCGTCTTCCTTGCCCCCGGAGTCGGCCACTGCACCGGTGGAACTGGACCTATCCCCACTGAGCCCATGGCAGCTCTGGTCCGCTGGGTCGAAGGCGGCCAGGCCCCCGAGACCCTCACTGCTTCCGTTACCAGCTCTGACGGAGTTTCGACCACCCGAAACCTCTGCCTGTACCCCAGTAACCAGCAGTATGTCAGTGGCAACTTTACTCAGGCCTCCAGCTTTACCTGCGCTTAAATTGTCCATGTAAAAACCCCATTTTGAAGTAGAAATGCCAGAAGGATATGGCTTGCATGTGAAGGGTCGCTAGTTTTAGCGGATGGTTGTTGGAGGAATTTCCTATTTCAGTCACACAGCCATTGTACAACCAAGATGTACTATTTATCTGAAATTTGTATATATTTATTGTACATAATTTACAACCCGCTTCAGGTTTTATCGTGGTAGACATCGTTGTTCCTATATAAGAAAAAGAGGTAAGGTCGTTGAGCCGTGAAAAAAAAGAAAAAGCCGTCTCGCCAAACCCCAAACACTGATGAAATGGTTGTCTTCTCATGCTGTATGTATGATTCTCATTCAAACTCCCCCCACTAAAGAACGTTCCGTATATCCGACTCGGCTTTTACGACCAAAGTTTTTTTGAAGTATTAGAAAAAGTTATTATCCATCATTTGTGGAAGAAAACAGGATGATCTGCTGGGACTATCCAGCCACGATGTCTGCACCTGGTGCGTCTTGACGTATTGTGTTCGTATCTTCTGCGGCGAATCTCCTTCGCTCTCGGTGCTCCGCGCGCCGTCTCGATCCATGTGTTTGACAGGGGGAGCACGCGGTGTGCGGTAGAGCTTAGGGTTGGGCTCATCGAAGGGGCGACCTTGTGGTGGAGGGCTGTTTGGAGCCTGTTCCGACGCCTTGCCAAACGTTCCAAAGCTCTCGTTGTCTCCTGTCATGCGGAAGTTGCTTGGGCTAAGGCAGCTGTCTATGTCCTTGTACAACTGGCTGGGACGTTCTGGCGACCCTGGCGCTTGAGGGTAAAAGTCGTCCTCGTACTTGGTCCACCCAAATTCGTCCACGCGCTTCATGTTGGCGCGGCCGCGGCTGACAAGGGTCCTGGGAGGTCGCAGCGGTTGCTCCGCTGGCCTCTGGAACACGTTGGGATAAAGACGCTCTTCATACGCGGGCGCTGGAGAGGCCTGCGACGCCCTTTGGTGTCCATGCGTGCTTTCTGTGGTGGGAGGAGGCGGCTTATTGCCTCGGCCTCTATCATGCACTGCACGTAACTTGGAGTATGCCTCGCGAGCTTGTGTTCTATCCCTCTCACCCCTCTTCGAACCTCCGCGGCTGAAATTGGCTGGGGGTGGTTGTTCGTATTCCGGCTGCCTGGTTGCATATGGGTTGTGCTCCTCATATTCAGGTATCGTGTGATTCTCAACCCTTCTCTGGGTTGCGGGGTTGAAGTTGGAGGTAAGAGCGTGAGCGTGATGTGGCTGCTCCGACCGCCTCTTCGGGTTTGGATGAGTTTCCTCATATTCAGGCACTCCGTAGTTGTCTGCCCTTCCCTCTTGCTCGTAGTAGTATTCGGCTTGAGGAGGAGGAGGAGGAGGCTGATGGGCGTAACTTGGTTGTTGGTGCTCGTGCGGGTAGAAGGTCTCCTCATGTATGGTCAACCCATACTCGTCTAACCTCTTCTGATTCCCGTGACGGACGGGGACGTTATAGCGACCATTGTGATACTCTGGATCCTCGTCTGGACTCAAACCACGCTCTTCATATATTGTCATTCCATACTTGTCCACCCTCTTCCGGTCTCCGCGGCTGTTGATGGTGTTGAAATGACGAGGAACGCGACCTGGATCTTCAACCATTTCCGAGCTATAGTTCTCTTCATATATGGTCATGCCATATTGGTCCGTCTTCTTCCGCATTCCATGGCTGCCGTTTGTGTTGACGGAGTAGTCGGAATAGTTCGGGTGATCGGTCTTGACTGGATGCAGGGAAATATTCTCCTCATCTACTGTCATTCCAAATTCGTCCACTTTCCTTCTATTATTGGAAATGTTGCCAATCGTCCGGAAGGTGAAGCTCGGGTCGGGTCCGGTGCTCTGGGACTTTTTGGCCGAAGAGCCTCTTTCGCCAATGACATGGGGAGCGATGTGACCGAAAAACTGTCGAAGTGTAGGGAGGCACGAGCATATGACAAGAAGATGTGACTCAGCGAGACTGCAGTTCAAATGTTAGCTAATTATCAGTCGGTGGAATGAATACTGAGTAGACCTACATGACTACAGCTGTGCTTGACACGGTCCAGGTAATGTCAGTGGAGTGAAGGGTAGGTATAAGGAGGTAACACCGGAGGGCAGCGGTAACGCATGTTCTGATGACAAAATAAGTTATTAAATGTGCCATTAGTGCAGATTAAAGATGCTTACACTGAGCCGATGGCGAAGAAAATAACGAGGCCGATCTTTTGTCTGGTTGGCATTTGCAGCCCCGCAATCATCGGAACCGGCATCAAGAGAAGGAGGAAGTCGGAGAAGGCTCCCAACGCAGCTCGAGCGATGTAGAGTTTCGGTCGCTGGATGCAATGGCCCGGTAAACTCGGAGTCCAGTTCTTTTGTATGGGCATGCATCCAAACATAATGGCGAAGAAAATGGCCGCGTTGTACGCGGCCATGAGAAACAAAGCAGACCAGCTTGTCCACTTCCACCAGACTTGTGGCGACAAGTGAATGTAAAACAGACCCAGCGAAGTTTTGCAGAAACCAGTCATGACGGCATTCAGAGCGGTTGTGATGACGAGATCCTGGCATTTTTGGTCAGTCTTCAAGACACATTGCAATTCACGGCAGCGAACACTTACACGTGCTTGTAGTTGGGCCTTCCATACCGACATCTCCCATGTATGTACGCCGATGAGTTTGTCGGTGAAATTTCCTAGTCCTTATTAGCATTTCTTGGGTCGATGAATCTTGGGTAGTTGCCTACTGATTTCTAAGGATTGCATAGCGACCGAGCACATCCAACCTAATAACACACACGCTGCGAGCAGTCAGACACTGCGCTTTACGGGACGCCGACAGAACGGGCGTGGCCTACCGAATTGAACGTCGAATTTACGCAGTAATCGTATCTTAACATAGGCGTATTGAGCGAAAAAGAATGTCGAAAGAGGGAGGCCTATGCCAAAGACGATGTATGCGGTGACATCGTGTTGCTGCTTCGGGTGATCCAGGTTGACCTCGTAGCCCGGCGGCGCGGGCATGAGGACGGGAGTCCCGTCGACAACGGTGATGTTGAACTTCATTGTAGGGAAGCGATCCGAGCCCGGAACCTATGTTTTCGACTGTCCCCTAAAGGATCGCGCGTGTCTGCTCTCAAAGCATGACCAATATACCGTTACGCCAGCGCACCGCGGTCCGATTCACAAACGAATGGAAGAGAAACCAAAAAGAGGGCCCCTCAAAACGAAGGAAAGGGAAAGGCCATCACAAGAAGGAAAAGAGAGTCACGGAAACACCGGTACATATTAAACAAGAGGCTCAGATGGAAATAAGTGGGAACCGAGGCCAGGAAGATCCAGGCCCAAGCTGTCCAAGAGCTGATGGAGACGCACCTCACGGCAAGGCCCGAGCTAGTTGCTGAAGACCTGGCAAGAGATCTTAACCCAAACAAGTCTAGGATAGATGGTGATGATGTGAAGCACGGACAGAAGCTCCTCCTCAACTGCGCCAGCCAAGGCCGTGTAACGTGGCTGGCCGACGAGTCCATCTCGTCGGCCTTGGCTATCCCCTCCAGTGAAACCATCGTGGGACCCCGAACTCCCGGGATCCTTGCCCGTCTGGCGGTAGAGCTGACAGTCGCCCTTGATAGAGAAATGGCCGAATTGTCCGTACCAATCAGTTGCGGAGGCAGAGGAATAGTCAGCAGCTGACAGCGGTTCCATCGGCTCTTGAGCGAGAGTGACCCCATCTGTCGTACACCATAGTGATCCAGGCTTTATTTTGCTCACTGGTGGGAGATGAGGACGGCCCGAGCACTTGCTGAAGACTTTCGGGATGCTTGTTCTGTCATATTATTTTCTTCTTTTTTTGCTTTTTTGCCCACTCTGAATCACCGCAAACGGCAGATGCGTTGCAACCTTCCAGGCAAGGCTCTTCGGCCGGGGAGATGTGACGTGTGTATTTTTAGGGCCCCCCCTTCGACAGCGCAACAAGAAACGCCACAACTCACCCTCTGGTAAATGAGCAAAGGACAGGCCGAGGGAAGTCGGAAACATCTCGCGCGCAGATTGGACGGCCGCCAGGGGCGCATCGGCGCCCCCGCATGCCAGAAAGTGGTCCCCCAACAAGTCAAAGCGGCGTCAAAGCGGCCATAGTATGATCTGCCTCTGTGCTAGCGGACGGTATCTTTTTAGCGCGGCCCTCCCAGGTGCAACGATTCTGGTCGGAGCAGAGGCCCATTTCTGGGGCACGCGATGACGCAGGTTTTTAACCGTGGTTAAGCTTTTTCATCGTCTCGGCAGGTTTCGAGACAGCGGCTGTCTGCCATTCCCCCCCTGCGCCAGCTGGTTGTGGCCAAGACTTGCGAGGGTTCGAAGCCGTCATCGTGTTTGTTGTTTTCCTGTTCCTGGTAGCCTGCTGTGTTTGAGGCTGCTTGCGCTAGCCTTGCGCTAATAATTACACACTTGTTTAAGAGGCTGAAGGAGCCCGTTTCATAAACACGGCTCAGAGTTGGTGCGGGCGATTGCGTGGACTGTAGTGTCAGTCGCTCAGTTGCTGTTGGCCTACGCCCGTCTAATGGCCGCCACAACGGATGTGAGCCCTTGAAGCCGGATGCTCAGCTTTGTTAGCTGATCCTTTGGACAAACGGTCATGGGTTTGTTTGGCCTCAACTACTCTGTAACTAGATTCCACTGGTCAGGCTGCCCCCTCAGCCCTGACTCCCCCCCCCCCCCCCTCTCGGCTGAACTACACGTGGAAACACCAAAAGTACGAGCTTGGACTTGACGCTGCGGCCCATCTCCGAACAATGAGAGCGCACCGTCCAAAGTTTCAATACCGTTCTTTACGAGTATGAAATGAGAACTGCAGTTGGCGTTTGATAGACAACATGCATCTTCACCCAGGCCCCCCCGTACAGATGGGAATGATCTAGAAACCTGCCGCAAAGCCAGACCCCTCTGAGGGGTTAGATCGGAAACCGTTAACAAACCATCACGATGGAAACTCGCCGAATGTTTGTCTATATTAGCACTCTTAGTTTTGTTGAGCCAAATCCGTGCGTGACAGGACCTCGAAATAGTGAACATATGGACTGTGCAGGGTTGCAACGGAATAGCGGGAGGGTGCCGGGGAGTCCCCGGCTTGGTGGCGTCAATCGGGAGCATGGGTCCGAGGTGAAGAGGCTCCGTGTCCCATCGCACATTTCGAATGCCGCGTGCTAGGGTGACAAGATCGTCGTCGCGTCGGAGCCACTGGAAACGTGCCGCGGAGTCTAGACAAACACGGCCGAGAGGACGTTTATCGCACTTTCAGGAGTTGTTTTTTGTTTCAGGATCCCCCGCGTGATGGCATTCTCTGAGAGGGCGGCCATACCTGCTCTGCGAGTCGTTTGAGCTGGGCTTGTGCGAATTGCCATGCTGCTTTTCGGGCCTAATCACAATAACACGCCGCACACGGGCCAAAGGATGCACCTCAAACCACCTCGCCCAAGCACTCGCCTCTCTGGCGTGATATTGATGCCGATCATTAAGTTGGAGCCAAGTTTTTTGGCGACTGCATTGTCCTTCTAGACAATCCGTGACCTCATTCGACACAGCTTCTAGATTCGCTGTCATCATGGACACAATCCGATCCCGATAAAATTACGCAGCGACTACTTTTCCCATTTAGTATGTGGCTTTGGATGGGCTACATCACTCTGATATTTAGCATAAATTGCAATCTAATAATAATACTTCTGTCCGAAAGTCTAGGACGATGGAATGGGCTGTTAGTGATTAGTAGTCCGTTTAGATTCACCCAAAAATACGACTGCTAGCACACCACCACCGCCTAATAACTACCCCGCGAACTCCGCTGTGATAAGCGTGGGGCGCTAAAGGAGATCACCGAAGCCCGCCTGTGGCGATTTAGGGCATCGAGGATTTTAGAAAATGATCTTCCGAGAGGCCGGCTTTAACGGTGCAAAGAAATGCCTGATGGCGCAAAATATTTCATATCACTAAGGCGATTGATATCGGGGGCGGTAAGGGCATTGGCGACTGTAATGATGTCTGTACTGCATCCATCACCGCGGCCCCATAACTTAGTGAGAACATCCCAACGACCTTTACGTGAACTGCGCAGGGCCCCCCTCCACTGGGCAACCTACCACACTAGAGCAAAAATGTCAGGGCTGAGAAATCAGGCACCATCTGGTTGGGCATTTTGTAAAATACGAATGGTAATTCTATCTACCTGGAGTCGAATGCTGCACGGGTCAACACCCATTAAATAGCAAATTGTCCAATTTAGATTCAGTGCGCGTGCCGGCGCATCCCGCAGGGGGTGTCATCCGACGGGCAGGCCAGATTTCCATAACATGTGTAGGGTAATGCAACACCAAGAAGTTGCACACTGATGGTTCACGATGACGGCTTCTCTTTGAAATTCACGATAAGAAATATGTGACCGAGTAAATAAATAAAACCTAAAGATAAATATAATATTTCTTATGGTTTATGGGCTAACTTTACAAGTATTAGGGTTGTTAACTTTCACTTTGAACACTTCTCAGTATTCATCGATAAAACAACTACGGCTGTACGGACCCCAAGCGAGCTACTGGAAAGTCCGGACCCATATTGACCCATTCTATTGTTAAAATCTAACAAGAATTGTTTTATTATCCGAATTTGAATCATTAGCAAGATTGCTTTCAGTTGCGAGTTGCGAGTTTGCACCTTTCTGGAAACATTAACTCAGTAATCTGCTGTTGGTCACTGCAATAGGTTTCCTGGCGACGGCCTTATTATAATAATAGTAAATTTAAGTCAACGAGGCCCAAAAATAAAATGTCATGGCGACTGGATGTAAGGAGGCCAACTTGCAATTGTTAACCACAACTGCGATTCGCAGTGTTTGAGGACCCTTGCAATAAGAACAACTTCGAATATGGGCAACAAAGGCCATATTTAAATTTCCAAATATGGTATTTCTCATATTGATGTTGGGACTTTGCTGTAAATGAAGAGCCTGATTTCCACTTCACCCACTTCCCGAAACGTAATTGGTAGCCTTGCTTTGGATGTGCCAAGAGGCTGCATCCTGCATTACCTCTCAGCCTCACAAGCAAACCGACATGTGACTGGCTGGGATTCAGTCACGCGCGGGGAAATCGCGATTTTCTTTTTGGAGCCATCCAAAAAGACACCACCACCCTTTGCTTGACCCAATCCAGCCAGCCCGGCCAGTGCGACGCGGTATCTGGCGGCGACATCTCAACGTGTACACCTTGTCCTAAACACGAATCGGCCACTTTATGACTTTCATCGCTGTGTCTCCTTCCGGTGGTTTGCGCTATCGGTGTGCGTTATTTGTGGCACGATGGAATCACGAACCCCAACCCCGAGCCACCGACAGCCACCCCTCCACGCCAAGATACGTAACGTAATTTCGGATACGCCCAAAGATAGATCCGTCAAGAGTGTTTTTACTGAGTCTGTTTGGCCGAAGTTGGAAGAAGATTATAAGTTGATGGTGCAAAAGTTAGTTGACCATTGCAATGAGGTTCTTAGTGGTGAACAAATACCCGCCAAGGTCGACGGCAGAGCAAAGGCTGGCAAATCCATCGAAAACACACTCGAGCGTCGTGAAAAGCGCCGAAAAAGCTATGGAGAAGCTGAATATGAAACACTTGACGAAATATTTGAAGACATGCACGACCTTGCAGGGATACGAATTGTAGTCGACTACTCATCTGACATGGAGCAAGTCAACCAATTCATTACAAACGAGTTCCAAGCAAAGAAGCCTCCGAATGTCTTTACCAGAGACCGCCCCGTTGGTACCTCATGGGAAGCCTGGTTTGGTGCTTATGAAAGTTGTAATCACCATGTCGTTCTCAAACCCATCACTGTGGCTGTTCTTTGGCTATACCACGATATTACATTCGAAATACAAGTCACGAGTCTTCAAGAAAGTCTATACAATAGACTTGCACATCCTCTGTTATATAAGCAATCTTCCAGCACCATCTCTCGCAAAGATGAGATGGTAATTGACTTGTCGCATGGGCTTGCGCTTTGCCACTCTATTTGTCATTTGTATATGCAAGACAAACTGGACCCTCGTTTTAGAGACCGAAGCCAACCGGAGAGACACGACACCATGCGAGATGTAGTTACCGGACCTACATCAGGCGATTCAAAAGGGGCTATGGATATGTTGGCAAAAATGACGCCCGCCTTTGTCTCTGATTCTCCACACCACGGGTCTTCTGAAGAACCGGTTCCAGTCAAACCATTTCTGGAAGCGTTTTCAACCCCCCCGGAAGATTGTTCTTCTCTTGAAACCATGTGGAAAACTTTCACGAGCAAACTCCAAAGCAGTTTGGAATCGAAATTGGGAGAGGTAGTAACCGCCGTTCATGATCAAACGGAAGAAATACGGCAGATTAATCTTGATGAAAAAGACAAAGCGTGCCTGAGGGATCTCTTCGTGATAGATCCTAAGCTCCACAAGTCTCGAATTGAAAAGACTAAAGGTGGGCTGTTGAAAGATGCTTACCGCTGGATCATCAGCCACGAATCATACAGTACATTCAGAGACAATCCCGAAAGTCGCTTATTTTGGATAAAGGGAGATCCTGGAAAAGGGAAAACGATGCTTTTATGTGGTATGATTGACGAGCTAATAGCTCAATCATCTCAAGCAGTATCGTATTTTTTCTGCCAAGCCACAACGGAATATGAACACAAAAGCGCTGTGGCTGTGATTCGCAGTCTTATTTGGCTTCTCTGTGATGAAAATCCACAGTTGACAAAACATGTGCGGGAGATTCACGACAATAAAGGAAAAAAGGGTTTCAACGACATATGCGCCTTCTCTGCTATGGAAAAGGTCCTTCTCAAAATGCTGAAGGCTTCAGGTTCACGAGATACAATCTTGATTATCGATGCACTAGACGAGTGCCCAGAAGAGGATCGAAAAACCCTTATCAAACTTATAATCGATCTTTCTGGTTCTGGATGCGGCAAATGGGTAGTATCTAGCCGTAACTGGCCAGAAATTGAAAGACAATTCAACACTGCGAAAAAGACCAAAATATCACTTGAATTGAACAGTGATTCTATTTACAAGGCTATTGATGTTTTTATAAAATACAAAGTTGAACAGTTAGTCCTAGAAAAGGACTATGATTCGAAAACAAGACAAGATGTTCTCGATACCTTACGTCTGAAGGCGGACAACACCTTTCTCTGGGTGGCCTTAGTGTGTGCAGAGCTGGCAAATCCAAAGATCAGCACCCGGCATACTATCAAAAAACTAAATTCCATGCCAGCTGGGCTCGATACGCTATACAATCGCATGCTAGAGCAGATGTCGACTTACGAAGATGCGGATATTTGCATGCAGATCCTCGCCACTGCTTGCATTGCTTTTCGCCAACTGTCACAGGATGAATTGCGTAGTCTTGTACCGGAGTTGAAGGACTTTAATCCCCGATACTTGAATGAAATCATCGGAGAATGTGGTTCATTCTTGACCCTTCAAGATGGAATTGTCTATTTTGTTCATCAATCAGCCCAAGACTTCCTTCTGACACAACGTTTCCCTTCTGACGTCGCAAGACGACAGCACCATGTCATGTTTGAGCAATCATTAGATACTTTGAAAGTCCTCACGCGTGACATTTGTCAATTGTCATCTCCAGGGGTCTTTGTTGACGATATTCCACAATCTAAACTCAGTGCTCTGGTTGGTCTTGAATACTTGTGCGTTTATTGGGTCGACCATTTTGGAGAACTCAACAATAGTACCGCAGAAAATTATGAGGCCATTGAGAGGTTTATTAAAGATAAATTTCTATACTGGCTTGAAGCATTGGCTTTGCAAAGGAAAATTCTAGAGGGGGCGAACGCAATGAATAAGCTTAAAAATATCCTGGTCAGTACACACTTGGGGATATTTTGGAAAATGTTTTAACAAATGAAAAGCAAGACGATGCCGACCATAGCTTGGTAGACCTTATTGAAGATGCCCGCAGGTTTGTATGGGCCCACCTGAATATTTTAGAAACAGCGCCCCTTCAGGTGTACGAATCGGCCCTCCTCTTCAGTCCTACAGATAGCTTAGTCAGGCAGCTGTTTGCAAGAGAGGAACATTGCTGGACGATGGAACCGAAGCAAACAGGGTGGGGCGCCTGCATCCAAACATTTGAGGGTTATCATGAGTCAGGCTCTGCAACGGCATTATCATCTTGTGGTCAGTTAGCCGCTGCTCACTTCTACGATAGCACGGTAAAGATTTTGGATCTGTCCTCAAGACAATGCGTACGACTATTTCAACTAGAAGCAACTGTCACGGCCATTGCATTTTCTGCGGATAGGCAATATCTTGCGATAAGCTTGGGGAATGATACGATTGGACTTTGGGAGATAAGCACGGGGTCATGTCTGAAAAGAATGAATAGGGATACTCTTCATGTATCTAACTTCGCATTCTCCCCCGACGGAAAATTATTGGCCTCATGCTCATGGAATGGCACGATAAGAGTGTGGGATATGACTACGACCAATTGCACTCCGATTCGAACTCATCAAGGCTGTGATGATGGTGAACGTCAGGCTGTGCGGTCAATATCGTTTTCAGCAGATGGCCAACAGCTGGCGTGGGGTGGAGCCAGTGGCAAAGTCCGAGTGTGGGAAGTGGCCACTGCCACGCAGCTACATGTGCTCGAGGGCACCAAAATGCAAACACCAGAAAATTACATTATTGTCTCCTCAATCAACTTTTCGACGGATAACCCGCGCTTGCTAGCTGCAGCTTTCTCTGATGGCATAAAAGTATGGGACACAGTGACCGGAACTTCTACAATAAGTATCCCGTGCCTGTGTATCCATGATGTATTGTTTCTGGGGAAAACTCAACTCCTTGCATCAGCTTCCATAAGGGGTACGATCCAAATATGGAATAACGAAGGGTCCTGTATCCACACTCTCGAAGGCCACACCATGTCCCTGAGATCCTGGGTATTTTCCCCATCTAAGCAATTGTTGCTTTCTGCATCAGATGACCAGACAATCAGGGTCTGGGACTTTGCATTAATGGGAAATATACATCGTGTTAAACACCACAATAACTCTATCTTGGGGGTCGCGTTTTCGAGAAATGCTAAATGGCTTGCATCATATACATACCGTAAGAACACAATCAACATATGGGACGCATCCAACTTTCATTGTCTCTGCATTCTGGACGATCTCAAGGATCTAGATGTTTTGAGTAATCCGGGTTCACGATCAGTTTTCTTTTCGCCAAATGATCGATGGCTTATATGGAGCTCAAAATGCGAGACATATATTTGGGATACAACAAACTGGGGTTGTGTGGAAACATTCCACCACAGGACAGCACCCACCTTGTCCCCCGATCGCCAACTCTTCGCGTTTATATCTCATAAATCAATTTTTATATGGGAGCTGAATACACGAAAGCAAATACAAGTGTTGAACACTGAAACCGAAAGAATGGCCTTGGCACTCAACAACCACATCCTTGCGGTAGCTACCAACAAGAAGATTCGTACTATTAGCATCCTCTCAGGTTGTTATGCGCATAGGTTCCGACATTATCATGAAAATCCGGAACAACTAGCTCTTTCAGATGATTCAAAGTCCCTCGCCATATTGGCCAAAGACACCGCTCAGGACACCAGGGAATACGTCGTCTTTTTATGGAGCCTAGAGACAGAAACTGTAACTCACAAGTTTTATTTCCCAGGAAATCTTTGGTTCCGTCCCAATCGTGCAATATTGTCACTGAACAGCAAGTTTATGGCTCTAGGCTTCGATTTGAGCTCTTTCAGAATATGGGACATCGAATCAGAAACTTGGATTTTGAAGAGAACTGGGATTTCATCTCACCTCTTCTATTCATTCAATATCATTGATAACTGTTCGATTAGTACCGACCACGGGGTCATTCTCATTCATGAATCTGTCAAAGCTAGTGAAAACCACGAAAGTTTCATTCCCAAACTCTGTTTTGATGGTTACGGTTTAACACATGATGGCGTGTGGATTGTGAGGGGAAATGAGAGGGTCCTTTGGCTTCCCCCTGAATGGCGGTGCAGGCATTCAACAGCGATTTTGGATTCAAATATAGCAATGGGAAATGATTCGGGGCGAATAATACTATTAAAAGCCGGGTAACAGTCAAATATATTGCACATTCACCTCTTACCACATTGACCAAGTCAAGGCGAGTTTTTTGCGTAGTTCTGCGGATGGGCTATACTTGGTGACTAATTGGGGCAATTATACCATAGAGGAATAAATAATTATCCAATTTAGGTACAGAGATGTGTGAATTGAATCTGCATCAGTTATTAGTTAGTGGTCAGGAAAATGTTGCCTACCATGTTTCAATTGCCTACAGTTTCATTTCCCAAGCCTTTAACCTCATCGATGAGCTATTTGAGGCGCTGCTGTGCGATATTGTGGTCAACACTACCCGGGTCGAAGAACTTGCCATTTTTTAAACACATTAGGCTAATCGATTGCCACAGCTGTGAGCGCGAGCAGTGTGCTTACTTCCAAGTCGATTCCTTGTGGAAGTTGTGGCAGTCGGATGATAATTAGTCCGCAATGACCCTTGGTCTTCGTCCATATGTAAATAATTTATTTATTTATTAGTAAAAGAGAGCCAATGCAGTTAATTCTAACCTTAATAGTGCCTAAGCTAAAGCCAAATACGTAAATAATCAACTTATTTATTGGCAAGAGAGAGCCAGGAGATCCGACGCAGCAGAGGAAGACGCCAGAAAGCAACGAGCCCTCGCTTTGAACTACCAAGATTCGTCTACCAGACACGAACTCAAGGTTCACATAGTCAGAACCGAGCTAGCGAAAGCTGAAGCAAGAGCTGACATGGCCGAGGTCAAACTGGCTCGGGCTGAAGCTGTAATCGACGACTACCGTGCCAGAACCATCAAGGTCGAAGCGACAGTCACTAAGCACGAGATTTAAATCGCCAAACTTAGTGCTGGAGTCGCCTCAGCCGAAACTATGGTCTAAAGATACTCATTGGAATGTGCGCTTTGGTGAGGGAGAGTTTATTTGAATTTTGGTCTTGAGAGCCTTCGGGGATTGGCCCCATGACTATGCGGATTGCTTTATACCTAGACTTTAAGAAGACACTGCTATGATGCTTAGAAAGGGAATAATACAGTAGTATAGATGCTCCCAGAAAATGAAATCAAATTACGACCCAATTCAAACCTAAAAACCGTACTCCTTGACAGAATAACACAGCTATTTAATTAGGATGTTCGTTTCATATACTCCTTTTTGATGTCGCATCAGCCTTTAAATCAGAAGCCGAGTCTTGTGACAGCATTTCTCGGCTAGCAGTCGAATACGTCTGGCTGACATCCATCGTTCGAATGATTCCGTTGTATGTCATGATTTCTTCTTCCGATCCAGTCGGGGATTCGCTTCTAATTTCTGTATGGTGTCGCGCCCCTCTCACATCCTTCAGCCCAATTCCTTCATTTAGTCGAGGCCCAGACCGAACAGTGCTACCATAGTAGAGGTTGCCGGTCGTATCGTATTTTCCCTTGGCAGTGCTCCCGAAAAGATGCGGTAGCCAGTTTCGAACAAGATATCGAAGAGCCGGAACAGACGCTGAGATGATGGCGAGATTCACTTCGACGGTCGAGTATACGATTGTAATCGAGTAATGGAAGTCATCGGCTGCTCCTGGTTGGTAGTAGATCTTCATGATTTCAACAAGTCGAATAAGAGAGACAACGATGACACTAATAATCAAGAGCGGTCAGTATCTAAAATCCACCACAAGATCAAGATAAAACCTTACATTAAGCCCACCATGAAGACACCAATCAAGGTTACTTTGGTTCCAGCTGGCATTTTTAATCCTAGGAAAATCCAAAATGGAATGGCCAGTACCAGGAAATCTGTTAATATGACCAAGAAACTCGCAATGACGTGGAATTCCTTATGGATACACGTTGCATTTGCTCTAGCATCCAAATCCCAGTTCGCTTTGATGGGCAGGCATTGGAGAAGGGCGACGAAAAAGACAGCGACGGCATGCGCAGTGTTGAAGATATTCAGGGCATGGATACACCACCGGACCTTCTCCTTCTGTCCACCCAGGCGCAAGAGGAACACCAATACAGAGGCCTTGACAAGCGCCAGAATGGGATTGTATACCATCTGCGCGAAGAAGAACCACCAGAGTCCGGGAGTCGGGTCGTACGGTTGGGGGACATCGACATTGTGGAAGCCTACATATGACAACTTGACATCTCGGGGGATGTTAGACTCGTGAATGCGCAGGAACATATAACCACCGGAAAGGGATGAGGGTTGAAGATGCCAAACTCACACATATACGTGGGAACCATCATCACCAACGCTAGTAGCTAGATGCTCATTAGACGAGTTCTTATCAAGTAGGTATCGCGACATCTGCCACATACCGTTGCAAGTCCGCACAGGTAATCGTCTGTAATCGTTGCCGATCAGCTTCACTGTGTCCGAGGGTCCCATGGTGGAATTTTAACTCACCGATCCCCCACTGTCGGGTCCTTATTCTTCCATAACCGCGTAGAACAAAGACGAACAGAGATAAAACTGGGAAGAGGAATACTAGTACAACCACCGCGGTTTGGCGGGAGTTGGTCTCTAGTTTGGTCACATCCGGTTGGGATGGCCTCCGAGGCTGAAGAAGAAAGTCCATCGAGGCAATGCCGTCGAAGGACTTTGTTCCAAAAGATGGTTTGTGTGGGGAATGTAAAGAAGACCGTGGGGATTTGCCGGTAGTTGTATAGTTTCGGTACAGAAACTACCAGAGCCACAGACTCGACGAGGGAGGGGCCCCATGCTAATTAGGTCCCGACACTGATGGCACACCTCTTAGCCTGAATTCGTCACGCCTTTATCACACACGTACGTAACGGGGAGCTTAGTTGCCAGGCAGGCTGGATATTTGCTCTAGGTAATGAGATGAACTCCTACAAATGCGGGAGACGAACCAGCCCGTGGCGTGTGGCACAAAAAACTTTCTTCCACATCGGGAGGGGGGACGGGGCCACATCTCTTGGTTGTTGTGATTGGGAAGCTTGGAGGCAATGTTTGATCCTGGGATGGTTCAAGGACAGGGTCTTCACGCCGGCGAGGCCAAGTCTGCACCACCCAACTGCGTATAGGACGGGCTACGAGGTGCCGCTCCACGGTTTCGGCAGTGATCAACACTCACGCCAGCGCACTAAGTGCGTCGAGCAATTTCTCTGGGGGCACCTCCTTGCATTGAAGAGAACGATGCAGCCAGGGTTTCGTCAGCAAGGGTGGGTGTGCCATGGGAGAGATAGGACGATTGGCAAGATTCTGTCGTGAGGCTCCTCCACAACCAGCCCACGTCTTGATGATGATCACCGACCCAACTCACCACGTGGGATCTGATATGCATTTTGCTTCTTTTGATCTTCGCAGGTGGAATTACATATTACACGTCACCGATGAAGAGTTCGCCCTAACTTTGACACCTGGACAAGTATGCTTTTCGGGTCGGTCAGATGCCGCGTTTCTAGAATTCGTTCCCCTCCGCTAAGGATTGCTCTATCTGCGACCCGGCCGCCGCCACCTCATCAAAAGCTTACAACGGGTGAGCCCGTTATTTACCACGCCACCCAATCCCCTTAAGGAATTGCCCATGGAAGGATTCAGCCAGTGGGATGCAATGCCTTTCGGGTGCCGTTCCGCCAAACCCTTCTAGCGTGGAAAGCTCGGGTCAGTTTGCAATATGCCGCACACACCACGCTGCGGTACTCCCAAGGGGCCTTTTGCTGGCGCGGGCATGATGGAACAACCACACCAGCACACGGATAGGTTGTTGTCGTGTGAGCTGGCTTAATGCCCGGACTGCTGGAACCTACACTAATACGTCTCATGCCTTTTAACTTCGGCGCGAAGCCGTTTCATCCCAGGGCAAAAAGTAGCCTCTGAGCTTCCGTATGGACAAGACACAACCGCCGTAAAACAGCCCAGCCATGACCCGCTATACGAAGGCGGTTTAGAATTCCATGGCAAGGAAGCCCCAAGGCCCTTGGAACCTGATCCTTCGGCAGTCAGCCGCTTACCCAACGGACTCTTTGTAGCCCCAGCCGGGGATACAGGCTGCGACAGGGGTCTCAGCACCTTAAAGGCATGATCCATGAAACCCCTGTAGCGCTAGTCGCGACAGCTGAAAGGTAAATCTTGACAGAGTTCCGCTGCTACCGGGATGGGTGCTTCCTTTACTGGAGTCGCTGACGCATGAACAACTTTGTTCGTAAATCTCAATGGCCAACTATTGCTCAGATCAATATTAATTTCCCCTATTCTCGTAGAATATCTGTTGGCCGATGCGGCTCTTCCATATGGCCGACGCTTGCTACTATTGCCCCAGATGCAAAGTCCACTTGACCCATCGGGGTGGTATAGTCCTCGGGATTTATCAATATCCGTCTGAACTTTGTCGGCAGTTATCTAACCTACCAGCCAACCATCACGCGTTAGTCCGCCTTCTTCGTGCATTCTACCAAAAGTCCACCAATAGTCCGCCCACCTATAGAATCGTCTTTGGCTGTCCTCGCGCGCACGCGCGTGTTAGGGCTCCTAATATCTATCGCCACCTCTTCCTTTCCATTTGTTTTCGTATCGGGGGACCACAATCGTCAATCTTGAATCTGATCTAATAGGAGCCACGGATCATGGCCCGCCTTGTGGACCATGCTGCAGATGAAACGACTCGGCTCCTCTTTGTTGGCTCTTAAACAGCTTCGGTAAAGCGACACTCAAGTAATGCCAAGGCTTACTCGCATGGTACGTTGATCAGTGACCGGGGTATTTTGTGATGTCGTCACTGGGTTCCCCGTGTCGGCCGGCGCGACTTGTCGTCGAGGCTATGCTCCTCCATCTCATTCATCAGGCGATTCCATTGCATGCATTAGTCTGTCCCCTACCCAAGGATCAGCGACAGCCGGTGTGTATGGGTTCGCCAATTCCGCCTCTGAGAGTGCACCTCATCATTCCCCGATTCCCAAAAGTAGTCTACTGTCGAATTTGCCTCCCTGGATCATGCTGATCGTTGCCCTACCAAGAATCCCACTCTCCCGTCCATCTGGCTAGTGGGCCCCCCTCGCCTACATGCCTAGGCGTATTTCCGTAGACTGCGTTTAAATAGAAGATTGTTCGATGGGACGGCGGAAGCACTGGAGCCTACCGATCAAGTGGCAGCGAGGGGGCCGGTCGTCAATTAGCCCCGCCAAGGGGCGGCGTAGATGCCATTTGGAATAAGTTGGCCGTTCCTATTCCTGGCTGTAGGACCAACAGACCCATCCCTTTAATGCCCTCGGGACAGAAGGATTCGGGGTATTAGACCCACGCTTGTATCGTTGGAATACCCCCCATATAATACTAAAACATCGCCTGGCTAGTGAGGTTTCTAGTGTTTCTCTCGTCACCCCTCAACCTCGCTACGCTGAGAGGCAAGATCGTCAACATGACTGCTCTTTCTCGCAGTGTTTTATTGGCTGCCTCAGTCGGTAGCAGCCTTGTCAATGCACTAACAATTAATGCCAACGGCCACTCAGTCGGTAAGCGAACATGTTCTGGTTTCAGCTACTGCCACATCGATGCATTAGCCTGTGTCGACATTGTTCTAACCTAGAATCCCAGTCGCCGACGAGGGAACGGTTGCTCCCGCCCGTGTAGCTTATGGTGATAACTTTAAGCTCACTGATGATGTCTTGGCGAACCTCACCCGCTTGCAGCTGACAAACATTGACCTGTTCAAGTTCGATGACGGCCAGTACTCCAATGGCAGTCTACCATCTTGCAAGGTTATGCCCGGCGACGCCACCTGGCCGAACGAGTCCGACTGGAAAACCCTTGACCTCTTGACCGGTGGTGCCCTCATCAAGACTATCCCTTTCGGTGCAGTCTGCTACAAGGGGGAATATTATGATTCAGCCAAGTGTGCCAGAATCCTCGGGAACTGGACCAACTCGGATACTTTGTAAGTCAACAGCTTCCCTATCTCCTTCTGGCTCAGGTTTCGTGTTAACAAGCTCCCCCTCAGTGATGAAGATCCTACAGCCCTCATGTACCCCCTCTTTGAGGGAAACTCCTGCCTTCCCCAGGACGCCGAGACCGAGGGCGCCTCATGCAAGCTCGGCGGCGTTCCTCCTTATTCAGTCAACGTCACCAATGCTTCTCAGGTCCAGCTTGCCGTCAACTTTGCCCGCAACCAGAACCTACGTGTCGTTATTCGCAACACTGGCCATGATTTCCTCGGCAAGTCCACCGGTGCCGGTGCCCTGAACATCTGGACCCATAATCTTAAACAATTGGAGTTCTTGGAGAACTATAAATCTTCTGGAAAGTACAGCGGTCCTGCTTTCAAGATTGGAGCCGGTATCCAAGTTGTTGAGCTGTACCAGGCTGCCAACAAGCATGGATACACTGCCGTTGGAGGCGAGTGCAGGGTAAGTCAAAGAGTTGACCACAGTTGCATATTCATAGATCAAAAGCTTACCATTTCAATAAAGACTGTGGGTGTTGCCGGTGGCTATACCACTATGGGTGGTCACTCGCCTCTGACTCCTATTGCCGGTCTGGGATCTGACCAGGTCCTCAGCGTCGAGATTGTCACTCCAGATGGCCGGTTCATTAGAGCTGATGAGAAGGAAAACCCTGAGATCTTTTGGGCTGTCCGTGGAGGCGGTGGTGGTAAGTATTTCGTCCACTTTACACTCTCCGTCCTGACCTCTATCTCCTAGCTGCCTTTGGTGTCGTCGTTTCCCTCACTGTCCGCGTTTGGCCCAAGATGACATTCTCGGGTGTGACCTGGACGTTGGCCACCGCCGAGGCCAACGTCTCCAAGGAGGTCTTTTGGAAGGGCCTCCGAACCTATTGGGCCAAGTTCCCCGAGTATAACGACAACCACACCTACGGTTACTCAACTTTATTCGGCGCTGGTGAAGGTGCCTACACTTGGAACATGCTTCCCTGGCTTGTCCCTGGCATGGAACTCTCCGATTTCAAGGCCATGGTGAGCCCTCTACTCAAAGAGTGGGACACCATGGGTTTTACTGTTGAGCCCAAGTTCTTCACCCACGACAACTTCTACGACACCTGGAAGAACCATTTCCCAACAGAATCGGTGGGTGCCTCTGCCGTCCGAACCGCCTCGCGTCTTATTCCTCGCAAGAACTGGGACAGCGATGAGCTGAGGGAGAAGACCTTTGATGCCATCCAGAGCATCGTTGAGGAAGGCTCGGTTCTCATCTCCTACAACATCAACGGCGCTGCTCCCAATGATGTTCCCGCTAGCGGCTTGAACCCCGCCTGGCGCGACGTGTCCATGTTTGCCATTGTCGGTTCGGGCTGGAACATCACTACAAGCACTGCCCAGGAAATCCTCAACACTAACAAGAAGATTACAAACGACTGGATGGAGCGTCTCCGCGCGGTGACACCCGGCTCTGGCGGATACGGTAACGAGGGGGATGTGATGGAGCCCAATTTCGGCCAGTCCTTTTACGGCGCCGACAACTACAAGCGGCTGTACGCGCTCAAGAAGAAGCTCGATCCTCATGGGGTCTTTTACGCCCCAACGGCAGTCGGTAGCGAAGACTGGCACATTACCGATATGAGTGGCATTCTGGACGGCCTGTTGTACGACAAGCTCCTTGAGACGCTGGGCAGCTGGCTTACCCTACAGACGGGTCGCCTCTGTCGGGTTTAACCTTTCAATTCTTGGAATGGTTGGAGAAAGCTCACTGCGTCTGTACATAGCTATGATGAATTAAATGATATTGAATTTTCCAATGATGAGTTTGCCATGTTCTCAACATTATCTCAACATTCTTGCCATATCATGTCGATCCCCTTCTTCTTCTTTCTGTTCCTTTGAGGCTGCGGTGTCACCGCCTGTCTCAAACAGCAACATAAGAACTGTCGGTTTTTTCCTTTTTCCCTACTTCAACTGGTATTCTTCAACCGTTGTCTCAAACACGGCATTGGATGGCACCATTCCGTGAAACATTCTGCTGGCATGGCCTTTGACGCAGAGATGTATGCATGTGCGAGAAGGCAACCTCATCTCTGATTATGCGGTGTATCAGACCTACCTAACCTTCTACTGAACCCCAAATCAGATCGATGATCTCGATCGTTTGCTAATGCCAGTTAATTGGTTGATTAATTAATCAATTTCTCTTGGGTATATATATTTTTTTACTGGAGCTACTGAAGCGGGCGCATCTGCGATAAATTGGCCCATTCCTAGAATATGTGAACCTCGGATGTTTTCCTCTTTGTGGTCACCGACCGACATAATCCAAAACACGTCTGTCGAATTTGGAGTAATCATCAGCGGTGGCAAATCCAGACAAAAACCTGGGCATGTCTACGTTGATTCCTTTTTTTAGTGACGCCGGACGCGAATGCCACTGATCTACTTTGCGTAGCGAGGCGAAACGAGATTGCGCACGACGGTGATGATATGGCCACCACTTTAAAACCAGCTACGTCTGGGGGTGCTGGGGCGGACTACGACATGGATTCCGTCCTGCCGACAACATGCTTGTGACGGTGAGTCGAGGCGCGAAACGGACGAGACCCTTATTTTGGATGAGATGGAGGGGTTGACGCGGTATTGCACCTTTGGGAACCCGATATTAATGTCAGACATTGCCGGTTAAGCTTCTGTGGTTCGTGTTTTCACATTTTCATGTTTTCACGTTTCCTGTTAACACAGGGAATCAAGCAGACTAGGGCATTTCCTACAATGCTGCATGCAATATGATCGATCAGTACTTTATTGATCCGTCGGGCATCGTAAACTTGAGCCCATCGGGGGTCTAGGCGAGTTTCAACCAACAGGGGACCCCGGGGTTGACACGTTGCGTGTCTGTGTAAAAAAAGAAAGGACATCGGATTAGGCACCGGTTGCCCGTATTTTCCGCTTCGGCTCGAACATTTCAGGTAGAGATTGCTCCTTCTACGTCACTATACGGTCATATATGCGATGTTCGTCTTCTCTTCAAGCAGGTCAGATGCTACCGTATCCTGAGATGTATTGGTTCGCAGTCAAGGCGGCCGACATGAGCGGGCCAAGCCGTTGAGAGGGAGGGACGGGAAGAAGCTATGTGCACGGGCCATGGGGATCAGGCGAGAAGCGATGCCCACAAAACTAAAGAAATAAAAAAACCACACGTATTTTGGACGAGCGGAGGTTTCGCAGCACGGTGCGAGCCGGCATAGACACTGAATGGCTAGGCTGTGTTTTGACTCTCCTGGGCGCGATGGAGCATGCGTGCCAGAAGCCAGGGCGCAAGGCGGATGAAAGCTTAGAAGAGATAGCGATCAACGAGGTCAAAGAGGGAGTACACTGTACAGTGTCGATCGCGTACAGCGTCTTGAAACCGCCATGATATGAGCAGCGCGCAAGGGGACGACGCGTTAGCCAACCAAACGGGGTGCTGGGATGCTGTTCCAGGCGCAGAGACAGAGATGGTGTCGGTGGCCCTTGGCGGCCCCCCTTGCTGCCCCTCCACTAGGTCTGATCTCTTACGGAACCTGCTACCGTGCTGCAGCGTCAATCTGCGACTGCGCTTCTGCAACTGCGCGGGGAGCGAGCTCGTAGGGCCGAGGACGGACTGTGCTGTGCCGGATGCGCGCCGCTGACGAGCACACCGCGAGATGCGCGGTTCCAAACAAAACTCTGGACGGGCCATCTCGGTTTGATGGAAGCATCTCGATGGTCTCGACGACCTTGGACGGCCGGGAGCAAAGCAAATCGGCGGGTAGGTTCTGGGCCTGGGTTACCGTGGGCTTAGTCAAGCCGAGACAAAGCATTAGACAAGACAATGTCGTGATATGACCAAGCGGACACAACACAACACCCACACACACACACGCACAAAGTCACTCCCTCTCACTCTCACACACTCTCTCACGCACATTCACACACACACTCGCACACACACCCGTAGCTCGCGGGAACTCGTAACTCACTCTCGCACGGTGTCAACCCTGCATCGAATTGCACAGTGTACGGAGCGCGCGTCAGCACAGCCATCCAACCAATTTACCAGCCAACCACACTGCTGGGCAGCCACTTTCCCCTCCTTGCTTTGCCATTGGGCCCGTGCCCCCGCCACCGTCGTTGTCCATGCTTGCTTCGGCGCTCCATGCTCCATGCTCTAAAGTTGTGCTCCACGCTATTGCGTTTTCCCCCCTCTAAGGGACGTCCCAACGATGGGCTGTGGACTACTGGGTGCGGACTACTGGCTACGGGCTACGGGTACGCAACGCACATCCCATGCTACACCAATAAGTGCCCAGTGTGAAAGCCAAGTGTGCCCTCACAGCCCGGCCATGCCATGCCATGCCACCACTGACCACCACCACTGTAGCGCCTCGTCAGCACAGTTCGTACTCGGGCCTGGACCTGATGCGCGCGGGGAGGCACACCCGCTCCCGCACCTGAACTCACTCGTTTCGCACCCAGCAGCAGCAGGGCAGGAGGGCAGGGCACAGGAAGGAAGCACCTACCTATCTCTCCGTCCTCCTTCTCTCCCTGTCCATCCCTCCCGCTCCTGCCATGCCAGTACCATGCCCATCCCTCCTCCTGCCCTTCCGTTCCATCCATCCCATTCCAGCCATTGCTCGCTCAGCCGGCGGTCCCTGTGCGCAATTCCCCGCTTCAATTAAAACCTTTCAGCATATCGACTTTTCCTCTTCATCATCCCATTCATCCACCACCATCATCATCGCCGCGCCTTCTCGCCCCTCGCTGCCAACGGCTGTGACGCCGCTACCAGAAAACCCACGCCCGCGCCCACCCACCGCCACCTCACTCCCCACTCCCACTCCGACTCTCTCTCCAGACGCTCCGCAGTATCCGTTTTTTCCTCTCCTGGACAGCCCGTGGTGTGACTTCATCTTGCATCCCACAACCACAAGCGCCTAACTACGCCGTATCTCCCCTCCTCGATCCCTCCTGGCATGGCCGCCGCTGCCTCGAACCGGCCACCGCCATAAAACAGCCATCCCAACTGGCCGCGGGTTCCATGTGATCGTCGAGCGAACTCGCCTCCAGCCCGCAATGCTACGACGACCTCCGGGCGAGGGACGTCGGCCCTCTCAACAACAGAAGCTCCTCCTCGCCTTCGCCATCATCCTCCTGCCATGGATCCAGCTTGTCGACGCTCAGCAGCAGCACCGACCCGCCACCGAGGCACAACTACCACATATCCAACAAGCCAGGGGCAGTAGCCAGCAGCTCCCCGACGATGCTCTCCGCCAATGGGCTGCCACCCCTGCCGATGTCGCCGGTGGCTCCCGCGAGACCATCCAGAACATCAAGAGAGCTGCCTCGCTGAAGCAGCGCCACCTTCAGCAGCAGAAACAGCCCGCAACCAACCGCAAGAACCGAAAGAATGACCCCGAAATCCCCATCATCCCTAACGATGCGAGCGCCCTCGCAACTTTGGCTCCGGCTCAGTCCGTCCGAGCACCAAACCCTTCACGACATCAACGGCCCAGCAGCATTCCTGCTTCTGGGCTGTCCTCGCCGCAAACTGCGCGGAGTCTGGAGGACTGGGAAGTAGAAGACTTCGTTCTTCTGGCGACCGTCGATGGAGATCTGTACGCCAACGATCGACGGACTGGAAAGGAACGTTGGCACCTCGAGGTCGACCAACCCATGGTCGAAACCAAGCACCACCGCTCCAAGCAATCCATCCTCGATGATGACTATAACCCAATCGATCACTATATTTGGGCCGTCGAGCCCAACCGCGAAGGCGGAATCTACGTATGGATCCCCGACTCGAGTACCGGTCTCGCGTGGACTGGTTACACCATGAAAAAAATTGTCGAAGAACTGGCGCCCCACGCACGCGATGATACCGGCGTCGTTTACACGGGCGACAAGAAGACCACCATGATTACCCTTGACGCGGCAACCGGTCGCGTCCTAAAGTGGTTCGGCTCGGGCGGGTCTCACGTCAACGAGGCCGAGAGCTGTCTTCGACCAAACACTTTGTACGACATGGATAGCGAAGAGTGCAGCTCCACAGGCACCATTACTCTTGGAAGGACCGAATACACGGTTGGTATCCAACGGCTTGATGGAGTGCCGATCGCAACTCTAAAATACTCAGAGTGGAGCCCCAATAACTTCGACAATGATCTCTGGCAGCAACACCACTCCTCCCTGGACAGCCGATACATCACCAGCCAGCATGATGGAAAGGTCTACGCCTTTGACTATGCCCGCTCTGAAAAAGCCGAGCCTCTGTTCAGCGAAAACTTTGCCACACCAGTGGCTCGTGTTTTCGATGTCTGTCGACCATGGGATGCTACTTCGGAGAGCAACCCTAATCTTGTTGTTCTTCCACAGCCTCCTATGCCGTCCCAGGATGAAACAATTTCTCGCATGCGCAGTAACAGCATTTTCCTGAACCAGACGCGATCTGGGAGCTGGTATGCCATGTCCGGCCGATCATACCCCCTCATCATCAATGCTCCCATTGCCCAAATATCCCGCCCTGATTGGTGGGACATTGCTCCCGCATGGGATACTATCAATTCCGAAAAGCTGTCAAAAGCACTGGTGGGAACACACTTCCTTGAAAACTTCCGGGGAAGTTTCAGCAAGCCGCCCACGCTGCCTGCTGGCCCGATGGATGACTACAATAAGTTCAGCCAGTATGACCCGTATGAGGAGAATGAAAATGACTCCAACGTGCCTAGTGTGGCCGACTTTTCTGATGAGCCCACAATCATCACCAAGGTCAAGCTGCTTCCTCAGAGTGCTGCACAGAGTGTCATTGATTTCGTCAGCAACCCTATCCTTATCATCCTGTTCTTCGTCACTTTGATCTACAATGAAAAGAAGCTTCGAAGATCGTACCATCGGTTTAGAACCAAGGGCTTTATGCACCAACTTCAGTACTATCTTGCATCCAGCCCTGATCCTCAACTCATCGAAGACGACGACCAGAGCGATAAGGAGACGGAACCTGTGTTCCGGAGACCTCAACGATCTCTTGACGAAAACAAGTTCGAAAAGAAGATTAGAGATACCGTTCCTGCTTCTCCGGAGACGCCAGAAACTGCGGTCTCCGAGAAGGACAAGGTTGACATCAACGAGGAGGTTGTAGTCGCGAATAAGGAGGTACCGCCGCCTCCAAAGGGACAAGACGAACCTCCACCCGAAACTCAACCTGCTGCTCAACCTGCGGTCCAAGTTCATGCTGATGCGCCCAACGATGCTCAGCCTGCAGCACCTCCGGAGAAGGAGAAGAAGAAGAAGGCCCACAGGGGCCGTCGTGGAGGTGTCAAGCATCGCAAGGGCCGCGCCCGTGAGGCATCGCAGTCTCGTGACGATGACCCCAACCAGACTGTTGAGGAGGCTGTCAACAACGCCAAGAAGCTGGGCGACCGACCAAGCTTGGAGCCAGATGTTATGACTGTTGCCAATGACATGTCGTCCGTCACTGGTTCCATCATCCGCATGGGCAACATTGAAGTCAACACCGATGAGCAGCTAGGAACAGGTAGTAACGGAACCTTGGTGTTTGCTGGCAAGTTTGACGGTCGCGAGGTGGCCGTGAAGAGGATGTTGATACAATTCTACGACATTGCATCCCAAGAGACAAGACTGCTCAGAGAGAGTGATGATCACCCAAATGGTAATGCTCCCACACCCTGCCGTAACGGCATTTTTACTAACACAGAATAGTCATCCGATACTACTCTCAACAAATGAGAGATGGGTTCCTCTACATTGCCCTGGAACGTTGTGCCGCTTCGCTGGCTGACGTCGTTGAGAAGCCAAACTTCTTCAGAGAACTGGCTAACGCCGGAAGACAAGACCTTCCCAGCGTGCTCTACCAAATCACCAACGGCATTAGCCATCTCCATGCTCTTCGAATTGTTCACCGGGATCTCAAACCCCAGAATATTCTGGTGAACATGGGCAAGGATGGCCGGCCTCGTCTTCTTGTTTCAGACTTTGGTCTCTGCAAGAAGCTTGAAGGTGGCCAGTCGTCTTTTGGTGCGACCACCGGGAGAGCCGCGGGTACCTCAGGATGGCGTGCCCCCGAGCTTCTCCTTGATGATGATGCTCGTGAATCCGGAACATTGGATTTGAATTTGAGCACCCAGAGTGGCTCAAACTCGGTTCTGGTGTCGGACAACATGGTCCACAACCGCCGCGCGACACGTGCCATTGACATCTTCTCGCTTGGCTTGGTCTTCTTCTACGTCTTGACCAATGGCTCTCACCCTTTCGACTGTGGTGATAGGTACATGAGAGAAGTCAATATCCGCAAGGGCAACTATAGCCTTGAACTCCTTGATTCTCTCGGTGACTTTGCCTATGAGGCTGAGGATCTGATTGCAGCCATGATTGAGGCTGATCCCAAGAAGAGACCCAACGCTAGAGAAGTCATGTCTCATCCTTTCTTCTGGTCTGCCA
Source organism: Calonectria multiphialidica (assembly GCA_020623665.1). Taxonomy (NCBI): domain Eukaryota; kingdom Fungi; phylum Ascomycota; class Sordariomycetes; order Hypocreales; family Nectriaceae; genus Calonectria; species Calonectria multiphialidica. The sequence continues at coordinate 52,506 of JAHVYC010000115.1, forward strand.
AGAAGAGGCTAGCTTTCCTGTGCGATGTCTCGGACCATTTCGAAAAGGAGCCCCGCGATCCACCCTCACCTGCCTTGGCGGAGCTTGAGAGACACGCCGCTGAGGTGACGCGTGGTGACTTCTTGAAAGTTCTGCCCCGAGACTTTGTTGATTCTCTGGGCAAGCAGCGAAAGTACACTGGCTCCAGGCTTTTGGATCTGCTGCGTGCTTTGCGTAACAAGAAGAATCACTACGAGGACATGCCAGACAATCTGAAGCGCAGCGTCGGTCCTCTGCCAGAAGGCTACCTCGCCTTCTGGACAGTTCGTTTTCCCATGCTGCTACTGACGTGTTGGAACGTGGTGTACAATGTGCAGTGGGAGGAGACTGATCGGTTTAGAGAATACTATGAACCTGCAGCCCTATGAGAATGGATGGCCCAGGACCAATGTTCTATTATGCACGATGTGATGACTAGGAATGGGCGGGCAATATAGGCAGAGATAATTGATATAGTATCGCATTGGATTATATATAAAAGTTTTGATTATTTGAACAAGAGAACCTCAGTGAGGATTGACACTCAATTGTGTAGCATTTTCCCCTTCTTTACCTATGAGCGTCATTACTCGTGAATTGTCTCATTTCATCATTCATTCACTGCATTCTGTTTACGAGAAATATTCTTTCATACAGCACATCGCTGGTGGAATCAAGTGAAAAGAAAGTGGACTGAAGCCCATCGTATTCTGTTCATCATCTCAACTAATCTTCAACATCAACGCTCATGCGTTGTCTCGTTACAACGCCTAACTGACGATTTCGCCATTCCCAGTTTTCTTCTTCTCTTTCTCATCTCTCGTTTGTTCGCTTCCACTCCCAACACCGTGCTAAATATCCCTAATCATCAAACATCTGTGGGACTCGACATATATATATTCCTGATAGGAAATGACCAGAATCAATTTGTTTTGTTCTTTCTTTTGATCAACTTTTTTTTAATTCCCATTCTTTATCCCCACTGAACCAGAACCTTCTTCTTCTTTCCCTTCTTTCCCTTTCCGGCTCCCTCGTCGGCTTCTTCAGCGGGCTCCTCAGCAGCGGTGGACGAGCTGCCGCCCCACTGGAAGTTGGTTTCACGCTGGCCGTAGTCACGATGCACAAGGCGGCCGCTTCCGTAGCCGAAGATTGTGGTCTGGGGCTTGGGGGCAGAGGGCAGCGCTGGGAAGGCGTCCTCGCCGCTCTTGTTGTTGCGTGGGCGGTTGTTGAGAGGTGCCGACTGGGTTGTCTGGGCAGCAGATCCCGTGTTCCATGAGGGGCGGGACGATGATGCAGAGGAGGGACCGGCATTGGAGGATCGGGCAGCGGAGGGGCCGGCAGAAGGAAGTGATGGGAAAGCCGAGGCAGATGCGGCTGGAGGCTTACGCGCAGGAGTAGAGCCCCAGTTCGGGTTGACCTGCGGCGAGACGGGTGCTGGGCCCAATCGAGTGCTGTTCTTAAGCTTCAGGACTCGGTTCGAGTGCTTCTGAGAGGGTGCTGCGTTTGGTAAGGCAGGGTTGGCTGTGGCCGCGCTGGCCCATCCACTTGAACTCGATGTGGCACCGTGCATGCCGCTGAGGCCGGGAAGACTGGGATAGTCCTCATTAATGGCTCGCCAGTCCTGCCACGCTTTACGCAAGTCGTCGGCCTTTTTCTTGTCCTCAAAGAGGTCGGCAACCTCGCGGACGAGGGTACCCAAAGCGTTGGAAGACACATCCGCAAACAGGGTGAAGAATGCATCAATCAGTTGAGGGCCCGCGAAGCCACCCTGCCTGTACGACGAAATGTGAGCACGGAAGGTGTTCATCTTCTGGCTGTCGTTGCCAAGGAGGTTCGAGGCGCGCTCGATGACAGAGTTGTGCCGTGTTAGGCGTGCCCGCTCCTCGGGGCTCATGTTGGATGTATCGGTGATGTTGAGCTGCTGGGTAGCCGCACTCAGGTCATTTTGACTCGTTCGCGGTGTCGATGATCGCGGCGTCGAGGAGGCATGTCTGTGAACCTGGGGCGTGGAGGCAGAAGGGGTAGGGGCAGGCAGGGGGGCGGCGGGCGCAGGAGCAGACAGCTGGCCGCCAAAGGTGCGGTTCGACACTGACTGAGCGGAGTGAATGGCCATTTGGCGCTGGAAGGCGATCTCGTCTCTTCGGAGAGGCTGAGCCGAGCTGACGGGGGTTGGCTCAGCGTTGGGATCGCGGCCACGACCTCTATTCCGACCGCCGCGACCCTCGCTATCGCGTCCACCTCCCCTTCGCTCGTTCTGGTATGTTTGCCTGTAGTCGAATCCAGAAATGTCGACGACTCGGGCGTCTCTGCCAGTGGTCTTTCCGCCGTGCTCGCTGAGCTGGTGGGCCTGTAAGTCCAGCTCGGACTCGAAGACTACAAACTTCTTCTCCATGCACTCCCGGTCGGAGCACAGATAGTGGTCCTTCTTGAAGTGCTGCTCGAGAGCATTGTAGTCCATGTAATAGTGGGGTTTCCTAGAATCTCTCCTATCACAGATGAAGCACCTCTCATGCTTCATCCTGCAGTGCTCGTACAGCTTGTCGTCGTCGTAGAAGCGCTCGCCACAAAAGCCACACAGAGGGTGGCCCTTGAAACCAGACTGGTCGGATGCGCCGGGCTTGTCGTCGCCGTGGCGCATGTGCTTCTCGAGCTCGCGGTCGCCGAAGAGCTCGTGCTCGTGGGTAAATACCTTCTTGTTGCGGGTGCAGAGGTCGCACATGCGCTTGCGATGGACTGACTTGACATGGCGATGGAGGTCGGGCCAGCCCAGGCCGGCAAAGTCACAAGAGGGATCGGGACAGTTGTATCGAAGGAGGAGGACTGTGTCGCCAACAATGTCTTCGTTTGTGTACTTGATTCCGATGTTGGTGTCAGTTGTGGTGGTTTCCGAGTCCTTGTAGTCCTCGAATCGCTTCTCGGGGTCATCAGTGAAGATGACATAGTCTGCGGGCGTCTATATGGCGTAGGTCAGTACAATGCTAATTGCGAGCAGGGCCAGTTCGTCTCATACACGGCAGTGTGCGCAGTCCTTGGTCTTGTAAAGGGCTCTCATGCGCAGGCCACAGATGTGGCAGGTCGTGTGGTTGCAGGGCGCAATTGAGGTGTGGGCAACGGGGTTGGCGCAGATGAAGCACACTTCGGCATCGTCGTCGCCTTCAGCGGCCTCCTTTCCGGCGGCGAGAGCGTGTGCCCTCGAGGCGGCAGCGGCGACATCCTGGGCGGCAGGACTGGCTGGCACGTCGGCAGCGTTGTTATTTCCACCTCGTCCACGACGGCCGCCTCCTCGTCGGTTCTGGTTTCCTTTCCCGCGTCCCCCACGGCCACGGCCACGGGAGCCATCGCCGCCGCGGGGCTGGGATTGGGATTGGGATTCAGAGGGCGCCGGGCCCGAGTCGTCGCCGGGAGCCATGATGGTTGTCGATTGTGCGTCTGGGTCTGGTGGGAACTTGTCCGCGGGGGGGTCCAGGGCTACTGGCTGGATGCTTGTCGCTGTCGTCGTGGGTGGGGGTTTTGCAGAGAGGGCCTTGGGGCCTGAAGCCTCGATACGGGCGCAGTAGGATGGGGTGTGTTCAGGGTCGTTCAGTGTCGTTCAGCAGCTATCAGATATGGTCTAGGGCTATGGAAATGTCGAGAACCGAAGCTGGTTACGTCGACTAGATTTTATTTGGGCCGCCGCCCGCCCACTGCCTCGCTCCCCGGATGGCGGGGCACCTTCCCACTTCCCAGCCAGGCCAGCCAAGAGTAGAGTCAGACCGGCTGGTGGCTTGTGGCGCGTGCGAGAGCGAGTGGGGGTCGTATTGTGGCTCTCCGGGGGTTGGATTCTGCCTGTGGCGTGGCTGAGTAAAATGATGCATTATGACTCTTTTGTTTGTCAGCCGAAATGAGCATAGGGACGGTGAATGGTTTAGTGAATCGGTGGTGAGATGAGACGAGGCGATTTGCTCGCCTCCTATGAGTCAACCGTTTAGAACCATGCACTGTGACTATTTTCCCCGGGTTTTTTCATTCTCACCCTTAAGTTTGCAGCAGCACCGCACACACAGCCACTTTCCATTCTATTCTGTAGCCCCACCACCCTGACAAACGTAGCCATAACTGTCGGAAATATTTACTGAGTGCTCTATTCTAAGCTCTTTCATTGCCGATGCGCGGTCTGCGATTGCTCCTAGCAAAGGATTATGCTGCACGTACTCAATGCGTCACTCTGCAAGGCCGGCCTAGCGAGCGAATTTGTGCACGTGGACGGAGAAATGGGGGAACGAAGCCTCGAAGAGTTGGCCTCAATAACGGGGCACAGTCTATTACTTGTAAGTTGACAGAATTTAGGAAATGTAGATCAATGGCACGGCTATTTACCCGACACAACCATGATATTCAACTCAACTGAGCCCCAGAGATGTATCATGGCAGCATCATGTGATAATTGATTGCTCTGTGGGTTGTACTGAGTGGACTCCACTATCATGAATACGGATGCAATCCAAGCACTATCCAATTCATTAGTGATTTGTATGTAAGTAGGATATGAGACCCGTACATAAAGCCCACAAGGAAAAGGATGATAATTCTAATCTTCTCTTGTATGGGCTCACGGAATTTGCTCAATTCTATTACCGGTAAGACCAAGACAGAAAGATATAAAATCGAGTGAGAGGATATTACACCGAGACGAAGTTGAGCATCATTTATCGGACAGGTGGCATCCTTGATTGACATATCCCAGTAAGCCCTAATAGGCTTGCAACGAAATGCCATCATAAAGGTGCTCACGATCAGCCAACTAAGAGAAAATATAAATATAATCTGAATGGGAATCCTCATAGAGGTGTGTCGAAAGAATTGCCAGTATAAGCTTGATGTTGAGAAAATGGTTGACGCGATAGAGAAAACATAAAAAAGGTCGCCACAGTACATAAAGAGTCTTGCATGCAAAAATACATCTTGTTGGTCAGTTTTGTAGGGGGGTATTTCGGTAAGCTTTCCAAGCCCCCATTTTGATGTCCCTGTCAGTGGATTAATATTGGTGGAATGTGAGCGTGGTGGCAGCTTGTCATACAGAGCAGTATGATAGAATTGTAACCGCTTGAAAATAACTTCCCGTCTGTCAGTCTGCGTATAGTAGCTCCTATGAGAGGATGTTGCTTACGAACGCCAAAAAAGAAAAGTAATCTTCTTTCCCCCATGGGCGCTTTATCATTCGTCTTGCAATGGCTCGGTGAATCAAGGCTGAAAGAGACACGGGCCAAGTGATTAAAACAGCAGAGTAGACATTACTCTGAAGTCCAGACATTGAAAACCTTCGAATTTATCATCAAGAAAAGTTCAAATGTGGTTTTAATCCACAAGTGATTATTATTCGAATTTGTGAGGAGTGTAAAAAAGTCTCTTCGTGAGAGATGGTAAGATCGGGGTGAGGATTGGGGCCTTAATCATAATTACAGACGACTACTGGCTTATAAATATTGGACGTCTTATTCGTGGAAGGCTGAAGCCACTCAAAAAGACGGCACGAATGAAAACGTTTGCTCAGCCGCATTTAAGCATCTTACTATGACAATTTTTTTCAACCCCTCTTGTGCGATAGGTTGTGATCATATGGTATTGCATTTTAATAGGTTAAGGGGCTGTCGCTCAGACCTCTTCATTTTGGTATCGTGGCATCCTTCTATACCAATCGAGCTCATTGACCTCTTTTCACGCGCCTTGCTTTCATGAAGAGTGTCTCAGTGAGCCCCTCGATTGAAAGCCCAGGAAACATACCCGCGTTTTAAAATGCTAATGCTTGCCACACATACATTCTATTTTGTTCGGGCACATTTATCTTAAACTTACCTTCATATTTCTGGCATAATACGGAAATCGAGCCTGGCCTCTTCTGTCCATGATTCTGCATTGTTGTTTTCCACCGTTTCACTCAGCACCATAGTATTAAAACTTGCATCAAAGCATGAAACATTGCAATGGTCGTCTCAACACCGACAGACTCCATGTCCCCATGGGCCATCACATTGCCTTCCAGGAACAATACTAATGCACTCCAAACAATCACCGCTCCAGGTTGGGTCGGTTCCCCCGATGTTAGGGGCACAATGGATATTATAAAAAGCTGTACTTTGACGATTGTTGCTTGCATATATACTGCGTTGCATTTGAACGTGCCAAGTAACTGCGACTGGCATACTGTCCTATGGTCCAAGATAAAATGGGCAACGATGGCTCTTTTCGCACCAGAATTTGTTCTCTTCATGGCAGTCGATCAATTTCAACAAGCCTTCCGACTAAAGCATGAGCTTTGCAAACTACAAAAAGAGAGCAAGCTAACAGACAAAGATACAATTCACAGTGTCACCCAGGATCCACAGCCGTTTGACATCAATTTGAAATATGCATTCTTTGCTGTTATGGGGGGAATACGCATAAAGATAGATGACATCCTATCGATCCCGGATTTAAATCCGGGAGGCTATCAAACCGATTCCAAGGGTCGTCTGAGCCAGACAACCGCTCGCCTGAACCCACAAGGCATTATACATCTTGCGAAGAAAGGATATTGGCTGCCGGTTACAGCAAACAAGATTGATGACAAAAGCAAAGCAGATTACTTCCAGAAACTCCTTGTGGTAATCCAAGTGCTCTGGTTGGTGATACAATGTATTGCGCGTAAATATTATGACCTTCCTCTCACCCTCCTTGAAGTTCATACAATGATTCACGTTGCCTGTGCGATTTGTCTATATATTTGTTGGCTCAAGGTACGGCTACTCAATTGCTACGTCTTGCTCTTTCTGTTAATCATGCGTTTCTAGAAACCACTTGATGTTCGAGATGCCGAAGTTATTGTACCATCAACATTCAAGGGCGAAATTGCTATCATGGTCCAGAAACAGTTTTATTCTCAATGGACACACTGGATAGCTTTATACCCACCTCGCTCGGGACCGGATCAGCCCCCTGCTCCATTGAAACGCTGGGTTGATATAGAACCTGGGACTGTGTTAGAAGCAGGTGATATCACAACAACCGGACTTGCGATTTTTAAATCTGAAACCGACAGTGAAGACCCTCGGTTGGAGATATCTCCAGAGTTTATAGAGCGTTGGAACTCGGTTTTTAGTACATATTCATTCAAAGAATTAATCCTGCCTACGGAAAAGCCCCGTTCACCTCTTGGCGACAGGGATGAAGAGCAAGGCTCTCAACCTCTAGAGGAGCATGCCTCAGGCCCCCGATTTTTATGCGAATTGGAAAGGTTTCGTACTAACTATGTGGACTCGCCTCGCCTCGCCCATTTTAACGACCATGAAGGTAACTTCAGCTTCAGTAATGACGTGGAAGGCGGTACCTTACTTGTGGTAATTACTCTATTATCAGCTGCCTACGGGGGTCTCCATCTCACAGCGTGGAATTGGAACTTCCCTACCCAGATGGAGCATATACTCTGGCGAGTGAGCTGTTCAGCCATTGCAGGAACATTACCTTTCGCTTTAATTATTTTTGGAATATTTGTGGCTCCATTGGTGTTATTTTTCGGAGACGTTATCCTCAATTGGTTTTGGTTCCTCATCATAGCCGCATCCGTTTTGGCAAGAATTTTCATCGTCACCGAGGCCTTTGCCAGCTTACGACTAGCACCAATTGGCGTTTATCTATCACCGGAGTGGATTCAGTTATTTCCACACTTATAGTGTCTTGCTCCCCTCGTGGGTTAGAGAGACAAACACCCACATTAGAACCAATCATATTAGGAGAAACAAGACTCGTAGTTTGGTCGATTTTGTGGTGCACCAAACGCTTCAATATTACTTTAGAAATCTATCATGCCAATCCCTCGCAAGCTATACCAATTGCTTCTTTTTACAAGTATTCATACATTATATATATCCGCAGCCTTAGAAATTGAGGTGGAACGTGTCCTTGATGACCTGACATCTCCTGTCCACCTCCTGCGCGTTGTTCATTGAGAAGACCTTTTTGCCCTTGCCGCTCATGCCGGCCTTGACGCCGCCGCCAAAAACGCCAATCTCGGGCACCTGCTTCCATCCTGGCCCCTTGAACGGTGTTTTGGCAAAAGTGGCCCAGGCCGTCTGCATGGCCCGGCTCACCTCGCGCTCGAACGCCGTGGCGCCCTGCTGGTGATATGTGCCAAACACAATCGGCAGCTCTGCGCCGTGGTATGCGCGGCTGTCTGGGAAGAACTCGGTGTTCAGGAAGCTCGCGTTGTAAACGTATCGCCACGTGTTGATGCCCGCGGCCTTGCTGTCCCGTGCAAGCCAGCCCACTGGGCAGCTTTCTAGGTACTCGGTGAGCAGCACAATGAGACGGTCAGTCTCGGAGTTGATCCCGGGCGACCCGATGGCGTAGTTTTCGTCCAGGAATTGCTTGAGAGGCTCGTCCGCTAGGAACCCGAGGGCCTTCATCTGGGGAACGTTCTGCTTGATATAATCAAGAGCGTCGGTTTCGTTTGTTTGGATGAGATATCTCCCCTCGTCGTTGTTGGTTCCTATCAAGATGGGAACCCGTGCAATTCTGGGGTCCTGCTTTGTCGAGTCAATATGTTCCTGACGAGGATCTTCGGCGACTGTGATGCCAGCGTCCGGGGCTGGGCCAAAGGCGATTCCATTTTCTTCAAGGATCTTCTTGAGGTCCTGGGCTGGGACCTCGCGAAGACAATCGAGAACGCTCTGGTCAAGCTTGATGCAGTCGGCACTCTTAGCCAGCTTCAGCCACGCGAGCGGGTCGTCATCGGCGTAATTATAACTGGCCTGGCCAGACTGCATAATGGCAGCGCGAAAGGGTCGAGGCTTCGGGGGAGCAGTGACGAGGAAGTCGACGCTCTGGCCGCCGGCGCTCTCGCCGAAAATAGTCACCTTGGAAGGATCGCCTCCCAGCTTGGCAATGTTGCGCTGCACCCAGTCCAGGGCAAGACGTTGATCCAGAAGCCTAATCCACATGTTTAGTATCCCGATGATGTGAACGCGATTTCTTGTCTGATAAACTCACCCCAGGTTCCTCTGTCCGTTTGGAATCTCCAACGTTTGCGGAAACCCAAACACATTGGTACGGTAGTTGATTGTAACCACCACGACGTCTTGATTGGCCGCGAAGCTGGAGCCGTCGTACATGGGAATGGAGTTGGAACCAAAGTTGAAACCTCCGCCGTAGATCCATACCATGACGGCCTTGGAGCCCCTGGCCGCCTTTGCGGGTGCGTAGACGTTGAGGTTGAGGCAGTCCTCGCTCTCGCCGGCCGGGGGAGGCGGCGTGTTTCCGAACCTGACGAGCATCTTGTGCTGCTCCGAGTCTTCTGATCCGTTGAACTTCTGGATGCACGCCGGCTTGTACTCGGTCGCGTCGTACGAGTGCTTCCATGGTGCCACGGGCACCGGGGGTTTGAATCGGACCGGCTTGTCTGCAAAGGGGATCCCGAGATACTTGTTCACTGTGGCAATGGCCAATGGGGGAACGGTGGTGGTTCCAATGATGGTGCCGGAGTCGATAACAGCTGTAGGACAGCCCTTGGTTGGAGCTGACCACGCCGTGGCTGCATACGCAGCCAGAGTGAGTAGAACCGCAAACGCCATAATGAAGAACAGCCGGCAAAGATGTTCCGAGAATAGGGCAGTCAGTTTACGGGGGTTCATGCTGAGCGGTCATTTCTCTTTATATCTACATGCCAGATGCTGAATGATTCAATGTCTCTCTCCAGCCCACCTCTAGCGTGCGCTCTGACGTAACCTGTCTGTGTTGGTCGACTGCAAGATGGGTGGCGGTCTCCAAACTTTCTTGTTATTCTGGCTGCTCAGACAGAGATTGTCCAATCAACTGATCGGACCAGCGGAGGGTCCATCCCGCCCGGAGCTTGAACCTCACCCGAGCTCGCGTCCTTGCGTGCGACGGGAAATTTCAGAGGGACTGTCTTGCTTGGGTTGATGGCAGTGGTCGGCGCCGGGCGCTAATAGTAACGCCGGTTTCCAGTGCCTCTTAGCGACTGTGCCCGGACGGTCTCGCAGCTAGCGCTGCTGCGTCTTTTGCTCACCCTTGCCTCGAATGGGCGTGTTTGCGAACGACTGCGAGAGCTGCCATCATCGTGTTGGACGCACTTTGGAGTTGAGGAGAGATCATCGTCCATATCCATCCGGTCTTGTGCCCACTCTCTGACCCGCAAGAATTGGCTGGGGAATCCGTTCACGTATGGTGGCACAGAATGTGATTCACACAGCCTGGGCAAGATAGAGTTGCGGATTTGAAGCGCGAGGGCAGAGAGAGGTCAGCCATCAACCCTCACCAAGCATCCTTCTAGATGGACATGCAATCGACTAAAACTTTCCGGAATAGGACATGGGGGGGCGGTGTGGTATCCACCGTTCTCCCGAACAGTAGCGATGGCGCTAGCGGGCTGGGCTCAATCCTGATCGGCAGTGGGCATCTGGTTGACTAGGCACTCGACTCAGATGCCGGGGGAGGCTGAAGGTGCCATGTGCTTTTGCAATCCAGCAACGCGATTGCCGCTGAGACTGCGAGCTCAACGCTGGCAAGTTTGGCCGTGGGAAAATCGAGAGACAAACGTGCCGCCCGCCATCCGATTACATTCAATCGAGATGCCACTCGTGGGCGCGGGAGCACGGGGACCAGTGTAAAACCTAACCAGATGAAAATGGCACATCCCGCAAATTACAATGTAAATAAAGCCAACCTTAGTCTGTCTCGCCGCCCATGTTCCAGATTAACGGAGTACAGGGTGCTTTTTTAAACAGTCGCGGAGAAGGGGCACACTCCGGGGTGAGGTCGCTTGGCATTGTGCATACTTGTGCGAGGACAGTTTGATTTAATTGGGGGATGGAAGCCGTTTTCTAAGACTGATGGCTGATTCAACAAACATGAACATGCACCAAATCTGGCGAATACAAGATGCAGATACGCGCCCCTGCAACCAGCTCGATGTATCCCCTGCATCATGTCATCTCAGAGCAGGTTTCACCTGCACCCGGATATCCATGGGCCGATTGCGTGAGACTCAACCGATAGTTGCAAGTTGTTGTCTGTGGCCATATGCACTACCACCCCCCCTCGCCGTGGGGCAATGGCTTTGGCTGGTGGGATCGGAATCCTACTCTTTCTCAGGATCAGTTTCATTCTGCATCTGATGCCATTGTTGGCCAAACTCCTGGCCCTCGCTCCGCACCATTCGCGGCCCAGCCCGGCGGCGAGGCTGTGGCCCGCGAGCCACCCCCAAAATGAAACCCCCACAAGCGTGTCACTGGCCAAGGGTCCGAAACCTCAGTTGGTCGCAACCACCGTTCAGTGCAACTCCCGCCTGACGTGCGGGAAAATCCTCCTTAGCTTCGAGGCCCACAAGGCTCTGGAGACCCCTGGGCTAGGATCCCCTGGGTTGAGGATAAACTCATACTTGGCGCATATCACCCGCCAACCAAGGGTCCAACGTCACAAGCGAATCTGCAAGTCATTCCAGTCCACAGAGCAAAAAGAGGTAGAAAGGGAAAAAGGACGCAACCGCCACTACCGAATAGAAAGCCTTGTCTGAAATTCCGTGGCCTTCTTTCAGACCGGGTCCCCCATCCCCAGTTGCTGTGCCGCACTCGCCCTAGTTGCATTCACAACCAACATGCAGAAGCCCAAACCCGTTCAGGAGGAGTCTTATCCATCACCAGCTTAGCCCCCAGACGGTTCATTTCATACAGGGTACAAACCTAGATGAAGAGGTAGAAAATTAAATGAGATGCCGCTTTTTTTTCTCTCCAATTCCTTTGTGGTACAAGAATCGTTGTGGCACAAGAATCATTTGAGAAATTGCCTTTTTCCTCTCCAGCTTCCCGCCCAACGATCAGAGACAACGGCCCGCCTCTGAACATTCCAAAATGTCGCCCACTTCCCTTTCCATATGGGGCGTGGTATGCGTCTTCTGGGCTGTGCTGGTGTCTGGAATTTCAATCTCGCCACCGAGCCCTGAGTTCCTCGGTCCCCGCAGCAGCCCGCCACTCGCTGCAGCATCGAGCTCGGATGCGGTGCGGCTCATCCACCGGGCCCTGTCTGACCTGACTCATGTCGAGAGGAGCACCACGCGGGAGAATAGCACGTCTCTCGACAAGAGCTGGGTGGACGCGGTGCTGTTCACTTATACCGAGTGCGTTGCAAACACACTGACATGGCGTTTGAGATGATGTTGCAGCTTCTAACTCAAATAGGGAGGCGGATGTGGATACCAAAACGGGCAACACCACGGTCTCGGCCGGGGTGGAAATCACCTGCACGACATGCTACATCAAGGGAAATGCCACCGCCAGGTTCACCGTGGCAGAGAGCTTCAACGCCACCCAGGCGTTTTCCAACTTCACCAAGGAGGTGAAGGACGAGGTCGACCAGCTCGGCACCGCCGCCGTCAACTACATCGAAGACTATTTCGATGGCGTGGCGACGAAGCTCGAAGACGGGATCGACCTCGACGACTTTGATTTTCCCCCCATGAATATCAGCTTCGATGTCGACCTCCCCGAGATCCCCGAGTGCAAGCTGCATTTTCGGTTCGACGGCATGGAGCTGTACATGCTCATGGACACGGTCCTGTCTGCCGGCGCCACGTACACCCTCAACCTGTACACGTCAAAGTCCATCCTGGGTATTTCTGTCGGCAAGAACCTAGAGATTGGGCTCCTCTTTGCCGTTGACCTGATCCTTAGTGTCGATGGCGAGATCGACATCAGCTCCGGGTTTCACATCAAGCTGGAGGATGGCGTTACCTTGGACCTTGCCATGTTTGCCAACGATGTATCCGACGTAGAGTTGTAAGTCCTTATACCTTTAGAACGTAAGTCGGCTTGCATTGACATCCATCTGTAGCAACGGCGGCCAATTTGAGTTTCTGCCAGTCACAATCGAAAGCGCCGGCGTTGTGCTCAAGGCTGTTCTGCGGCTGGGCGTAACTGTCGGCTTTGAAATCGCGTCTCCGGACGTGACCATAGGAGGCATCTCAGTCACCGAGGCCAGTGTCGGTGTCGAAGTTGGCATCTATGCCAACGTAGCCGAGTTCGTCACCAATGTCACTGCTTCCTTGGACGAGGACAGCGACTGTGCACTCCAGGTTGTCGAGTACTACCAGCTGGCTCTTGGAGCCAGGGCTGGTGCCTCGGTTGCGATCGATGACCACACCTGGGGCCCGGTACCAGCAACCGAAATACCCATCTTTTATACCACTATGGCAGAGGCATGTGCCATCCAGAAACAAAGTGCCACAACTACGTCAGCCGTGGCCGCAACTACATCTAGCGAATCCCTGGATGCTAGGGACGATGAAGATGAGGACTTGACCACTACAACTATCAAGAGTAAAACCGTTTACGTGGGGGTTGCCTGCATGTCCGAGGGCCTGGTCAACTGCCCAGCGTCCCTGCAGACAACAACCAAGTTTACCACTACAAAGACTCATGTGACTGTCATTTCAGCAGACTCCGAGGCAACGTTCCCTGAAGCAACGCAGACTACCGTGATCAACACCATCCCATTTGGCGATGGCGCAAAGAAGATGAAGGCGACGTCCGGCAGCCCGGTGTCGTATACCCCACCGCCCAAAACTACTACTGCCTCACCCGAGGACGGCGATGACAAGGGCGACGCAAGCTCCACTGATAGCAGCACGCACAAGAAAGGCAAGGGTGTTCCAAATAGCACAATTATTGGTCTCAGTGTAGGCTTGGGAGTGCCTGCACTAGCTGGCATCGCTGCACTCATCATGTAAGTCGTCCCCACCCCACTCTCTTCCCCAATGATGTCTTCGGGAATCCTCTTTGCTGACAATCTTAACCTGGGACAGCTTCTGGATAAAGAAGCGAAAACAATACAAGGCCGTGCAGAAGCAAGAGGACACGCCCTCCGAGTAACAGCACAGCGACCTTGGCAATTGGCTTAGATGGGACGTGTCATTAAAACGCCAAACCCCTCCCCTCCCCCCGCCGAATGCGCGAGACTTTCCGCGTTGGTGACGTCAACCAGTCGCCGAATTCAGCGAGTTGACACAGACACCACCCTTGATCTAGCACACGAAAAAAGAGGGAAATGGCTCATGTAGCACGACGACGGGGGTTATCTAGCCCAGATTAAACACGGGCTGCAAGCTTAATATATATGTATGCAAGGCACCTCGTGCGGTGTGGTACTTGCCACCCTCGCCTAGAAGCACCGGCGGCATTCACCCCTGACACCACCATCGGCATGGCGGCACAGAATCTCGATCGTTGACATCACAGGCGGACGGAAGCAAAATTGAGTTAAAAATAAAGTTAATTTGATTTCATTTCAATTCATCACCCTAGACGTGCTACATAAATGTTGTCCCGTCCAGAGGCAGTTCATGTTCGTGTCTCCATCTAGTATTCGTGGTGGCGGTGTCGGGGCTGCTCGTTACTGTTGTTGCTGTTAGCCTATCGTTTCTTCCTCTCTTGTTTGTCTGTCTGTAGACGCAAGGCGACTCACGGGTTGTACTCGTCGTACTGGCCGTAGTGCTCGTCGTAGTAGTGCTCGGCCTGCTGCTTGGCGTGGTGCTTGGCCTTCTCGCGGTCGACGTAGTCGAGGCCCTTGGTCTCGATGAGCTTGTCGACCTCGGCGCCAGCAATGCCGGCAATGAGCTCCTTGGCGAAGGCGTGCTTGACGGGCTCGCCTGTGTCATGTGTCAGTGACTGTCTGGCTAGTGAGAGGGAGAAGACCGTAAACACATACCGTTCTTGCGCTGTCTGTCCTCGAACAGCTTCATGGCCTCAAAGGCAGCGCCGCCGGCGACGACCTCGTGGCTGAGCTTGGCCTCGTGGCGGTTGTTCTCATCGTAGAGCTCGTCACGGTGCTTGCGACCTTCGTCTGTATAAGAGGTCAGCATGCTTGTCCCCGTCGACTACAGAGGTACCAGGTGGAAAGGGACTTACCGAATCCGAACATTTTGATGAATTGGTAGTGTGGTAGTGAGTAGAGAAAGAGAAGTGATGGTTTGAATGCAGAATAAAGAGCTGGTCGTTGAGGAAAGCTAGAGGATGTTATATAGACAGCTGGGCCGGAGCTGGGCGAGAGCTACCCCTCAGTCACCCCTCCTCGGACGTCCCCTCGGACGTCCCCCCTCCAAGGCCACCTAGACAACTAGCTCCAAGGGTCCAGAGCAGTCGTCAACCTAGTTTCAGCTTCAATGGACTCAGAGCCACCGACCCTGGCGTCATGCTCGTACGTCATAGCCCTGGCGATTCATGCGGCCTCTGAGGCTGTTTTGACTTAGTCATTGGATCCCGGGGCCCATGCCTTGGGCCTGTAGCAGTGGCCCGCCGCCCTGTCGCCTTGTCGGCCCTCTCGCCATGGGATGAGATCCCCCACAGCAGAGAGCTCGTTTTGGCAGAGGGAGGTGTCCCCGTCCTCCTCCAGTCGCCCTTGGCCGGTCGTTGGTCCACCTGTCGCCGATGTATTCAGGGGTCGGCTAAGCTGCGCCGGCCTCGCCAATGGCGACACGGCTGTCGTTGCTAGATCCGGGATCTCGGCACGTCCCCACTCTTCGCGGTCGATCAGGGCCCCGACTTTTGGTGGATTGAAACATGGCACCCGGGGCTGAGCGCTGCCGACATTTCCGAATCTCGAGGAATTTGGCGGCTGGTTCTGGACTTTTGTTTGTCGGTCAGCAGCGTCTGGATATTCATTCCTCCTGCTGGCTTCTTCTCTGTCCATCGCGGCGTCTGGTCCAGATCGGCCGGAGGTGCCTGAAGCCAAAAAAGCCAAAAGCAGAGTCCCCCTCCTCCGCCTGGCACAATATGGGCTGAACTCTTTCGGTAGCACTTGTAAGGAGGCCAAGATTCCGATTTCACGGTCGAGTGCCTGGATGTTTGCCACCGAGGAATGCGGTGCAGTGCATGTGGAGGCCGAATATACATGAGACGTCTCCATGGCATTGACACGAGGGCCTTGAAGCTCAAGGGAGCAAGCAGCCTTGCCAGCATGAGAGAGTTTGAAGTGGGATGTAACCGTATCCATCCATCCAAGGTACAACTCAGAAAAGTCCAGCAGAGGCCTCCCAGCCAGCCAGCTTGGCTAGACGTTTGGGATGCGAGCTACAATGCATTCTCCCGATGAGAGGAACCGAAGTTACACAGCTCGCCACCCGTTCGTGAACTCGACTATTATTAGCCCACTTGGCCCCTTCGATAGTTTTATGCAGGCGGCCTTGACAGCTTTAGCCGGATGCGTAGATACGTGCATACGTCCCAAGTTCCGGTCCATGGCTACGCGTACCGTTTTGCGTCATCTACCCGGGCAGACCCCGATGTTACACACCCATCAAACGTGCCTCCTCTTCCTAAAATCAAGCTTGAAACCAAGCGCACTCGAGATGTGCCTTGTTTGGCCCATGTAGGGTGTCAAAGGTGATACCCTGCATCTTGGCCATCCTGGCCTATGCAATCCGGCGATATACCTCTCTCGCTCAAGCAATTACGTTGAATGAAGAATTATTTTCGGCAACTCCAGGGACGTCAATGTCTTGATCTTGAAGCTGATCTGACGTTGCGTGGAAGGATCCAAGATCCGGTGGTTGACGGATGCGTGGCCACCACAAGAACCAGTATTCGTCCAAGCTCTCTCCTCGGGTTCCAAAACCTGCCATTGAGTTTATAAGGGCGTTTTAAAAATAGCTCAACCCCTCCTAGCGGACGACATCGCATCTGCGGGGGAATGTCTGCGCGCCTGAACTACTATAGGACAACCGTTGATCTGGGTAGCGGTAACCGATGCAAATGTCTTGCTTCGTCTCAACCTCTGGTGCAAGGGTCTATCTAATTCTGTGACCGATCTCAGTGGATTAGGAATGCGAACTTCCACAGGTAGCCTGTCACGTTGCCCCTCGTTAACTCTCGCTGCTGATGGGCTTGGTGTGCTAGTATCGGCTTTAAGTTGACAACTCATTGAGGCCGAGCCTTGCAAGCATCATATTGGAACCACGACCATAACAAGGCCATGCAGGCCAGAACATTTATCCCAAAAGATAGAAAAGCGGTTGTGTATATCATATCGCCATGACTAGCTTCTCGTGAATTTAGCTTGATGCTATTTTACTTCACTTCATCATCTTTGCCCTGCTAATCACACTAAAGCATCCCTATACTCAAGCCACGCCCTTTAGCTTGGTAGAGACACGGTTCAATCCCGCCAAGGACCTCCGTCGTTGGCCAATGCTTAATGGCGGACGATACAGCATCGTCACCCGTCGTCCGGCCCCTTTCACACCCGCCCAGAGTGCATACTGCCCCCTCCGTCCCCAACTTGATGTTGGCCTAGAAGCCATCCGCGAAACCCTGATACCCTGGTTCTGCCAACAAAACCAATCCAAGATGCCCCCAATTCATATATGATGTGACCGTCCCGCCTAGCAAACAAAAACCAAAAAATAAAACGTGAAAACGCAAAAGTTCACAATGAATACCAATTACGCCGTTGCGCGCCAAAAACGCAATCTTCTGTCATAGGTCACAAAGCACTTTTGTCCTGGTGTTGGCCATGGCAGTTCATTCCTCCCCGACGGGGTATAGGTGATTTCCAATTTCCTTGTTCATCTTGAACATGTCGACCTTGGCCTGCTTGAAAATGGCCTGCATCTTTTCGTCGCAAATGATCTGGCGCTTGTCCTTGGGGTCCTGCAGATCGTTCGCCTTGATGTGCTCCCAGAGTTTCTTGACCACTTGCGGGCGGGAAAGCTGTAAGAGAAGAGGCGTCATGTTAGTCCATGATTCAATCAGGCGCCCAGGCGTCGCCATTGGCAAATAGCAAACAGCGCGGGCTTGAGTGAACACTGGGAGGATGTACATACCTGAGTCTCGCCGCAGAGTTCCGAAAGGGTTGGGCTGAGGTTGAATGGCTTCTGGAAGCCACCGCCGGCCTTTCTCTTCTTGACCGCGCCATCGGCCGAGTCGACGTCGCTGTCGTCGTTGGCGGCTACCTTCTTGGCGCTCTTCTTGCGCGGTGCAGCCTTCTTCTTGGTCACCTTTGGCTTGTCGCCTCCACGGGTTTTGCGGCCGCGGGCCAGGCTGTTCTCCTGGGCCTGGAGCTGCGCGGCGAGGCGGGCGTCGGCGTCCTCGACCGACGAGGAGCGCTTGGCCTTCTTGCGAGCCGGTTCGGGGGACGCGGACGGGTCCGTCTCGCCGGCGTCCGAGGTTGCATGGCTGGCAGCGCGCTTGATGGGCATGGGGTCGGGGTCGGGCGCGGAAGGGGCACCATCAGCGCCAGAGATGGCGTCGAAGCGATCCTCGATGAGCTTCTTGATAGCGGTCTATGGCGTCGGGTTAGAATCTAGAGCGGAGTGAAGACGATGTGTTGTTGCCGCCGGGGTACGAGCCCGGGCAGAGACGTGCTTCTCACCTTCTGCTCGCTCAAGTCCTTCCCACCCAAGGCATTCTCCAGGCCCTGACGGATCTTCTTCCGCGAGATTGTCTCCAGGTCGGCCGTGGCAAGGATGGCATCGATGATGGCGGTGTAACTCTTCCGCTCCTCGGAGGACACTGGATGGGGGAAAGCGCTGAGGTTAGCAGACGAGACACGCGGGGGTGGGCGTGGGTGGGTTGGTTTGGGGGCGCTTCTTACAAGGGGCACTCATGATGGCGGACGGCCGAGGGCGCGACGGCGACGGCGACGGCGGGCGACGCTTGGTATGAGAGGGAGCGAAGCAGTACGGGAGCAGGGCGACCCGCTGAATAGGCGCACGGGATGCGGGATGCGGGATGCAGATGCGGTTGGGACCGAAGGGGGGCGGAAGGGCCAGAGAGGGCGCAAACAAAGCGAAGAAAGAGACGAGGCTCGGCGGGCAAGGCTGATGTGGAGATGGGTCGCGATGACAAGTGACAAGGGACCAGGAACAAGCCCGCGGCTAGAAGGGGATGGAGGGGGAGAGGAAAAAAAAAAAGAGAAATGTTTGTGTTGCGCCCTGGCCGCCGGTATCAGAGCATATCCCACTTGAACAGCAGGCCGGAGTCGCGGGGATGTGCGGGTGATGGGCGAGGTGGTCCGTTGTCGAGTCGAGACGCGGTTAACCGTGGATGACGATGGTTGGTTGCCCAGTGCCGGCGCGGCGGTGGTGGGTGGAGGAGGGTCGTGTTGGTTGCGCCAGCCAAACGGCAGGCATCGGACGATGGGCGACGAGGGACGATGGGGGAAGTGCAAAAGGAGGGCAAGGAGGGCGCGGGGGGGAGAGGGATGCGCGATTGCGGACGAGAAACAAACCGAATGGGAAAAAAAACGAAGCAGAAAAAAGAAAAGCAAGGCAACGCTGCCGTCTCGCGTTGTGGTTGTAGTGGTCGTGGTTGTGGAGCGGGACGAGGACGATGCAGCCGTGACTTGGTTGGTTCGCGGGCCTCGGACTCAGGCCAGGCCATCAGCAATCAGATGCGGCTCACCCGACAATAGGTGCGTGTGGTGTGTGGCTGGTGGCTGGGGAATCGGCCGTCGAGACAGGGAAAAAGCAGGGATGTTGCAGTCCCAAGGCCCGTCACGGCCGTCAAAGCCTGGTCATGAGCCGCCGCAAGCATGTCACTTTCTGGGGCACTTGTGTGGCACATGTGTGGCACACGGGTGACAGTCCTGTGGCAGCCCTGTGGCTGATGCCCCTCTTGGCCAATCGTAGCCCGCCCTGCTGCCGGGTCCTGAAGGAAGGTGCCGCCCAATCCATGTCCCCAATTGCAATGCTTGTTCTTTTTCGTCCCATCGTTTCCCCTCACTCATTCCCGTCTCCAACAGCCAATCCTTGGTGATAACGCCATAAGCCATTGTCACAGTCACGTGAAGTCTCCCCAGCTGAACGGCACGGAACGCCTCTTTTCTCCCCTTGTGCAACCCTCCCCACGGGGAAAAATTTCTCATTTGTTCAGAAGAAAAAGAAAAAGAAAAGAACAAAACAATGGGATCCCCGGCCTTGACCGAGTCGGTCTGCGCAGTCTGCATACTGCTGTGCGACCTACCTCCCCCAAAAGTTGGAGGGGGGAGGGGGCTGTATCTAAGCCATGTCTAGCTCTCTGCCACCAAACGGCTAAGTGCTCCCCCTAGACAGCTCTACCCTGTCCCCTACTAGCGCTGACGGCGTCCCGGTATCTTGACACCCGTGGCAGCGGTCAATCTCGCTATCATTTCTCAAATGGTGATGTAGCTTCCATGATGTTGCAAATGCTCCCAAGGATGGTTTCTCATCAACATGGAACTATTCAGAATTTTAGCGCAGGGTAGCTATCTTGAACCAAAACGTGATGGATGTCTACCTCGGAGGTATTATCAGGCCATGCATGTGTCCGCTTAATTGCCCCGACCCTGGTCTGCCCTGTTCCTAGCGCTGGCTGTATCCTCTTTTCCGCACCCGTTCGTGTTCGTCGTCTACTATCTGGATCCATCTCCACTGTCTCAGGCTCAATTTCACTTGATAGCAATTATGAACGACCTCAGCCAAGCCTTTCCTCCCAAGCCACATTTCACTGAGGCCGACGTCCCGGACCTCGCTGGTCGTGTATGCCTCGTCACCGGCGCTAACACGGGTGTCGGGAAGCAGGTTGCCCAGGTGCTGTATAGCAAGAACGCAATCGTCTGGGTTGCTGCCCGTAATGAGGAAAAGGCCCTTGCGGCAATTGACGAAATTAAACAGCAGCACCCGTCGTCCAAGGGCTCACTCAAGTATCTAAAGCTGGACCTCGCTGACCTTGCTACCATCGCTGCTTCGGCTAACGATTTCCTTGCGGCGGAGACCAAGCTCGATCTCCTATTCAACAATGCCGGCGTCATGACCCCCCCAGAGGGATCAAAGACAAAGCAAGCCTATGAACTCCAGCTCGGCACCAATTGCGTTGGCCCCTTTCTGTTCACAAAACTCCTGACGCCTCTCCTCCAGACCACCGCCAAGACAGCGCCCAAGGACTCTGTCCGCGTTGTCTGGGTCTCCAGTTCTGCCGTCGACTCGGTTGCCCCTAAAGGCGGCATTGACCTCGACAACCTGGATTACCACAAGCCTCAGTCTAATTTGTCAAAGTACGGCGCCAGCAAGGCGGGTAACTACTTCCACTCCGTCGAGTTTGCTCGTCGACACAAGGAAGACGGCATTATCAGTATAGTACGTGGTCTCAGTCGCCAGAGTGACACGTTCAGTAACCTTTCTTACACGAATTAGGCTCTCAACCCAGGAAACCTGCACTCTGAGCTTGACCGAACCTCTGCCTGGTGGATGTACCTGGCCCGCAAGGTCTCGTGTTATCCTGCCATCTACGGAGCCTACACCGAGCTTTTCGCTGCTCTTTCTCCCGATATCACTATGGAGAAAACGGGCACCTGGGGTGCGTACCAGACCTTCTACCGCCTAGGCATCGCTGACTTTTGTTCCTAGTGGTGCCCTGGGGGCGTTTCTTGCCCATTCGCTCCGATGTCGAAAAGGCCGTGCTTCCCGAATCTGAAGGCGGCACGGGAGCGTCCGTAAAGTTCTGGGAGTGGTCGGAGGAGCAGGTCAAGCCGTACATCTGAACAGGGCACGGAGAAACCTGTAGTAATGTCACAGGGTGGCTGGGTTGGCAATAGCGTTGATTTGCTTTATTCCGACTAACAAAAACTCCCCGACATGGTATAAATCTATAAGAAGGGCTTTAAAGAAGAAAGAAAGAGAACATCACTATATCGTTTCTGACACTGGGAGGGACGCAGCCTCGCCCAGCGAGGGCATCGCCATTCCCATCCCCAAGTCTTTGAGTAAATCTCCCCAGAGTAATGTCCCAGTTGTCCCCGAACAGTCTGCCACCCAGAGGTTTTCGGCATCCACGCCGGGAAGCCCATCAGAATCGCTCATTGTTCTGTTCCCCAGCTCCATTGCAGACAGGTCCGGCTCGGCTGAAGATGACATTCTCGCATCTACCGAGGAGGACACACTTCCAGTGCTAGGAGGCGATATCGGAACGAGATTGGTGATGCCGATCCTGTTGCCAAATTCCGTCAGAATCCCAAAGGTCTTGTCCTTCAGTCGGTTACACAGCTCCGCCTTGCTCGGGACCTTGGCCAATTCGAATACCGCCGCAGCTGTTGCGATGGTCCTGCGCAGCGTGGGCGATAGCGGGCAGATGGGGTATCCGCACGTGAACCCCGTCATTGCAAACACTGCGTTCAGCTGCCAATCTGCCACTTGATACCAGCCGGTGAGGATGTCCGTATCTCTAAGGACCTGGTGCAGAATATTTGATATGGCGACGGCCGAGTTTCCCGACACGATGCAGTGGTTGTCGCTTGACAGCGTCCCAAGGGCCGGCGTGGGGAGAAACGAAATGAATGGCCGGCGGAGGATGATGGCAAAGTTGTGATACTCCAGCTCGAGAATGAGACGTTGGCGTTGCAGCCAGAGCGGGTCGCTGTTGCTCAGGTCCAGGCCCGAACGGTCGGTGGACAGGGGAACCCCATCTCTCCTCTGTGTTTTGAGGTCATCTGGGAGCTCCTCGGCCCAAACTTTGAGCTTTTTCAACTTCTGAAACAGAAACTGGGCGCACTTCTCCCGCTCCGAGGGGTTCTGATAAAAGTTGTTGGCGTCGATTCCGTCGAGCACGTTCTCGCATGCCGCGTAGAACTCGTCGTGGACCTCGCGGACCAGGTCAAACAGACGACGGCGCTCATGTTGGAACCGTAACCAGTTGATGCCCATTTCGGGGCCAAGGGTATACGTCGGACCAACCTTTTGCGCTATCGAGTCCGAATCGGGCTGCGATTCGGCTGCTGGAGGTGAGGCCTGGATGGCGAATGGGCGGCCCAAGTGCAGCGAAATCTGAATGTCCAACATGACGAGGCAACTCCATAATCTCTTTCTGCACTCGGCCTCATTTGTGTCAGTTTCTTCATCATCATCAGCCGAGCCGTGTTGAAGCCCGAGAGACTGGGCAGCTCGAATGGCAGTTCCGACCATGGCGTATGTGGCTTCAAATTGGCTCGTCGCCAACAGATATAAGGCATTGAGAAAATAGCACTGTGCGGTCGTCAAGGACGGCGGGCCAAAGTTTTGGCTCAGGTAGAATTGCGCTCGCAGATAGTAGGCTCTCCCCGGGAATTCATCTTTGCTCCCACATGACATGTAAGTCGACCCAAACTGGATGCACAACGCCAACGCGCTATCCACCAGCGGACAAGGTTTCCTGCTCGACTGGCTCTCCCAGAGCGACGCATAATGCTTTCGAAAACTCGTCTCCTCCAGGACCGGGTAGATGGCGTGGTGTCCCTGCCAGAATAGATCCAGTAAAATGTCCTGCTGCTGTCGCTGGAGCCGTCCGGGATCCGGCATTGAATCTAATGGAGAAGCCAGGGGAACGGTAGGAGGCGATTCTGGAGACATGTCCGTCCTCGTGTAGGTGCTGAGTCGATGGACAAAATACGTCAAAGATGAGGGGCCATACTGGACCCCATTCTTCTTTACACCTTTCCACTTTGTCCTGCCGTGATGTCTGTGTGAGTCTTCCCCTGGTGACGAGGGAGTCATTAGCTTTGCCTCCAATTCCTGCACCTGATGCCTCAACCTCTGTACCTCCCTGTGCCATCCGTTAGCGACTTTGGGAAACCCTTATCAAACGCATTTCCAGGGGCAATCATACTTGGTCGCGGCGGCCACGCTCTTAAAGTCATCGCGGCCGGCATTCACGCATTCCCGCTTCGCGTCCTTGCAGTTGCGACAGGGCCGGACGGTGTCGCACTTGACCCTGGTGAGGCGACACCAATCACAGGCCCGCGAGACCTGCGCTCGCTTCGGGCGCGGCTGCGGGGGCGGCGACGCCTTGTCGCTGGAGCTGGATGAGGGCGTTGGTGTTGGGACGCCGAATACGGTGAACATGGCTTATGGCACGATGAGAAATATGAAGCAGATGCCAAAAGGGAAGGTTCAGCCTTTTTTTTCTGCGTCTGTGAGATGTGGTTGATGGCAAGGGGAATGAATCAACGATATGACTGGTCTCGTCCTGAGAAGACGGTCTAACGGCATGGGGTGTGGGGTCCCAGAAATTTGTCAGCTCCGTCATCCAGGCATGTTATGGGTGAGATCTACGCCAAAAAAACACACGATGAGTCAGTCGCATCAGGGCAGGTAGAAGAGCATATCTCATCGAGATGAGCATGATTGCTCGGCCGTGTTTGGGGTGTCCATCGCCTGAGGTTTATGATACAGGCTGTATATCCGGGGCAGTGCAGAGTAGATTGGGATGAGACGACGTAATGATGACAGCGGCGGCATCATGAAAAAGCCGTAATCCCGATGTGGGTGTGAGAAATCGGCGTCTTTTATGTCTTTCCCCTTTGGCCCAGCCTCCTGTATCTTTCCCCCCTATCGCCCTCCCCCGGATTTTCGAGTTGTTCAAGTGAGTCCCAAAAACAAGACCCATGAGTCTCGCTCTACCGACAAGCCAATCAAGTCATTGTGGCCGTCTCGATTGGGAAGGGTTCGGAGTTGACTCCGAAAACTCCTTTGGGAAAAGGGATCCCCACATTTACCAATCTTCAATTCAAGACGTGGTCGGTTAAGATCGATCCGTGGAAAGGATTTTGGCTTTTCTATGCAACAATTGTAAAAATAACTAGACAAGGTTCAATATTCGTATTGCGGAGGAATGGGCGATATGTTTCGGGCCAAGTAGAGCGTGAGGCACGGTAGAACGACAGTGGAAGACATAGTTGCATCCCTCTCACTTTGCACTGTCCATTGAGGGCGACATCAGCATCATTGCTTGTAATTGAATCCATAGGACATATGCGTACACTATATTGATGAAATGTGAAAAGCTTTTGATTCAACGCTGTACCTGTGACGCATTTGAGTGCCTGGTTCTCACCTCAGCATGTCGATGTACCGATGCACCCACGGCACTACCAAGCCATTGTCATTCTTCAATCGCCAACAGCACAACTACGACGACGGCCAACAAAAGATAGCAACATGGCACTCGGCTATCTAAAAAGGAATACATTTATAACCACCAGATTCCCCAGATTATCCATCTCGCTCTTCATCGCCGACCCCACCCGCCATGCGAACGCGGGGTTATCGGCCCTCAATTCCCCCCTCCGTCACCCTCTCATTCCCAATGCGGTAGGCCGATTGAGAGCACCCTGTCTAGCCCTCTGGCGTGCCACCATCCCGTCGACGCCGCGGGGTAAAAGATAGCTGTCCAGCAACCAGACTCGCTCGTGTTTACCACAATACGTCAAGTGGTACTTATCGCTCTTCTGATTTGGGCAATGACAAGCAGGCTCCAGTCCGGTTTTTTACAAACTCGGGCAAACTATACGACACGGGAAGGCGTCCGATTCTCGGCAGCGTGCCCGAACAAGTACAAACACCAACCGTAGGGCGTCCAGTCAACGTCGAGTCATTTCAACAGCTGGACATGTACTGTGGGGAGCGTAGCAGCCCATTCGAGAACTCCCGGTTTTAGTAAAAGTCGTGACGGCTCAAACTCTCATGCGCAAAGATTTTATTCATGTTCATCGTCCCTATACAATTGAAATTCCAATCCAATCCAATCCAATCCAATCTACGCCTTCAAGCCCACACAACCCTAAGCCGTATATCAAGCCCACAGCCCTAATTTGCGGCCCGTAGATACTCGCAAACACTTCGCCCCCACCGCACCGCGCTTTTGTAGGTCCACATGCCCGGCGCGTTGCCCTTCTGCAAGCCTTCGATGGCGTCCGCGAATGCGGAGCCGAGGCCTTCTTGTTTGATCTGCTGGACGGGGTAGAGGTAGGTCTTGAAAGAGAAGAGAATAGCATTGCTCTTGGGAAGGCGGGTGAGCGTCTGGAGCTCGATGCGTAAAAATGCCTGTAAGCAGGAGGTTAGATAATAGACCTAATTGTCGCCACCGTGGATGGACAAACCTTGGTAATGTCCACGTCCTCGTCTTTCTCGTATTCATCATCCTCATTGATGTGATTCATAGAATTGTCATACAGCTCTGTGTGTGTCTGCACTGACCACTATATTCCCCAAGTTGTCAGCATTACACCTGTTTACGAGACAGCGAACCCCAACTTACGTTTGTGCGCTTCACGGCCTTTCCTACTTCCAACCTCCTAAAGAACCGCTCCATGCTCGACCCAATCTTGTCATACGACGGCACTGGCGCGTGGATTTCGGTCAGGGTCTTGCCCAACTTGGCTGCCGGGTCAAATCCGGAGGGGAAGCAGCACATGAATGCTACGGATCGGTGGCTATCAGGCTCCTCCTGGAGCAAGAAGAGGTCCTCCTCGACTGATTCTCCCAGGACTCGCAGGGCAGAGTTGACATCGTCTCCAGGCAGTGTGGGAAACGTCTTGCCTGTGGCGAGGTTTGTGCAGGATGAGTTATCGTCGGACAGTTGAAAGATGGATGGGAAGCGAGCGGGGAGATAGTCAGCGAGCAGATAAGTATACAGCTCTTTGACCGCGGCTTCTCCGCCTGGAACGTAGCCATGCACTCTGTTGCCATGAGCCGCGATAAGGTTACGCCGCAGTGTAACGCGGTCGAGGTAGTCTTCGTCAATAGTGATCAACTCGGAGAGCGTATCAGCTCGGATGGCTACAACGGTGGTTTAGCAAGCGATCATCTTTCGTCCCGGGGTCATCTCCAACGCACCCATAGTGATGTGGTATGTGGGCTTAAAAGGCCGTAGCTGTCTCCGTGACGCATTTTTCCAATCAAAATCGGCGAGAGGTTCGATGGGCAATGCCTTCTCGGGCAAAGCTTCAACCTCTGTTGATCCGACTTGTCGTCTGCCTGGTCGCATCCATCTTTTAGCCTGCCAAAGTGGTGAGTGGGATTAAACTTGAGTCATATCGAGTATTGATAACTGACGAGGCTTGTAACTGCCAAGATAACCAAGCAGATGGCCGGCAGAACAGCTAGTTGTGCAAGTGAATACATGACGATGGTGGGGTAATGCGCTGCAAGTCACCCACAGGAGCCAAGAAAGTCGTGAGACAGGAGGCTAGATGCGGCAACAAAAACATGAATACCGAGCAGAGTCAAGCATCAAGTAACCAAGCGTCCAACATTGAAATATATATAAATTCCAGTCGTGGCCGCGACTCTGCCGGTAGTCATCCAGTAAGGCGCACTTGATTAGGCCTCCCCACTCTCTCTGCGCATCCGATATCGCGAACTAACCACATTAGCCTCTGGTACCCGATTATGGTGGGCGGGCAGCGTGTCAGGTGGCCAAGTCGCGGCTGATGAGGGTAGAAACAAGTCATTAACATTATCTATGTGCTCATAGTGGTTGGTTCGTCGATTCCAGGCCCACCCAGCAATTACTCTCTGCCTTTTCCATTTCTCGTGGGGCATGCTGTTTTGGCTTTAGCCTGCTCCAGACTGAAAGCTGCATCGAATCACGAATGAGCTGCCGTATTAACCAGGTATTGCCATTATCTATATGCTCATAGTGGGGTGTTCATCTGGTCCAGTCTTACCCAGCAGTTATCTACTACCTCTTCCAATTCTCGTGGGGCCTGCCTATTGTTTTAGTTCTAGCTTGTTCCGGAAGTTGCCCCGAATCACGAATAAGCCTTCGTATGTATGCTTGGATGGATATAAAACAGTCATCGGCATTATTGAGACACTGATCGCTGCGTTTTCATCCAATCCGGATTTGCCCAGCAGATCTGTTCTGTCCTTTCAATTCTCGCGGGGCCTGCTGTTTTAGTTTTAGCCTGCTCCAGACTGCAAGTTGCACCGAATCACAAACGAGATGTCTTGTATGCTTGTATATGTATGAATAAGTCATTAGCATTATCTATGTGCTGGTGGTGGCTGGTTCATCTAGTCCAATCCCACCTGGCAGGTATCTTCTGTCATCTGTGTATACATACACTCCCCGTATATGTACCATTTGAAATATAACCTCTAGTTCAATCTTTACCATTCCCACCATAGTTCCACCACCTCGTCCTTCATGTCCGATATCCTGACGCTCTCATCCAATGGCGGCTCGTCTGGGCCAGGCAGGTCGTCTTCCACCCGGTGCACAAAGATCTGGCGCAGATTCTTGCCCACCTTTTCTGACTCGACTAGGCGATAACTCTTCTTCTGGTGGCGGTCCAGTCGATCCCGCATCGGGCCCAGACTCCACTCAAATCCTGGTGAGCCATCCCATGTGCCCTCTGTGTGGGTAAAGTCGACGTTTTTGGTGCCGTTGGGGTACACTGCAATGCTGTACCCGTTTGAGAGCACTGTGTCGGATCCGAATTTAAATCGCTGAAGGAAACAGCTGCCGCAGAACTCGGAAACCTTGACCATCTCGTGGACTGGCGCTTGGTGCCATGATTTCCAGTGATGAAGACTCAAGGGAAGGCGGCCAGACTCGTAGAGGCCGCTGAGGTCGGTGCCCATATCCAATTGGTGCAACCCCTCGATAACAGTGAATTTGGTATCTGTCTTAGTATAAATGCATGATTTCAGAAGGCCGTCTCCCTGTGGGACGTGCTCTTCATTGAGACACTCCTCAATGTGAGGATCTAATTTTTGAAGCAGGCCGATGCTGAGGAAAATTCCGGCACCGCCAAACGCCATGTATCCGTGGAACTTGACAGCGTCAAAGTTGTCCGAGAGGGCGCCCATATATGCAGGGATGGTGTGGTCGTGCTTGTCGAGAACCTGTCCCAGCTGGTAGAGTGAGGGGAAGAAGGTGTCATCGTCGACAATGGCAGCCCACTTTGTGTTGGGGGTGGAGTGGCGGAGCAGATCGCGCACGATGGCAAAGTGCTGCTCGTTTCCGCTAATTGTCTTGTTCCATGGCTTGACGATTGTAAGGTCGATTCCGTGGTCCTTGAACTTTTTGGTAATCTTGTCAAACTTGGCGCTGTCCTTGGGCTTCGACTCGGTAATGACTGCAACCAATTGAGCGCCAGAGTGGGCGAGCCAGGTCTCGAATTGGGACATGGAGTCCACGAGACGGTCCAAGCTGGTAGCAACTCCGAACAGCATGTGTGAGTAGTCCTTAGTGGGATACGCTGCGGGCACATTGATGGTAATAGGCTCGCATTGTGGCTCCTGCCACCCTTCACACCTCTCGTTGAGGTGGACCAGTCGGCCTTCGCCAATGAGCGGCTGCGAGTGCTCGGCGATGGAGGCTCTGTCGACCGTCTCGTTGATAACTGGGCGAATGCATCGCTTCTGGTAAATGACGTCTCTCGTGAGACCGTATGAGGGCCGGCGGAGGTGGTCTATCGCAGGCGCGCAGGAGGGCGCCTTGAGAAAGCACGGGCGGTCCGGTGCATCTTCGCCAAAGCCGAAAGGTAGTGTGTATTCGAGGTTGGAGTCGGAGTTTAGGAAGAAGAATGTGAGGATGAGAACGACAGAAAGGAAAACGGCTCTTCGGCGTGGAGGAGGCATGCAGAATGGCATCGCCCGCTTGGCATGGCGACGGGAGGGACGACTCCAGTTTGGCACCAGGTCGGACTTTTCCCCGCCGTTGACAAAACCCGGCGACATGGGCATGTGTTTCGAGTGCATGTGGTGCTACTTCGGGGTGAGTTTGGCACGATTGTGTAACTCGTCGGCGGCCGTCGTTATCGCTATCGCGGGTCGCGTTATCTCTGTCGATCGAGGCGCGGCTAACGTCCTGACATCGCGCGGGGGGGAAGGTGTCGAGAATGCCAGAAAAAGAGGAGAAGAGAGGACAGAGGGAGGAATAGCAAGATGTAATCGCAAGAGCAGTCGAGTGAGTGAGACACAAGGTCAGATCAAGGCGAGGCGATGTCGGACAAGGCGAAGCAAGGTGAATCGAGATCAGGTGTTGGCGGCCGTTTAAGGAGTGGCGTCGCAACAAGGTTAAAACGGTAGGTATCCAAACGACTGATGGAAGGTATAGGTCGAGATGTTTCCGTCTGCTCTGCAGCACGAGGTGTCCCAGGTGGGAAAGAAAGAGAAAAGCAAGATTGACCAAAACGCCCGGTTGGGGAATTTGATGGGAAAGGTCTGTCGATATTGTTCTCCTGGGGCAAAAGGAAGTGAGTGGTGGCCCAAGGGTCTTTGAATACGCGGGATTGTGCCGCCCCAAGAAAACCTAGCTACCACACCCATTCATTCACAGGTGCAGACTCAACCAGACGGGGGGAAGGAGCGAGCCGTGGGGGCCTTCCTGCATGTGGTAGGAGAGGGTGCCGTGCGTGCCAAGCTTTAGTGGGGCGTAGATTAGGTACGTACTGAGCAGGGTACGTACCTCTAAAAGGTTGACCGCGAACAGGGCCCCGGGAAGGAGGGAAGGAGGGGGGGCAAAGACACTAGCAAGCACCAACAGAGTTGGTATGGAACCACCGGACGCCGAAGGGGGGAGTGAGTGTGCGGCAAGAGCGGAAATAAGGGCCGGTGCTGGATGGCACGATTGGGGTAGGCAGGCACGAGCTGGTGCAGGTGCAGGAAGCTTGGGCCCAGAACTTGCTTGCTTGACGAGGAAGGTGCAGATGCAATGCAGCCGCCGCAGGTTGGCTGGGACTGGGACGGGGAGTGGCCAGGAAGGGGGGGCCGCTGGAGATTGGAGAGACTGCGAGAATGAAGCGAGGTGACATGACGGAGGCGACGGAGAGACAAGGTTTGGAGGGAACAAGGGCCTAGCCAGCCGACTCGGGACAAGACGACCTGTGCTTTTTGCCCTTGGCCTGCTCGCGGTTATCTCGAGGGACAAGTCAAGGCGAGTGACTGTGCCAGGGTCCCCGAACCTGTGCAAATGAGGTGACGAATCGCCCGCCAACGCTGCCAGGTTTGTGGTGGAAATACTCTGTCAATCCGGCCTATTTCCCGGTCGGTGATCCTAAGATGGCGAATAATGCAACCCGCAGGCCCACGACCCCCTACGAGCCGGGCGGGCATTCGGGCTGGTAAAAAGGCGCGTGCTGAGAGGGCAGAAGGACAGAAAAAAAAAAAAGAGGTCCGGATTGTGGGTGTCTACAGGGGGGGTCCCCCCCTATCGACCGATGCATCGGTCTATTTGATGAGCTAAATTGCATGCTCGCTTCAGTGCCGCCGTGGGCCATGGGACGCGCAATGCCTATATTTTTGACTGCCGGGCTATATCAGTTCTGTTCCGTCCTGCTGTCCACCATAAGCCATTCATGCTGTAGTTCCCGCTGGTATGCATTAGATGCTTCACTTCCGCGCATCAGATACGAATGAGATGCACACAAGGTGACGTCAAGGCACATTTTGAGGCTCACTATACGAAGTTTGGCGGACAAAACGGCCCCCAATTGGTTCCCTGACCCCTAGACTTCCCAGACATTGCGTGTCTCTTGCAGCGAATAAGCTCATGCATCACGGTGTTGCCTGGGTGTTTTGTGTCGGGAAAAACATCTTCTGGATTCAAAACATTGTGACCAGTGCTCCGCTGCAACATTGTTGCTTTTTCCCGAGCCTCCTCACCCTTAGTTTTGCGCTGTCTGTCCCCTCCCCCTTTGAACATCCTCTATCTCCATCCCCTAAAGATGCGCCTAAGTTCGCCACCTTACCGACATTGCCGGACGCGCTGCAGTGTCGTGCCTGTGCGCGCTGCCCACTGGCTAACTGAGGAGCGATATTCGCCCCCAGCGCCTCTGAAACCAACAGTGGAGTACGATCGACGACAGATCGGCCTGCTGTCGACTAATTAATTATGCTTTCGGTCGTCACTTGAGTGTCTCCTGTAAATCGTTTCATCGTTTCACTCTCGGCGCGCTGGGCCGTGTGCTGCGAACGGCGCGGTGATGCAATGTGATTAGCCCGGAATCCGGCTGTTTGTCTGCCCTCGTGGACGGGTGAATTAATGATCCAGTATTAATTGCATCATTCACTACTACACGCGGCATTTACAATGTGTCCCCACATTCGCCGAGGACACAGGCCATTGTCCGTCCCGTCATTGTGTTCATCTTGAGTCCCAAATTTTCATGCAAATTGGTCGCAAAGCAGTAATCCGAGAGCTTGCCGACTACCGACCTCTGACGTGCTAGCATTGGGCTGAAGAGGCTGGTTCCGTCAGAGTTGCTGTCTGTGTGGTTGGTGTTCACATGCAGTCAGCGTGGTGGCGAGACAGGTAGGAAGACGCAGGGGCGCATCGGGAGTCCGGAGCCTTGCATCTGTTGTTAGACATGCCTCACCATGATAGCAAGGTACGTGACTCAATCTACCCAATGTATTTCCATCCCAGCCAATACAGTAAACAACACCCGGCTCTGCGTTTTACAGTCGGGGCCCTCAACCGCGCAAAGCGTGGATAAAATATATCAGAGCGGGGTATGCCTTTCGTCATGCCCAGGGATCAATCTGTGACAAACTTGGTGGTGCACAACCCGAATCGGCCCTTGGTCCCCTGATAAGACTGCTGCATTGTAGCGGACACCGATAGCGCGGTAAGGCGGGCATGGAATCAACTCTGAGGCTAGGGCTTATTCAAAGGGCTATGTCTTGGATCGCCCTAGACCTGGCCGTTCCCAGTGCTATCAATAAACCAGATGGTGATCGAGATGAGTGATTAATGACGTCAAATCACAGTCATTGTGATCATCGTCTGAACAGCAACTCCTGATCAAGGCAGGTCACTAAACAGCTGGGCAGCAGGACAGCCTGGGTCGACCCGCGACATTTTACCTTGAAACGCCGTTTTCCCGCTGACTGATCAAGATTTGTTTCTTGGTGTTCTCGCGGCAGCCCACTCCCACACCTCAGTTGTCAATTAATCTTTGGCTAGCCGCCATGGCGGACACCTTGGAGCCGAGGCTTTCACGGCAGCGCGCAATTAATTGGACAGCGATTGCCCGGTTTGATGGTTAGATTAGATCCGGAAAACGTATTTTAACTTCTGAACCTACGTTCTTTTACGCGGTTGTGAGCATTTCGAACCCGGTGCCATGCCCACTAACCTTAAAGCACCCATCCGGGCTCGCCCTGCATCCGGACCTAGAGCCGATGAGGCAACTTGTCTCTTGAAGGCCCGGCCTTGCAGCAGAAAAAAATAGACTTCGCCATCCAGGGCAATGGAAATATGCTTATTCGTCAACTCCGACGCAGGCAGACGCTGTTTGAGACGTTCCCGGCGTGACCGCGAGATGTGGCAAAAGTTGTACTCATCCATGTTGTCAGCCACAGGGCGACGCAGCCACTGTGCGTGTTGTGTGTGTTGTACTAGCAGGCTGTCAGGACAAAAATAGTAGCCACACTGGCATGCAGTGCCATGCGTCCAATGGTTCATGCATGTGCCGCGCGTGTGTAGGCGAGGTCTCGAATGCAACCGATTGACACTCTCGTCCTCCAATTGAGCCGACAGCCACAAGCCCCGCTCCGTATAATTTCGACTGTCTAGACATGTGCCCTCTCAAGGATGCCGGCCAATCAGTCGCTGCCTCTAGCCAATTGACTACCGGCGTGGCTCAGTCTAGAAGCCTCCTAGGCCCAGCCAAGCGTAGCGACAATCGGCGGAATAGGATAATAAAACCGTCAGGGTCAGTCGCCTAGCTCCGCGATGCAATCACGCTTCTTGATTGCAGATTTGATTTGAGGCTAGTCATCTGGGACAGTAATGATCGGCAAATGACAACTTTCGAAAGTCCGAGCCTATCAGTTGTAAGTCACGACATTCCAGAAGCACGGATTGTCGCACCAAACAAAAGCCTTTCTCTACAATAGAATCTCCACTACGACTCATGACTCAGTATGGCCATACTCCATCCAGCTCATCAATCAAAGGTTCGAAGAGCCTTTCTGTTTTTGTTCCCGTCATCCGAGTCTCAGGGTATTATCAGTACCTAGAGCTGTAGCAGATACAACACCAGCTAGATTGTAGACTGATTTCAGGCCAATCTTTTTTTTTTAGTCTATAGACTCATTAAACTCAAGGTGCTTACCCAAAGGCCTAAATGATGGGTCCGGGGCTTCCCAAAAGGTCATTGTGAATGAGGCCAAGCTAGTTGGCTTATGATGCCGCTAAATGGGACAACGGCGCGTGGAGGACGCGCCGCCAATTTTGGTACCTTGCCCTAGGAACGGTTCAATCTAAACACGAGATAGACGGAGCCTACCTTAGGCGTCGCGAAAACATATATTTTCGCGCTCGACGCGTCGACACCTGCTCGAGCCAGAATACCCAGTTCCAGTCACGGCTGCCAACGCTCAAGGTCCATGCTAAAAGACAATCACTCAAATTACTAACTTTTGACTTGTCTACAGACATTTCAGCAGATGTTAACGAGCAGTAAACATCCGAATCGGCCTCACAGATACTGGGCAGGGCATAAGTACCCCGCAAATACGATATGTATGCAAAATGTGGGAGCTGGTTGGTCGCTTTGCTGAGAAACGACGCGCCCACAACTAGGGTCAGGCGTGACTTTACGGTTTAAAAGGTCTTGGACAAGTTGCACATGAAGGTTCGAAAGTAAGACGAGACGTAGCCAGGTGGGCTAACAATATTGCCTTCGACTCTCGCCGATTCAGAGATAACAGATCAGGCCCAAGAACGAGTTGCAGGCAGGCCTGTTACATGGATTGCGTTACAGATAAAGCAAAAACGAATTTGAAGACGAATTCAACAACATGCCCCTTCAGCCTCTGAATACAAGGCCAAGTCGATGTAGCCCTCGCTGCCTCCGTGACAGAGGTTAGGAGGATATGGGGCGTGTAAGATTGCGGACATCTTTAATTGCCATTGACTTGACTTTAACGTTGAAAGGAATGTTACCAGGCAGGTTGACGTGGGAAATACGGCCACAAGACTGTAATAAGCCGTGAAAATCCGCAACAGCAGAGAGATACAACACAACAAACAATTCTACAGAAGTTTGGGGCCAAAGAATGTCGCATCATGGTTACAGCAGTGGAGGTGGGCGCAAGATCCTACCCTCAGGTATGGAGGAAGATCAATTTTGATGTCAAGAATGGTGGAGATTCGCCAAATGGTCATATCAGCAAAAATATAGCCACCATTCTTTCTCGCCGGGTCCACTGGGTTTCAGATGTCGCATTGTAAGCCTCCCTGCCACACTCACATTTTAGATCATTGTCTGGCAAGCTTCAGGCTCATTGAGGAGGAAATAGCCTATAGTGCAGTTTTTGGATCATCGTCATACCACGTGCTTTAATTATTCGACCAGGTTCGATCTTCTTCCGCTTGCCGTAAAGCTGCTACCCTCTCAAACACTACAACAACTTGTCTTTGTACACCCTAATCTTGAGTCCCTGGCATAGTTGTATTTGTCAAGTAACCTCCACCTAAACTCCGGATGGAGGAAATTATGTACAAGGTCCAGAGCGCAAAGGTGACCAAGATGCTAACAGGAAACATCTTTTCTCTGAAACAACCACCTTCATTGTTGCAGCCCACACTGTGATTGGGGGTACACTGAGCGAAAGGTCTTTCTCAAGGGTTTACTGACACATCCAAGCTCAAGGCCGACGAGAAAGCTACTAACGAGATGGACCCTGTGCATTAGTCTAGAGGTACTACGCAAAGTATAGGTAATGGGAACTTTACTCAAGTTAAGAAGTGCCAACATGTCACGAAACGTCGAACAAGATACAGGTGCCAACATTCTTTACTTTTGCGCCTCTCAATGGAGATTAACAGAGCTCCTCGTGGAAACAGAGATCAACGGAAATACCACCTGCATCACCATACAAGCCACTCGCGTCATTGGGTGGATATCGGAAACCATGCCAGTACTACAACGAAGGAGGAAACGGACAAGAACCAGTATGGTATGTGACATCATCCATTGCTCCCATCCATAGAACAGCAAGCTTATCAAGGAGCGGATGACGAATTATTATTGATGCTATAGGTATCACCAAGCATATTTGTTCCCACGCCAACGCTCAACTCCATTCCCGTATAAACGCGCCTCGCTTTTGTACCAATGATGACCCGATTGCTGCCCCGTGCACTAAACATCAAAAAGCAAGTCCGCACATTGCTAGAACAACGTAATCGGAGCCCTCCTCGGCGTTGACGTCCCCCACATAGCCAAGCCTCCCCTCCCCAACCTGCGCGAACGTCACGGGGGACTGCCCAAGCGTGTGGGCATTGCCTCTCGCTCCGGCCAATGTCTCAAGCCTGGAGTTTTCATTTGTGATGTACCACGAATTGATGGGGGCAACGTTACTCAAGTACATTGCCTTGAGGCTGTACTGTGAGCAGAGCCCTGTGGCCAACACCGGGTCCACGGCTGCTCTGTTGAGGCCGAGGGTTGTTCGTTGGTATGTACCCTGGTCCCACGGCAGGTCCGCTTTGGAAAAGAATGGTCTAACGTCGTCTGGCTGCATGAAAGAGGAAAAATGGCCCATGGCCACGGCCGTGCCTCCATTGCGGACGTACTGCAGCACCACCTCCCAGATGTGGCCATTTTCCTTGAGGGTCAGGGCCTCGTCCGTCAGGAGAACTGCCAACGGCGGGGGGTCAGCAACAAGCAGCTTCATGGCACCCGCAGGATCTATAGCGCGTTGCACGCGCGCTCTTCTTATTAACGCCTTCAGCAGGGACGTGTACATCTGGTCAAAGTAGCTCTGCTGGTTCAGAGAGAGCAGCACAATGCGCGGCTCCTCATTCTGTGCTGCCGCCATTATGGGTTGCCTGGTATTCTGTGTCAATCAGTACGCGTTGGGAGAGTTGCAGAAGACGATGGTGCCCTGATGCAAAATTGCGGAGGACGCGGCGCGCGGGTTGGTGTTCCTTGCTTTTCTCCCCTGCAGGCTGGCGAATGAAAATTGGCGGCGGCTGACCGCCGCATGCACAACAATGCACAGCATTTCCAGGTTCAAACGTCAACAAAAGGATGGGGTTCGATCATTTCTACAGTGGAACGGGATAAATTTTGCCATGGGAAAGTGTTTCATTATTACGAAATACATTTTGCAAGGCGTGCGTTTGTCGAGCCGGGAACGCCGGAGGAGCAATTTCGTAGTATTTGGCGATCCCTATTTGAGAGATTGATGTCGCCGTAAAAGACACAACTGTGTATAAAATATTGTAACCAAGTGTATTCTATATGCCTCTAAGATTATATTTTGGATCAATATTAAAAAAAAAACTAATTCAACATGCTTTGCGTTGGTCGTCGCAGTCATCAACCCAGCCGGAATACGGCGGCACATACAGAAGCGAGACCCAGTCTTAAAAAGTAACGGCGTCTAATGCGATTGGCACCAGGTCTCCCTTTCCCTTAAATGTTTCAAGGATGTTTGCTTGTTCGACCAGCATGAACCGGTCAATCTGGGTTCCCTTTGACGCCAGGCTCCTCCATCGGTCGAAATCTTCGGGGTTTCTCTTGTCACCGTGAGCGTCTTCAGCATTCTCCCAATGTCCTTTGGAAAAACTCAACAGCCCACTGATGGTCTTGTTGATAATGTCGTAGACAAGTGAGACAACAGTGCCGGTTTCCTCGAGCCAGCTGATTTGCCAGAGCTCTCCCGGGCGAACGCACTGGTACGCGGCGGTCTGGTAGTTGGTGCGGCCAGCCATTGGGCCGCCGTGGATGGCATAGACAACTCGGTTGTCTGAGAAGAACCAGATCTCGTATCGCCACTTTTCTGGGTTCCCCTCCTTGTCTCGAGCATCATAGTCGTAGATGAGATGGGTGTCCTTCATGTCCTTCTCGAATGAAGGATCAAGTGGCGTATTTACTTGATATGAGGGAAGTTGCATTGTGATTGATGTGATTGGTGTGATTGGTGTGATTGAGTGTAGTTATGAGATCTTTTGCCTTGGAGATGGTGATAATATAAATGAATACATACTGCGCATGCCGTACTTATACGTGCGAGTTGTATGTAGCCCCCAAGGCCGGATCGTTCATGACAAGGTGTACTTACAACATTCACCAATCACCCAAGTAGTGGGCGCGGCGCAGTGCCTGGGGCCTATGCCACATCACCGCCAAACATAGATCACACCATGTGACCAAGCAAACTCAATGCAGCTCTATCGGCGACGTCGGCGTCGCGCCACCTGCATGATCCACACTGTTGGACTTATCAACTGCAACCTGGGCAGCCTGATGTGAATCTGATGTTTTATTCTGCCCGAGGTAAATTCGGCAGGGCCGGCCTCCTTTGCGGGCTCTTGCTATCCACTTCTAAGAATGATGTTGGTTCTGCTGTTGTTAATACGTCGATGCCCTTATTCGCGCGGGCCGACATGTCACATCATAAACCGGCGTGGCAAGTCCCGGGCGGATCGAGAAGAATGTCTATGAACTGGTGACTTTGAAGGCAGGGACCGCCCGTGCCATCACTGAAGGATTTCCGGCCAATTATTCCTCCAAAAATGGTCCACATGAGGGTTGAGCGATTTCTCAGTACGAATGATGTTATTGACCCTGGTCGGGCTTGACGAGTCTTGCTTTATATGCGAAAGAAAAGTGGGATGCAGCAAGGCTATATCCGAAAAATCGGTTGGGTGACCAAGATCGTGCTGATGAGATCAGATGCAGTATACGATACCCTATGTATTATTAACATTGCCATAAGCTGGATCTCCTCCATGCCTGCACGGGTTACGGTATGGTATGCTGTGCGATGGAAGTCTGTTTTTTTTTAGTTTTCAGTTTTGAACAGCGGTGAGACTCCCTCAGGGTCACCGCCAAACGGGTGGAGGAAAATCCTACGCTGCGATGTTGGGAACTGTGGCCTACTTTCACGATGTAGCTGAATGGATCGAAAAGATTCACGAGGCTGTTGTATCATTTGTTTGAGACAAGACCGCATTAACAAAACACGCTGTCATTCATGGCATCCCAATGTGCAAATTTATTTGCAAGCACGATTGGATAATAAACCGACAAGCCAATTGTATTTCTTCCACGTGTCCTTACTGGAGTATTGATGTTCCATCTTATCATCCCTAACCCCAGTAGATAAGTACAGCAATTTGAAGCACAGCGCGGCGGGTACAGCGACGCTTTCCAACACCATTGACTTACGGACCACACACAGCGCACCCAGGCACGTACTCGACACGCACGCACACTACACGACCCAACACATAACAATCCTTCCTCATGCCCGCCGATGAACAGCAGATCATAATGAAAGAGAGGTAAATCAAAAATTGCACCCGCTATGGCCCCGAAGGACAATAGAGCATGGAGCGACTCCGCGATGTGCAATGCAGGCCCTCCACACTAAGGCTCGCCAGTCTTGAGCGGCGAGCCTCCAGATAAGGTAAGTATGAAGAAAAAAAAGAAGAGAAAAGAGGAAGAAAAGGGCGAGGGCAGAGCGAGATTATATACCCTAAATCACATGGTCCGAGCGCTGGCTGATTGCATGCGGCTGGCGCTGTTGCCTGGCCGCGCTGCAAGGGGTTACTCCGGCCACCCGACCACATGACCACGGCAGAGCGCAACAGGGTAGGCTGTCTCAGACAACTCCGTCTTGGCGAGGAGCAATTTCGCATGAGAATATTGTCGCCAGGGGACGGATGAGTGGTCCGTACGGAGGTTAACGCTTGGATTCCATTGTTAGCTTGACGTGCACAAAAACAGCAGGGTTAGATTAGTCGGTCGTTGTTTATAGGTTTCAACGTAGGTTTGGAAGATGATCGAATTTCGGCTGTTCATCACTGACAAAGGCGTCTCAAGTTGCATAAATGTAATTCTATGTACATGTTCAACTATTGCAAATGCGAGACTCAAGAATGAAGCACCCAGCAACCTAAGTTTTAACCAGTCTGATTTGCGCGTCCAAAAATCCGGATAGGCCTCAAAATTTCCTTTGCTTGCCCATGCATGCCCGTGACATGCAAAGAAACAATACAACTACAGCCTTTCCTGGTGATGAGTCCTGTCTTCCTTCTCGTCCGGCGTTTGGAATTCTTCAGCGGGCACCGCCTTCATCCGAACACTCGCTCGACCCACCCTGTACCATGGCATCGTGAACAGCTCATCCATCCGCTCCATTGGCAAGCCCTTGGTTTCTGGGTAGGCAAAATAGCTGTAAATCGTGAAACATGTTGTCGTCGCGGCAAACAGCAGAAAAGGCCCCCAGGAATGCATTGAAATAACCATGTTGGGCTGAGCTCTTGTCAGAGCGAAGTTGACCAAGTACTGCCAAGTAATGCATATCGCCATACATGTCGAACGGACCTTGTTTGGAAACACTTCCGAGTTGATAATCCAGGGAATTGTACCCCAAGATACAGCATATCCAATGGCAAAAATGTAGATAGCAACAACAGCAACCCATCCTGCAGCTCCCGTTCCGGAGCTCGCATCCGTTGAAGGCTTTGCAACGGCCAGGTAAACAGTCAAGTAGGTGAGTGAACCGATAATCAATACAGACCCACCAAACAGGCCGGCGCGCCTTCCAAATCTGTCAATAACATAGAGACAGTACAGGAGAACTGCGATGAACTTGACCAGGCCGTAAATTCCGGAAAACAGATAGTTGGTTGACTTCGACGCCAACCCAATCGACGTTAGAATAGATGAATTATAATAAGTTATGATGTTCCCGCCGCTGAACTGAAAGCCGACCTGAATCAACATGACCATGATCATTCGCTTGCGAATCGACTCGGACATGATCTCCTTGATGATGCCGGAGCCACCACTTTGGACGGATTGCTGTTCGGCGTTGGCACAGATTTCTCCGAGTTCCTGCTCGATGAATGAGTGGTCGCTGGGCAGGGATCGTAGATCTGCCAACGATTCTCTTGCGGCCTCAATCTTTCCACAATTGGCTAGCCATCGAGGTGATTCTGGGATACAGAACAGCCCAACGAGCAAGATAACGCCAGGTAGGGCCTGCACCCCCATGGGAACTTGCCACAGAGCATTGCTATTGGAATCAATGTTCTGCAGAGAACCATAATTGATCCAGTATGCGAGACCGACGGAAAGCATAGTGTTTGCGTTGTACAGAGCACTGAGACCACCACGAATTGCTTTAGGTGCGATTTCCGCGATGTATCCTGTACCCACGACACTGGC
The DNA here is from genome assembly GCA_020623665.1 of Calonectria multiphialidica. Taxonomy (NCBI): domain Eukaryota; kingdom Fungi; phylum Ascomycota; class Sordariomycetes; order Hypocreales; family Nectriaceae; genus Calonectria; species Calonectria multiphialidica. Next base: position 93,453 of record JAHVYC010000115.1, read on the forward strand.
AGCTCCAGACCCAAATCCCGACAGTGCTCTGCCGACTAGGAACTCGACTCGACCGCTGCTACCGCCTTTATTCGCGCTCATAAGCACAGCGGAAACCGAAAAGAGAATTGTAAAGAAGCCGAGGGAAAGCTTTCGTCCGAATTTATCGGTAACAGGAGCGCAAACAAAGGCTCCAAGGCAGGAACCCAGGATGAGGATGGAGGTAATCCATCCTGTCCAGCTTGCTAAGGATCCTTCGGATAGATTATTGAGGCCGAAATGGTCCTTGAACGGCTTCATAGCCAGGACACCGGAAATATTGGCGGTGTTGAAGCCTGTAAAATCATATTCATTAGCAAGGTGGCTAAGTTGACGAAACGGAGTGACGACACTTACCATGGAGGGCACCAGAAAAGGATAGAATCGTGCAGTAAAAGACAATTTTCCAAGAAATGACTTCCTTGGGTGTCTCTGCATAGATTGACTGGTCAATTAGCGGCATCTTCCTCCTGTGGCACAGTACTGCGAACTTGGGCTGGAGTGCTGGCTGGACGTGGAGGAATCTCTTAAGTCAGATTTCCTGGTAGCGCCAACTATTTGTATTTCGGTTGTAAACCGATCGACCTCCTGTACTCATTCCTCCTGTTCTGTTGAGCTATACCATCAGGCGATAACTCCACCCGGCATCTCCACATGCACCAGGGACAGAAGACGGGGAAACTGATTCCCAGCAAACAGCAATCTACCCAATGCAGCTTTGACTTTTTCACAGACCAAGGCGGGTACTGAATACCAGGTCCAGATGGTATTGGCTGATATCCACGCTATGTTACGCCACAGACAATTTGATTACCTCAAATGATTGAGCAGGAGGCACCGACAAGCCCGAGACCGCCTCGTGATGATGGGGTTGACGAAGATTCCCCAGGCTCCTTTCACGCTAATGGACAGCCTAGCCTGATCAGTGCAGAGCTGGACGTGGGGAATGCGCTATGCCCCGTGGGTGCGCCTGTGAGGGGAGAACTAGGGCCATCAGGACACGGCATTGACAAACAGGCACATACTTGGCTGCAATTCGAGACCCCTGGAACTGGGCAGTCCGGAATCTCGGCATCCTACGTAAGAGACTTGTGTGTACTAGATCGAGGTCGGAATTCAGCCGAGGAGCTGCACCGGCAGGAGGCCGATGGTCATTGATCTGACATCCTCACAGCGAAACACGGTTACTAGGGCTTGGAAGGGATATTAACAAAAGCACAGCTTCGTACACCAGGCCAAACTCAAGTGTCGCATAATTTTATCCAACCTATCCAATAAGATACAGAGACGAAATGTCGGCGAACAACGCCAATACACACGCCCCCAAACCTGTTCCCAAAGGGGCTTGGGATACACACCATCATATTTTTGAACCAAGCCGATTTCCTTTTGCCGCAGGAAGACATTTTACCCCTTCTGTGGCAACATTGGAGCAACTTCAAGCCTTTGAAAAATCCATTGGGGTCTCCCATGTGTGTATTGCGCATGGACTTTCTTACGGCCCGGACTGCTCCTCGTTGCTGTATTACTTGGACCAGTTCAAGGGAGAAGCACGAGGAATTTGCGTCTTGGACGAAGCGAACGTAACCGACGAACAACTCGACAAATACCATGCCGCAGGAATCAGGAGCGTCCGCCTGGACTTTTTCAAGGCCAAGGCCATGAATGATGTGGACAAACAAATCGAGTTGATCCGCGCGACTGCAGAAAGGCTTATCCGGTGGGATAATTCGGCCAAGGGCTGGAGCATTCAGATTCAGCAACCTAACCTGTCACACTGGAAGCAATTGAGGCAAGTTGCTGAAAAAGTGGGAGTTCCAATTGTTCTTGATCACATGGGACTTGTAAAGACTCCCAGCATGGCCCCCGAAGGATCAACTCCGGTGGTTCAGAACCCGGAATGGCAGGACCTTCTAGATGCCCTTCGGGACGGAAACCTTTGGATCAAAATTTCAGCCCCATATCGATGTTCTCGGGGTGACCCGGACTTTGACGATTTGGAACCAATCGTCAGACAACTGGTTCAGGCGAACCCGAAGAGAATGGTTTGGGGAAGTGATTGGCCGCACACACAGCGACACGAAGACAGGCACAAGCGCAGCGCAGAGAGTGAGGAGCCATTCCTGCAAATTGACAATCCCTCGTGGATTACTTCTCTAAGTAAATGGCTGAGCGACGAGGAATGGGAGGACATGTGGGTGAATAACCCAAGCAAATTGTACGATTTTCCACAGAATTAAACAAAAGTCACCGCCTTGACATGGACAAATTGAATATTTTCATATAACTGCTGTGCAATGATTTTTTTGGTCTTTGTGAGAATGGTGCGCATCAACTCGTAGTCGGTCGTGTGCCGAAAATGGAGCTGGGGATTCTCCCATGCCTGGTCATGCCGCATTAGCGCAGCATGCTAGTCTCGGCTTTCCCCCGGCAGGCATTCTCGCAAGGTTGTTGTTAAATAATGATGTAGAATTGAAACGACAAGTACCGATTGACTCCCGTGCCCTGTCTCGTCCAATTAAGACAAACGCTACAATGGCGGAATTCCCCCAAAACAACAGAACATATCAGATCCTGAAAGCCGCCCAGGAGGGTGGCTATGCAGTTGGCGCATACAATTGGTTTGTTAACAGCAGACTTTAGGCTGTGCACGAGGTAGAACTAACATGTAGATAGTTACAATGAGGACGGTGTTATCGCCGTCGTCCGAGCTGCCGAGGCCTGCCGCTCCCCTGCAATCATCCAGCTTTTCCCCTGGACCCTGAAATTCCAAGGCCCAGAGTTCGTCCGGTATGTCATACGGGCAGCCCATGCTGCTAGCGTGCCCATTGCGGTTCACCTGGACCACTGTATCGAGGCCAAAGATGTCGAAGCCGCTCTTGAACTTCCATTCGACTCCATCATGATTGATGCGTCGACTCAGGACCCTGAAGCAAACATTAGAGAATGCAAGAGAGTGGTCCAGATTGCGAATTCCAAAGGAATCACTATTGAAGCAGAGATGGGACGCATCAATGGCGGCGAAGATGGTCTGCCAACAGTGGATATGGAAGCTATCATGACACGGCCTGATTCTGTCAAAGACTTTGTGCGTCAAACAGGCGTCCAGTTTCTTGCACCAGCCTTTGGCAACATTCACGGGAAATATGGACCTAAAGGCCCAGAGGGCTATTGGAGACTGCCACTGTAAGTGAACATATACAAAGAATGCTCTTAATATCAAATAAGAGAACCAGCAGCTGATGCCATTCATAGCCTGATGGATATTCACAATGCCATCTCGGAGATCCCTCTTGTTCTGCACGGAACAACAGGTCTTACAGCGGAGCTGGCCAAGGCTGCTCGAAGTCACGGAATGATCAAGATAAACATGAACCATACAGTACGGGACGAACATATGGAGTTTGTGGCAGAAAATGTTGGTAAACTGGAATTTACCGCATTAAAGGAGCAAAGCGTGGAGATTTATGTAACTTCCATCGTGAGGGTCATGAACGAGTTTCTTGACTCTGCTGGAAAAGCATAGTCAATTTAGTAAATAGAAATAGATAAAATAATTATCAATGGCAAAGTAATATTCAATCATTGCGAATTGATAGTAGCATGGGAAGCGATGCAAGTAAATGGGAGAATAAGCCATAATCCCATGTGACACCAAACACCTTCACTAGAGACCACAAATTGTAAAAATTACAACCCCTCGCCCCCCCCTAAATTAGGGACGGAATGTCAACTCCAAACCTTGGATAATCATAATGATTCACATATTCGGGCCAAAGCCGCCATCCATAATTTGTACTGTCATCGGCGCGGGGTTGTTGGGGTTTAGCCCGTTTGGCTTGTTAGCCATTGAGCCGTCCGATTGGTTGGCCAGAGGATTAGGTGCAGACCCAGTCGGACTCGGCGCCGACCCGATGTCTGTGGATTGGGAATTGGGAAGGCCGAAAAGCTTCTTGCAATGAGGCGATTTCGGTGGTGAAAACTGCGCAACGTACCGATCCGACTCGAAGAATTGGCCTCGCTAAATACCTGTACAATCCTCGCTGACATCACGTGTAAATCATACACACAGCAACAATACGCACCATGGCATCCACTGACATTGTTGAGCGACTGCAGCAGTGGTCAAGCTGCGATGTACGTCCTTCTCCCCTTCCCGGGAATTGATTAGCTTACGAAAAAAATGCACTTAGATTTCCGATGGCCTGTCAAAACTTGGCCACAAGCACGGGGGATTTCTCGAAGGCTTGGTTATGTACTCGCCACAGCTGCAGGCCGGTAAGACAAAGATTGCTGGCCCAGTATTCACCGTCAAGTTTGCGCCCAAGGGAGATGAAACCGCCCCGAAAGTGAAGGGAAATTATGTAAGTGGATTTTGTACCGCCGATCTTGCTAAATTCTGTCCAAATTTTCTCCAAGGGATGCACTACTCCATGCGCTTTCAAGTTTATTTGATGGCCATGAGCCTTCATAGATTTCTACCGTTGATAAAGCAAGAGATCATGCACTAACGTCTTAAAAGATCGACCAGATCCCCAATGGATCCGTAGTCTTCATTTCGCAGCCTTTGCCTCACATCAATGCGTGCTACGGCGGGCTCATGTCCTTGAGGGCTAAGATTCTTGGCGCCAGGGGTGTAGTCATTGACGGTTTCCTACGAGACCTTCAGGAGCACCGAGACCTCGACTTCCCTGTAAGATAATTTTGTAGCTGTTATTATGGGTTTAAGCACTGATGGCAATTAGCTTTTCGCCAGAGGAACAGGAACAACGGCAGGTGGAGCGGTATGCTTTCCGTCAGAAATCGAGGTCCCTGTGGAATTGCAATCGGCAAAGCAAGAGGCTGTTATTAGCCCTGGAGGATACATAATTGCCGATTTGGACGGTGTTGTGTATCTTCCTGGTGACTTGGCTGAAAAAGTCCTTGAAATAGTCCCTGGCATTGCAGCGGCGGATGAAAAGTGTGCCGAGGCAATCCGAGGTGGAATGACGGTTAAGGAGGCATTCGCCACGTACCGGGGCAAATAATTTCGAGGCCCTGTATTATAAATGACTAAATTAGAAACATGTTTGCTCCTAACGCATGGTCAAATTGATATCAATGAAATGCTATTTCTGCTACTCTGCACTCGACTCCGCATCTTTTTAGAAATTATTGGGAGGATCGGGTAAAAGGCTTGCAGGCGAAGAGAATTGTAAACACATAATAAGATAATAGAGTGTTTTTTCAATTGTATTCTAAACTTGCGTCTTCTTACTATTGCTACATAAAGGTAATACATCAAGGATTGGGCACGATCAACTGGGAGTACTCCTCACACAAGCCTTGGTGGGATGGAAATGAAACCAGGCTTGTGCCTTTTATTGACTTATTCTATACAATTTTCATGTCTAAGCTAGGGGTGTAGTGGACAGGTTCAGGGCCGGAACGCCGTATTTCTCGGCAAGTTCATCAAACATCTTCTTCTCAGCCTCCGCAAATGGCAAGCCCTGTACGTTTCGTTCCACGGCAAGTCGGTACTCGGGCTCACCAGGGAAGAGAACCTCCTTGAATCCATCGGCGGGGGTCACGCCGTGTACCCGCTGAACCAGGGTATCCATTCTTGACCTGAACTCATCTGATGACATGAAAACATCGGGCTTGATGACAATGAAGCTGTGGCCAACATTTTGTGGGCGCGACTCCTTGTATTGGTCACCAACCTGACCACCAAACTCAGCTCCAGACAGTACACCTGACATGATGTCCATCAGAATGGCAATGCCTGAGCCCTTGGGGCCGCCAATTGGAGCCATTGAGCCGTTCAGGGCCTCATTGGCATCCTCAGTTGGCTTGCCATCCTTATCGTAGGCCCAGCCCAGTGGGATCTTCTCTCCGCGGCGAGCAGCCTTGCGAATCTTTCCCTTTGCTACGACAGAGGGTGCCATATCCAGAATATATGGCACCTCATTTTGGCTGGGGGCGCCGGCGGCGAAAGGTGAGATACCCAACAGAGTTTCCTTGCCACCGAAGGGAGGCATCTGCTTGGCAGAGTTGGTAAACACCAAAGAGATCATACCAGCATCGAGAGCTTGGAGAACGTAGGTTGCAGCCATACCAAAGTGGTTAGAGTGATTGGCCGTCACGATGCCAATTCCGTATGTCTGTGCACGGCTAATGGCATCTTCCATCGCTTTGCTCGCGACGATGAAACCGAACCCATTGTCGCCATCGAGATGAGCTGCGACGGGTGTTTTTTCGGTGATTTGAATGTTGGGCTTAGCATTAACTAGGCCGCTGTTGACACGCTCGACATACTGCTGTAGTCGGGCAAGGCCATGGGTGTCCTGATTGATCGGCACATGTGAGAAGGTATGAATAATAATAGGTTGAATGCAGGGATACTCACCACTCCTCGCGTATCTGCCTGAACAAGGCAATCGGCCATCAATTTTGCGTGGTCTTCAGGAAGGCCGGACTTGATGAGCAGGGCCCTGGCGAAGTCCGAGGCTTCACTGGGCTTAGCGTAAAGACGAGTTTGTGACGCCATGGTCAAGGATCCTAGATGATTTCTTTTGAAATGCGGGGTGATTGGTGTCAGGTGAGCTAACGGTCTGCGTAATTGGACGATGTGATCCGGGGGAAGAGGAACGAACTTATTGAGAGTGAGCATCGGCTTTTCCCCGATGTGGGCCGCTTGGTCCGCTCTCGGATTGAGTTCGATGGATAAATGGTCGGTGTTCCCCGATCTCTGCATTTCGCCCCCCTCGCTCTTGGCCCGAGATGCCCACGTCATTGTCCTCGCACTGCGATCAGAGAGACAACGCACTCAGCCGGACGGGCACGCGACATGGAGACAACTGTCGACCAGGCCACCGATTCCCGCGCCCCACCGCCAGCTAGAGGGAGGAAAAAGGGGACGGCATGTTCGCGGTGCAGAAGCCAGAAGATCCGCTGCGATGACACGACGCCGTGCCTGAATTGTTCCAGGGTGAACCACCCGTGTATACGAAACAACTTTGCCAATCAACAGGAGGCCGTCAAGTATGTACCTACTATAATCCATTGCTATCACATTCCATAGTAGCACCAGTCTGATAATAAACCCACTAGCCATATTACTCAAATCGAAGCACGGCTGCGCTCCTTGGAAGAATCGCTTCGCCGCGTTGCCCCAGAAGAGCTCGAAAAGGCTCCCGCTGTGGGTGAAGGCACCTTTCGAGCAGGAACCCTTAGTAAAGAGGGAGCTCATACTGAAGGTCGGCCTGATTCACCGCCATGGCCAATGCAACCTCAGCACATCGAGTCTGAACTGGTGAATGGGGAACCACTGCCTGGCAGTGTGTCATTGAATCATGCCTTGTACCAGAACCAGTCCTCTCCTGTCGTGCAGTCTGTCGGTCCGTCTGTTGGCCCCACCGTTGCTGGCTCTCATGCGACGCCCTCTGTGAGCCCAGCTGCATCGACCCAAATTGAGCCCAGCGAACCATTGGCACATGAAGTTGGAATGCTATCACTTGCTAATTCAAAGGAATCAAAGTACCTTGGCCCTTCTTCTGGCGTGCCATTTGCTCGATTAATCTTCTCTGCTATTCCACAATCACAAGGCCTGGCAACCAGTTGGGCCACGCCTGAGGGGAGTCATAACGCTGCTAATAAGCTCTCTCAAACCCAGCCGTTCCCAGAGGATTGGACTTCCGAAGTGGATCTGCAGCATTTTGTTGATGCATACTTTGAGACATACCAACCCTTTTATCCGTTTTTGGATGAGGATGCAGTCGCGGATCGCCTTGAGCGGCTGTACACAAAGCCAGCACCCGCAGTACAATCTCTCCACATGCCCAAACTGTCTGACGTCGAGGCAACATTATCCCCAGCCCACATGGTGCAAATGTTCCTTATCATTGCACTGGGGGCTCGAGTATTGGAGGTTCGGCTGTCGACCGAATTTTCATCTGATCGATATCTTGCCACAGCGATGCAACGGATAGGGTCTCTGGCCCTGCACGACAGTATCGAAGGCCTTCAGATTATGCTACTGCTTGCATTGGCTAGCTTTTATTTCGAAGATGGTCCCAATGCCTGGTTTTTGACCTCAAATATCATAGCCAGCTGTTTAGACCTGGGCTTCCAACGGAAGTGGAATGTTCCACCTCAGCACCAGAATCGAGAAAGCAGGAACCATCGTCAACTTCTCGTCCATAACAATCTCAGGAGGGGAATATTTTGGTCTGCGTACTCCCTTGAAAGAACCTTAGCGGTGGTTCTTGGTCGCCCACTGACTCTACGCGATGAGGCCATCGATGTTCAGTTTCCAGGAGAAATCGGCCCTGGCGATTCGTTATCTCCAATTGTCAGTGATAGATTCACTGCTCCACAAGAAACAAGCCCAGAAAATAAGAGAGCCCGATTCGCCGATTCACCATATACTGTTTCCCAGTACTCGTTTCGATTTGATCAAATCACCGCCGAGATCAAGTTGATGTTGCACCGGGTAGTCAACTTACCAAACCGCTTCCCATGGCCGCAAGACCTCGATTCATGGAGAAAGGAGATACAGAATAACTGCAATGTGCTTCTGGATAACCTAAGGAGCGATCTACGGCGACGTTCCCGCAGGAACATGTCGGATAGTGCCATCCGAACTTTGGAGCTAAAATACCACCATTGTTTACAGCTGCTACATCGGCCTTCGCCAGCAGTACCTCATCCAAGCCTAGAGTCTTGGAAGACGTGTTATGAATCAGCCGTCGCCACAATTTTGCTCAATGCAGAACTTCACCGGTTTTCTAAGCTATCCAATGGATGGCTAACAGCCCACACCGTCTTTGTCAGCGGCATCACCTTCCTGTACTGCTTGTGGGTGAAACCCGAGATCAAGGCAGAGACAACTTTGGAAAATTTTGAGAGCATTGCAGACTCCTGCACCTCCCTTCTCCAGTATCTAGCAAAAACATGGAGCGTGGCTGCGGATTCTGTACTCAAGCTCGAGCGACTAATCAATGTGACGTCTAATTCATGGAAAGCCGCGCAAGACAATCGCAACTCTGAGTTAGTGGCAGGCCACTCGCTGGTTTCAATGTCGCAGTCAGGGTTAAGGCCAAACGATGGAGATGTTTCAGGCGGTGGAAATACGTCAATAGACTTGGATGGACTAAATGTATCGGCAATGAATGAGGGCCAGGGCTTTGATTTTGAGCCTGGCTACTTCTTCAATGAGCTGGGGGATATAAGCAGTTGGTTTGACCTCAATTGGCTCGCGAACTCAGGCTCTGGAGGACAGGGTGACATGCCCTATTCATTTGATCCATGATATGTGGCCAATTTAAAAAATTTCATGATATTTTATCCAGTGCGGATGATAAATTCGTCATACTGGAGTTGTCCTGAATTGTCCGGTCTGAGTACACTGCAATTTTGGCCGCTACAAAGGATGTACGAACAACGTAAAGTGCGTTATCGACCAGGGAAACCACAAGCTCTGGGTTTGACTGAAAAAGATGAGTCATAAGAGAGTTGCAATTCTTTTTTAATAAAAAGAGAAATTGAGAAACAGGCCCAGGAAACGAGGTGGGTAATAAAAATGCCAATAGCCAGGCGGGGTGTTGCCGCATCCTACTTCGGGTTAAGTACAAGTACTACTGGGCTGCCGTTGTGTTTTCCGGACGCCGACTCGGGATGTTTGTCAAATTACCGGCTACACCACCGGCAAAAGGGAATGAACACTCCGCTAATGCGAGGTCTAATTACGGTATTTTGCCTGTGACAATGTTCTAGAAACACCATTGGTCGGCCAATGGCCGACTTGTTTTAAAGAGTATCGGGTTTGCTCCGAGATTGATGCAGCGTGAATTGAGTTTGGTTTCGAAGAGCCATGTTATAATACTGGTAAGACATGGTGTCGTAAAAGAAGGATGAAATGTAGAACGAAACTGGTGTTTGGTTAACCAAAGGCAAGATTGAATTTGTGTGGAGCAATGACGGAAAGAAACGAATCTATTGCGTCGGATGGCGAAACAGCACTCAGGGATGCATTCAAGGGTCTGATATCACTACACCCTTCCTTATTATTCAATGAGGAACATAGAGGCAAGAGATGATGTGTAAACCTAGATCGACCCCGCTGACAAGCCTCAGTGATTTATCACAATACTAAAGATCGACAGACCCGGGTCACCATTTTGAGTGGAGGTGAGTTGACAAGTGTTTCGGGAGATTCTAAAGTAGTGCACTGGTGGCTTTATTTTAATTTTCTCTATGACAATAGCGTGATGCGTCGATGCTAATATGACACAGGTGGTTCTGGTCATGAACCTGCGCATGCAGGATATGTAGGGCATGGACTTCTCGATGCCGCCGTCTGTGGAGCTGTGTTTGCATCGCCGAATGCCCTACAGATTGAAAACGGTCTGAAACTAATTGAATCACCAAAGGGGATTCTGGTCATCGTCAAAAACTACACAGGAGATAAACTTAACTTCAATCTCGCTGCCGACCGCTTTCGCTTCGCTTCGCGGACACCGATTCGGCTGGTGATTGTGGCCGACGATGTATCTATTGGTCGCAAAAGGTCAGGGTTAGTTGGTAGGCGTGGTCTTGCCGGTACTGTGTTGGTACATAAAATTGCCGGCGCTGCATCAGAAGCTGGCGTCGAGCTTGATGACATCGCAAACGCAGCCGAGTTTGTCACCCGCAATATCGGCACCATTGGTGTCGGACTTGACGCTTGTAGTATGCCTGGGCAATCTCAAAAGTCAAGAATACAACCAGACGAGCTTGAGATTGGAATTGGGATTCACAATGAGCCTGGGAGCCGGCGAGTTCAGCCACGCCCCAGTTTGTCAGCATTGGTGAAAGAAATGCTGCAGGCACTCTTGGACGAGACTGATTTTGACAGAAACTATCTTGAAAACCGACCAACTCCAAGAAATCACGACGTGGTACTTTTGATAAACAATCTAGGAGGTTTATCTACACTAGAAATAACTGCGGCCACTGGTGAGGTTGTCTCACAACTCGAGGATGACTACGGTCTTAATCCTTCACGAGTTTACAGTGGGACGTTCTTGTCTGCATTGAACGGGCCAGGGTTCAGTATTACTCTGCTATCGCTTCTCAAGAACAACCCTATTTCTGGCCGAATATTACATTGGCTAGATGCCCCGACGGATGCTCTAGGCTGGACAAGCAGCATCTCAACGACAGCCTGGGAAATTAGCTCTTTACCGAAGGAGGCAAATACTCTATTGGACGCACAAAAGTCGAACGATGACACGACAAATATCCCCGAAATTCCCTGTAAGAATTCTCCTACTCTTTCGGAGCGTTATTTCATCGTAGCTAATGATGTGGTAGGTGAACCAGAATTTTTTGCCAGCGTCGCAAAGTCCGCGCATGCATCGCTTGTCGCTAATGAACCTGAAATAACCCGCATGGATAGCATTTTGGGCGACGGAGACTGTGGCACAACTCTTCTGAGTGGGTCTGGTGCCATTGTTGTGGCTTTGGAAGAGGGATCAGTGAACTCCAGTAGTCTGTCTCAGGGGATCATGGATATTGCGAATATTCTGTGTCGAAGCATGGGCGGGACATCTGGGGCCCTTTACTCTGTCTTCTTCACTGGTTTGGCATCCGCGGTTTGCAGCAGGGCTAGTTCAGGGGAAGATTTTGGGTTTAAGGATCTTGCCAAGGCCAGTGAATCTGCTTTGGAAAGCCTCCAGAAGGTCACTGCGGCTCGGGTAGGAGACAGAACGATGATGGATGCGCTCATTCCATTCGTGAATACTCTGGCCGCGACCCAGGGAACAACTTTGCAGATCCTTCAGCAAGCGGTTGCCGCGGCCGAGATTGGATGCCAAGGTACACGGAACATTGAAAGCAAATTTGGCCGCAGCACCTATGTTGGGGCTACAGAAACTTCCGGCACAACGGGTAGCGGAATCCCTGATCCCGGAGCATGCGGTGTTGTCGCTATTGTGACCGGAATATTGGGCGCCGTTCAGGCGTTCGATAATGTTTAGGTACAGCAACATAGCGAGAATTTAAGACATTTGGATTTCTGCTTCATTTTTACATAACGATGCTTGGCTTAGTTTTAGAATTGTGAAGGTCCAAAACAACATGCTTCTTGGCGCTGTGGTATTGGTCATGGTGACTTCATTCCTGGCTGGGCCCATACAGCTGGCCAACAAGGGAATACTCGGTGCTTTCTTTAATCCCAAGTTTGCCCCGGAGGCTACCATTTCCGTATCATATCATCTGCCTCAGATTTAATGCCACATGATCAACTATGAGAAAAATGGCTAGGTTTGAGTCGTCTCAGAGACCCACACGGTCAAATACCGATGCATGGGCCACAAGTTCGGCTTTAGCCGATAAAACTGGACCAGTAACTGACCATCAAAGAAGTCTCATAATGAGAAGAAACCCAATCACCTCACCGGAACAAATGAACATCAAGGAATCAAGTATATGCATGCAACATGGCAACTCTGGCTCGATACCTGTGCAGGTCCAGCACCTCCCACGTGCGCGGCATTCGCACTACATTGGCAATCTCCGTTTCGACACCCTGGTCTCGCAGCGGTACCGCTAATCAGCGATGGCTCTCCACGTCTAAAGACCAAGGACCCCGTGTCGCTGTCCTGTATCAGGCGATTGAACCCCCGGTAATCGATGGTACCCGCAAGCCTATGAAGCCAGGCGGTACGTCTTCATCCCGACCACCGGCGCAATTTTGATCTAATTGAACCCACTAGGTTACCAGGATTCGGGCGCTGACATAGCTTACAATTTGAGCCAATGCGAAGGTATTGAAGTGCTTTCCCCCTCTTCGAACCCTGACCCGGCAAAACATGAAGGCTGGGCATTTCCAGACAATGAAGATGGAATCCTGGGGGCCATTGAAAAGGGCGCTACGCACCTTTGGGCAAATACCATATTGTTCGCCTCTCACCCTCTACAAACATCCTCGCGCATTGGTAGCCACTCCGGTCTCCAAGTTGTCGGGCAGGGTCCTTTAGTAGTAGAAAAGTACGACGATAAGGATTATGTCAACAAACTTCTCAGGAAAACCGGACGGTTTACCATGCCGAAGGCTTGGTCAATACTCCCAAATGAGAGTTTACCAAATGACCTGGACGATTCGTCATTCCCTGTCGTGGCCAAGCCCTCTCGAGGACGTGGCAGCCACGGCGTCAAGGTTTGCCACAACTCCAGCGAGCTTGCATCTCACGTGGAAGCCTTGCGGAAAGAGGGACTAAACTCGATCATTGTCGAGGAGTTTCTTGGTGGCGAGGAGGCGACAGTCACAGTCATGCCGCGAACTGCCACTCGAGATTATTGGTCTCTGCCAATTGTTACTCGATTCAACCATGCAGATGGAATCGCACCTTATAATGGAGTTGTCGCAGTGACTACCAACTCTCGAGCTGTCACCAACTCGACTGATCCAGCATACGAGGCGGTCGCAAGGGAATGTGAAGATGTCGCACGCCTACTTGGATTGACGGCCCCTATCCGGGTTGACGTTCGACGATTCAAAGATGAATCAAAGTTTGCTCTGTTTGACGTGAACATGAAGCCAGTAAGTTCAGATGACGTGAAACCTGCGAAGAGAAGAGTGAGTTTACTAATCTTGTTCCTTGATAGAACATGACAGGCCCCGGACGTCCTGGGCGAGATGATCAAGCGAGCTTGACACTGATGGCTGCTGCTGCTTTGGGATGGGACTACAAAACATTGCTGAAGAATATTTTGGGCACATCTGCCACATTAGAAGCTTTGAGATCACTCCAGGCGGTCAAAAGTAATTAAATTTCCTGTAAAGAGCAGGCCTACTGAAATATAGGTTTATGAATAAACTACTGTATATGGAGGTTAGCAACAATGGTTTATTTGGAGGTTTGTTCCACATCAGGAGGCAAATATTAGCAAGAGGCAAATAACCAAACAATAAGTAATGCACAGTGATTGCCACCACCACCCATCTACGATGGGGGCGTGTATTTGAACACATTGAACTATTTTGATACAATTGGCAGAGATTAAATTAATCCAAGTATACCCGATATAACTTTACTACACTGACATAATTGTATGAGTTCATAAACATCAGAACAATACCCTGCCATTGGCAAAGATATGTTCAGTTGTAATGACCATTTTATTTCAGCAGGAGACCATTTTGCAAGCGACAGAATGCCTAAAGCCTGATGGAGGCTTGAAAGCGACCAAAACTAGGTAACATAACGGAAAGCTGCTCTCCTTGCTGCGCGATCCTCTTCAGTGAGACCCTGTACCTTAGATTGAGCCTCTCCCTTCATCACATCTGCAACATCCGCACCGGAATCGAGCTTCTTGTTTGCACGTTGTAGAATAATTCGCATGGCTAGAGCCAACAGAATGACACCAAGTGCGAAAGCCGAGTTAACAGACATTGCCAGAACATAACGCGGCGCCGCATCATCGGGGTACAGATACGCTGTCCAAACCTGTTGGATAATGGATCAGACTGGTTCCTATCTCTCCAAAGATTTCAGTTACATACCTGAGAAATGTTTCCAAACGCATTGACAAATGCGACGGCTGCGGCTCTCTTGATTCTGGGCCTTAACATTGTTTTCTGCGCCCAGGCCAAGACCACAGCATTGGCACCGTGACCGCCTCCGACCATGAGCATCATCGCAAAGTATCTTGCTCCAGTGTTTAGTGTTGCAGCTCCCACAACAAAGCCAATAATTGCCAGCACCAACGGCCACATGACGTGGAATGAAGAGTTGTTGAGGCGATCCGCAGACCAGTTGTTAGCAATAGAAAAGATGAGACCAAGAATGTATGGTGGCGCGGTGAGAAGCAAGGTGTTAACACGGCTGTACCCGAGTGTCTTGACAACAGAAGGGAAGAAGTTTGACGTTGCTGCAGCCACCTGAAGGCAGAAAAACATGGCAGCAAATACGTAGAGGCGCCAGTCCTTGAAGGCGAGTTTGAAACCATAGCCCCAAGATTCGTCATCTTCGTCGACCTGACCAGCGTCCTTGATAAGTCGCCACTCGGCGACTGCCCGCTCTGTCGGGGTCAGCCACCTTGTAGTAGAAGGCCAGTCAGGAAGCACAACTGCTGAACAGAGGGCAATGAAAACGGTAATGGATCCTTCGATAAGAAAAAGCCACCGCCAGGACTCGAGTCCTCGTGCTCCCTCAAGCCCATGTTGAATTCCAGCTCCAATGAGTCCAGAAAAGGCGCTACCAAGTTGAGTGGCAGAGAAAAGTACGGCACTTCTCAGTCCCATCTCCGATCTTTTATACCAAGAAGAGATCAAGAATAGAGCACCGGCTAGAAAATAAAGGTGTTAAAATGGCAAGGCAAGTGAGAACTGTTCGGTATTGTAACTTACGGTAGAATGCAGCTTCAACAAACCCCAAGAAAAAACGACATGCGTACAAGCCACCGGCGCTTTTGACCACACCAGTCAACGTTGAAATAAGACCCCAGAGTGCCATGCACCCTGGAAGATAGACCGACGGCCGTAATTGAGCTAGAAAGATGTTGGATGGGATTTGCATTAAGACATATCCAACGAATAGGATAGCTACGGCAGTCGCGTATTGCTTTGCAGACATTTTCAAGGAGTCATCAATTCCGGCAACTTTGGCTGCTGCGATGTTGTTCTATGCAATTGTTAGAGTAATGTGTGCTGTCGAGAAGTAGGTGTCCATACTCTGTCCAGATAATTCATAACAAAGATGATCCAGACGGAAAGAAGCAGCCGAAGATCAATTTTTCTCTTCAGTCTCTTCTCAGCGTCAAGGAATTCCTCCTCCGACATGTTTTGAGCTTCGGCCAGGCGATTCTGGTTCTCGAGGCTCTTTGTTTCATCCATCTCGGCGTTGGCCTTATCCATGTCTGATGGATCTTTGAAAGACATGTTGATCTGAGATGCAAGATCAAGATGGCAGATTGAATGGGAATCAAAATTTGGGTTTATAAGTTCATCTGTCCAGGCGGGACCGCGCAATATGTACTCCAGTCACTACGACGCGGCCGGGTTCTAACCTCGTTGCCGTCGCTCTCTGGCACACGAATCAAGGACCTGAGGAAACTGACCACCTTCAATACCCTGGCTAGACTACGCCGTCACAATGGCCGCCAAGAGGCTCGAACCTGGGCGATGGCCCAACATTCTAAACCAACTCCACCGTTCTTACCCCAATGTTACCCCGGATTTGGCGCCACATGATTAATCGTGGGAAAATAAGGTAAGGCCTGGACGAGCTCGCAGCGGGGCCCCGCAATCGTTGGTACAGCGGTCAAAGCCGAATGTTTTGACTGGGGGCTCGGGCTCAAGCCGAGAACTCCGGATCATGCCCTAGTGATATTCGGGATTTTACCGCCATTACTAAAGCCCAATCCTGGAAAACGACTTGAATTGTTTGCAAAGGACAGTTCCTCCAAGTCGCTTCTTTTCTCAATCTCTCTAAAATCTTGGCACGGCCCGGGTAACGACGCTGTTCAACTCCTTTGGCGATTTTCCAACCATCCAACCTTACATCTTCATTTCAAGCAAATACCATTTTTTTTTACACAAGTCACTACAATGACGATCGTTCATATGGGTTCGTTAAAGCATCTGGTTAATCTTATATGGCCATATGAACTAAAACTAATTTGTCCATCCAGTCTTCTTCCGGTTCCGTGCCGACGTCACAAAAGAACACAAAGATACTTTTGTACGAGAACTCAAGAAGTTAAAAAACCTGTCTTGTGTCAAAGACAACCGCCTAATTGTTGGAGGTCCATCCGTGACCGACCCAATTGAGAGAAGCAAAGGTTTCGAGTTCGCACTCCTCAGTTTCCATGAAAACCGGGCAGCTCTGGATGAATACCAGGCCAGCAAAGAACACCACTGGTAAGTCTTTTAGTGAAGAGGCTCTCGATAGATATGGAAGAAATTTCGGTCGTGCATCCAAATGATTCGGTTTGTCGATGCTAACGAGGACTAGGGTGACTCAAACATACATGTTCCCCTACAAAGAGGATCTTTGCCGATTCGACTTTGAAGTCGCACCTGAAGACGAATACATGTGTGCATTTTCAGCATTGTCTCGCTTAACTGGCATCCAAACTCCAGTGGAGGGAGAGAAGCCTGCCGAAACCCCATGAGATTCCGGCGGGAAACGTAACACCAGTCTCCTAGGTCGACTCAGCCATTAGTTGAGCGGTAATACGTTGTGATTGTGGGCATCAAGAATCGTATATAAGATGTGGCCATGTCAGTATTTAAATAGACTAGAATTAAAGAGAGATCAATAGTGTAGGCTGCGCTGCACCTATTTTCCCGTTATTAACTTTGACCGTTTTACTCACTTGCGTTTCCTGGGCGTGTGAGCTCGGGCCCTGGGTGTTTAATAGAGCAATCTCTGTAGGAAGAAAAGGATTGATGTACTAGTGCAACCGCCAACGAAGTCAAATTTTTGCAGCTGAATTATTATGAGTGCCTGAAGCCATAGGCGCATGTCGCTGCCGAAACATGCCAGAGAAACAGCTACGCTTAGTGCCGCGGCTCTCACCAATAGGTATTACATGAGCTGTCAATCCTGTATATTAAAACGGCAAAATCTTGTTATATAGCCTTTTATTAGTAGTATTTTCTACAATTTGGTGTTCTCCTCATGATTGGCTCACCTGATGACTAAAATATGTCTGAACATAAGCGCCCAAGTGAGTGCAGGGAATTAGCGCACGTGAGCGAGCGTCGAGATGCAGCCTGATGACCTCGCCACGTTCAAGTATTTGTTGAACCTCATCCTACTAAAATATCCCACTTTTCAATCTCTATTGAGTCAATTTATCCCCAATGAGCGGACAGCACTTTAACCAGCCGATTACTGGCCACAATGTCTTTGCAGGCAACAATGTTTCGGGCGGGACAGTCAACTTCAACACAACACCAATAGAGTCTCATCATAATTCTGTCCAGGATATTACAGCGGATGGTGGTAGTCGAGTACGTGTGGGAAATACTTACAACTATGGCGCGCATAATCCTGCACGATCTATCCGGCCCCTCTCGACAGTTCCTTTCCTGTCCGATCCTCATTTCGTTGAGCGGCCCGACATTATGCAATGGCTAAATGATACCGGTAAATTACCAGGTAGCCGTATGGCCTTGGTTGGCCTTGGTGGCGTTGGGTAGGTGCCAAGGATTCATTTCCTCTATCGCGGGCACTGATAGCATTAGCAAATCACAGGTCGCGATCGAATATGCCCTCCGGGCTAGAAAGAGTTCACCAGACATGTTTGTTTTCTGGGTTCATGCCAATTCCAGGACTCGCTTCGAAGATTCATACAGAACAATTGCAGACCGGCTGAAGCTACCAGGGCGAGACACCTCCAATGCAAACATGCTGCGAGCTGTCTTCAACTGGCTCCAGAATGAAGACAACGGTTCCTGGTTAATGATCCTGGACAACGCTGATGATTTTGGCTTGTTTGGCTTAGAGGATCCATCATCTTCTCGACAAGAGGAATGGACCATCCAGTCTTTCCTCCCAACAACCAACTGCAGTACCATCTTGGTAACATCCCGCAGCACAATTGTAGCAGAGAGGATAGTCGACCAAGATGAGATCTATCATGTTCCGGTTATGAAGACCGAAGAAGCTTTACAACTCGTACATAAAAAGCTTGAAAAGCGCAATTTTAGTGAGGCAGATTTAGAAGATCTTGTTCATACACTAGAATATTTGCCTTTAGCCCTCAGCAACGCGGCTTCCTATATCACAAAGAAGCCTAATATGTCAGCAAAATCATACGTACAAGATTTTGGTATGAATAACGACAAGAAAAGAAAACTGCTTAATATTAACCGTGTCGATCGGCGACGCGACGAGTCTGCGTCAAGCTCAGTCACGGTTACATGGCAGAGAACCTTCAACCAAATTAGTCGTTTCAGGCCCTCAGCCGCTGACTTGCTTGCCTTACTGAGTCTTTTCAATGACCATGGCATACCGGAATCTATCCTTCAAGCATATGCCCAACGAGAAGGGGGTCAGCTTGAAGCAGACCTGGACGAGGAACTGGACTTCTTGCGTGGGAACTCTCTGGTAAACATTTTACCCGACCAAAACGTAGAAATGAATTCTTTAATTCGGTTTTGCGTCAGAACTTGGCTCTCTGAACTGGGCGAGCTGCAGCTGTGGCAGCACAAGTTTCTCTGCCTTGTGGTCAGCGAGTACCCATCATGCACGAATGAGAATTGGACAAAGTGTCAAGAGCTTGAACCTCATGTTGAGGGTATTGTTGAGAAGCAACCAAATAATGACGAAGACATCTTGAAGTGGGCCACGGTTGTCTGCAATTTTGCATTGTATAGATGGGGAAATGCAAAATACAACGTGGTAAAAGAGTTAATTGAACGCGTCCTACGAGTACGGAAAGATCTCCTGGGTGGGAGGCACCCAGATACGATCTTTTGCATGCATTGGCTGGCTATGACACTCTTGATAATTGGCGAAGACGAAAATGCGGGGGACTTATGTGAACAAATTATCAGGATACACGAGGAACAGCTTCAACCAGATGATCTGAGTGCAATTGCAACTCTAAATAATATAGCAGGAATGCTGCAACTACAGGGGAGGATAGAAGAAGCAAACAAGCAATACGGTATACTCATGAAGATAGCAACGCGGTTGCTGATGGTGGAGAGCCCAGCTATGTTAGCAAATATTCGTAATCTGGCGTCGGCACTGAAACGTCAAGGCCGGTATCAGGAAGCAGAAGAGTTGCATCGCCAGGTCCTAGACAAATCCATAGCAGCGTGAGAGGTGCCTTCGGTTCAATACTAGCTCTGGTACCATTGCGCATATGTGTCGTCTAAACAAAGTGTGACGATGGAGTCTTTCGATACATTTTATCGTTCTCGGCAGCATTGACCAACTAATTACCACAGTTCGCAATCATCGCAATTTGCATGTGCCAACATAAATGCAAGCCGGGGATTGATTTGCCGGAAGCCTTGTCATGCATTACCGGCAGATACATTATTTATCCTCGGGCCGTTTGGTGGGCTTTATTGCGAGTCGTTTATATCCCTCATCAGATGAGATTCCCCACTCCCCGGGGTTCATCCCCCACGTCGACGTGGTATAAGGTTTGCGGGCTCTATTGGGAAGGTGATTTGCCAGCACGGGCTCTCTAGACTATCACAGAGTCGTTTTTCTGTCCCCAGCACCCAGTCCAGGCCAAGCGGTTTTGGTCGATCGGCGCTTTTTGTTGCGCCGCAGATCGACGCGTAATCGCAACAATGGAGCATTGTGACGGCTCCAGTTGTGGATTTCATCCACCTTGTTCCATTTAATGTACTCTCAGTCGGAAATACGGCAAGAACAATTGACAATTCTTGAACATATATATTTACTATTGTCCTAATGCTGAGATGAAGCGTTGTACTGCTATTCTCCTAAGCAGCATATGCCGATTCTCGTCTGATTCAAAAGCATTCTTCTTCTTGAGCCCATCATGAAAGGCCAGGGTTCTACTTTGATGGCCTGGGCTGTCTTGGCCTCCACCGGTGCAAGCGCCTTGCTACCCCGCGACAATGCCACATTCGACTCTGTCTGCGATGGGATAAAAGACAAAATCCAGCTTGAAAATGTCACTGTTGGGCTCGTCGAATACGTCTCTGCGGGTAGTAACATTTCATACACCAACATACCGAGCGTGTGTTCAACCAGTGCTCAACAAGTTGACGTTGACCTTTGCCGCATCTATATGAACGTTTCTACATCCGATCGTAGCGGTATTCGCTTGGAAGCCTGGTTCCCGCGCGACTTTAATGGTCGATTCTTGAGTACTGGAAATGGTGGACTTGGAGGATGTAAGCACCCCCATCCTTAAACCTGCCTTATTCAAGGATGTTTTCATAGGTAGAGGTGTTAATGTTTTTCAGGCATCCAGTACACAGACCTTGCGTTTGGAACCAAGTTTGGATTTGCTACCGTAGGCGCCAACAATGGCCATGACGGTGACACTGGTATCTACTTCAACAACACAGAGGTTCTTGAAGACTTTGCCTATCGCTCAGTTCATACCGGTGTTGTCGTCGGGAAGCAACTGACAGACTTGTTTTACGAAAGTGGATACAACAAATCTTACTACCTCGGCTGCTCGACTGGTGGAAGAGAAGGTTACAAGTCGGTTCAACAGTTTCCTGCCGACTTTGATGGCGTTCTAGCCGGTTCCCCTGCTATGAACTTTGTCAACCTTATTTCTTGGGGTTCTGTTGCATACTACTATACCGGTTCAGTGAACGCTTCGACGTTCGTCAGCTCAGATCAGTGGGCCGCAGTCAACCAAGAAGTCCTTCGTCAATGTGACGCAATAGACGGTGCAGAGGATGGAATTATTGAGGATCCTTCCATCTGCAATGCCACATACGAAAATCTGCTCTGCAATGGTACAGCCTCGGAAAGCTCCACCTGTCTTACTGAACTCCAAGCAAAGACAGTCAAAAACATTCTCTCGGACTTTTATGGCCCTGACGGAAAGCTTTATTACCCTAGGTTGAACCCTGGAGCAGAAGTCGGTGCCGCTGCCATTTACTACTCAGGCACGCCATTCACCACAGGGCCAGACTGGTATAGATATGTTGTCTACAACAATACCAACTGGGACCCAGCGACTTGGACTCCAGAGGATGCGAAAACTGCTCTTGAACAAAACCCCTTCAATATCCAAACATTTGAAGGAGACATTTCATCTTTCAAAAGCCGCGGCGGAAAACTTTTGTCCTATCATGGTACAACAGATCCAGTCATCAGCTCCGAGGACACAAAGAATTATTATAACCTCGTTTCGAAGACTATGAACCTGAACTCCTCCGAGCTAGACAGCTTTTACAGATTCTTCGGTATCAGCGGCATGGGTCATTGTGGAGGCGGAAATGGTGCCTCGTACATTGGCCAATCTGCACAGACTTACCTCGACAGTACACGGGAAAATAATCTGTTGCTGAAACTTGTAGACTGGGTTGAGAACGGGGTAGCGCCAGAGTACATCCGGGGCGCCAAATCGGCAGACGGAACGACGGCAGAATATTTCCGAAAGCATTGCCGATATCCTCGCCGCAACGTTTACGTTGGACCAGGGAATTATACCGATGAAGATGCATGGAAGTGTGTAGAGTGAGAGTGAAAGTGGATTTAGAGTGGACTCGTGTATTATTGGCGGACCAAATTATGGCGAACCTTGTACTTATGGAACATGAACAATTATTGAAATCGCAGGCGTTCCAAGATACCTGGGTTGTTTTTTTATTAGTCTGACAAGGATTTGACCAATTACTAGAGCGCGTTGTGGCTCGTGTTTAACATTGCAGGGTATGTACGACTCACCGCTCGACTGCAGCACCCAAACGCGTATCCAGTGAACTGCCTTTTTGGGTCTTTTTTGGTTCGGTTTATTCTTAGATCGGTTCAAAAGTGCAAATATAACATCCTGGTATGACCATGTCCTCACGATAGTTGTTATCCATGCCTGTGATTGCGAGAGTTGACTTGTCTTTTAGTCTAACGGGCGGGCCACTGCAAAGCACGGACTCTTTGCAACTCTAGCGGTAAGGAAATGGACGGTGATTTTCCTAGATAAGGATGAAAGAACAAGCCAATTATCGCCTAATCTGTAGGCTTTCATTCTTCATTACTTGGCTGTATATTCCTTTGAAGTCACTAGTGGCGTAATGAAGTATTGGTTGACGCCCATGCAGATGCAGTCACTTACATAAATGCGTTCGACCATGGCAGACTTCAAGTTCCCAAAGACGGAAAGCGAGGGTGTAACAAATACCAGAGCCTTCATTCAAGACAATATTGCAGTCCCTGATACAAGAGATTAGTATCAGCAGTTGTGTCTACCGTGATTGTTAGGCTATCACAACCACCATATGATTCTCTGTTGCAAAGAATACACTAGGCCAGAGGTTTTCACTAGTTATATCAGAAGTGTTTTGATGTATTTAAATTAAATCGGCCATGTTTTTTCCACGCTGGTTTATTTGGGGGCCCAATGTGCATGACCAAGGAGAGCAGTTGTCCCGACCAGTGCTGAATCTCATCCAACCAACACGAATCACGATCATCACAAGATTTCCGGTCCGTTGGATTGGGATAATGGGGTAAAGTACCCTTGCTGGGTGGATCATATCCAGTATTTTGGCGCTACACGCCACAAAGCACTATATCGGTACCAACAGGCTGTCAAGCAGAGATCTGAAAGAGCCTTGTTATTCTGTGGTTGATGGTTTGATAACAAATGGAGCCAGCTCCTATTGTGGGGCTCCTACAGCCTATGATAGCTCAGCGCTCTCCAAGAACCCTGCCGAGAAATTTTGCACAAGTAGATGAAGGACACGGAGCGCATTTTATGCATCAGAATTATACGTACGATTTTAAAATGACAAAGGCGGCAGACCTTCCCGTCTTGGATACACTCTCGGCGAAAGATGATGTCCGCCCCGTGGTGATCCGAATCGAAAGTTTAGGTGGAAGCGCTCCGAGCGGCCGAGCAGCAAAATGTATTGGGATATGAGCTGTCATGTACCAGATGTAGCTAAAGCCAGTCCCACATGTGAAAGGTGATTCTGAGCAGCCTAAAAGAAAATATCATCTGCATCTTACTCAAGAAACAATGTTGCAATTCTTAAGAACCTGAAACATCCAGGGTCCACGCGTTTTAACCCAAGTAGTAAAGTTAGTCGACGATCAGAGTTAGTCTTCGCCGTCTCCGCGGGCATATCCCTGGTGCATCTGCTCGTACCGGAATGGTCAATCGGCCAATTATGAACTGACCTGCAACCACTAACCTTCGTGCCAAAACGTAAATCCGCTGTGAGATACGTAAAGTCGGCGATGGCGGATGCGGTCACCGCCATAAATACCCCGGGTAGACTAACGCGGACAACGTCACATCAAGTTCGGATCCGGGCAACGCCGGACGCAATGATAATAGCCGCACAAGGATATATGAGGCTCAATTCGGTACCAGCTGCCCGAACATACATATTCTCCGTTCCCCATGTTGCATTTTGTGATCCTGTGATCCTGTGATCCTACAATCCTACGATCCATAAACCTACAACCTTTAAGGCTGGAGCTCGGTGCTGATTAGGAAGCTAACCTCCAAGGTTCCCGCAACGGACCATTTAATACCCAATTATTTTCCTGGCGATTAAGGCGTGCGGACGAGACCAGGTCGGGCCCCATTCTATTATGGGTCCAGGGGCGATGGAGATATCATCCCTGGTCACCGGAAAATAGTACAAAGTCAATTCTGGCAGGCCGTTTTACCCGTCGCCCAGGGTAGGTGGGCCAGCCGGTCATCTATGCCAATCTAGACCAGTTGGCCGACGGATGATAGTGACAATAACTCTAAAAAATGCCGTTACTAAGAAATCGACGAATTCAAACCTGTCTTGAGTTTGGAAGCGCCGGCAGCTAGCCATTGAAGCGAGGCCCGCCTGAAGGATATCCCATGTCTCTTGGGTTCCCCTTGCGAGGGTCCTGGCTTCCAGGCTGCAACTTTGGGGTTAGGGGTTGAGTTCCTACGACATGGAACTGGGACCAAATATCTATAGAAGCCTGCGCACTCGAACGAGTAAACTCGACATCACACCTCATTCCATCATCATCTGATAACGATGCCTAGCACACTGGTTGAAACCAAGCCTTTCTCCCCAACAGGGGAAGGCCTTGCTCACAACATTGGCCCTTTAATTACTGATTTGCTTGTGGCTCTGAACTACAGACCTCCTCCGGATGCCGTAACAAACGCTCTGCGACAAGCCATGGTCGAAAGAGCCGTTAAAACAGGCATTCCATTCACCGACAATGAGTTTCAAAGAATGTGCTTCGAGACAGGCATGTCAGCTGCGGCGGTACGGATCTCATGCATTTCCTTTTGATGCATTAGTCCACAAAAGCTGACAAGAATGCTTACAGCACATGTACCCACTCCACCCCGTGGAGGTACAAGTACACATTGGCATGTTTACCTGGCTTGGCTTTGTCATTGACGACAATACTCAATCATCATATGACCTTGGCCAGTTCCAGGAACGGTTCACCACCGGCCAGCCACAGCTCACAAAGGTCCTTGATCACTTTGCCATTGTGCTTCGGGCAACCTACAAACTCTATGATCCTATAGTTGCCAACGCCATAGTGTTGTCGGCACTGGGCTTTATTAACTCCAATGCCACTGAGAAGCGCAACGAGTACCAGACCATGAACCCCACCAAGGATGCGGTAAATTGGCCATACTACTTCAGGGATAAGGAGGGCATGCCCGAAGTTTATGCCTATTTCAACTTCCCCAAAGCTCGATACCCAGACATTTCGTGCTTTTTGCCCGCTATTCCTGACATGTGCACATTTATCAACCTTACAAATGACATTCTATCGTGAGTAACCCTCGGCTTTCCAGTGCCAACAACACCCTGTGGCTTTTGCTATGAAACTAACACCAGACTAGATTTTACAAAGAGGAGAAGGCTGGAGAGACAACCAATTATATTCACAAGACCGTTTTCTGCAAAGGAGGATGTGCCATGTCTGTGTTAGAAGCTACGATATCTGAAGCTGTGGCAGATTACCGTCGTTCACGCGACATCTTGAAGGGCAAGCACCCATACGATGAGGTATGGCATGCGTATGTCATGGGTTATGTGGCTTCCCACATGAGGACCAGTCGATACAAGCTGATGGAGCTTGGGCTGGAGGAGAGGTTTACGAGCCAGTAGCGATTGATTCCAAATTTAGTTACGAGACATTTGAAATTGAGCATTATGATACTTCTAGCCATGATCAACCCATACTTTCCCAATCCATAAGAACATTAACAGTGCCGATTGCGTCGTATTATGCAGATTCCAAGGACATTGTACCTCTGGATTCTTGGTGGATTGTCTGAAAATGCAAGCACATCTTCAAAGGCTCGAGTGAATCCAGGCAATGATCCGGAAATCCCGCCAGATGAATCCAAGCACTTCAGGTTCCTCAATTGGAGGCGAGGAGCACGGAAATCAAAAGACTTCTGACTTCCGTGGGCCAATATATAATTTTCAATGATTCTCTTGGCACTCGGGATGCGGGATATTCCGCCGTAGCTAAGTTGACGGATACATATCCTTGATCCACGGTTGCACTAAAACTAAAACGGCTTCCCGTCAAGCAAACCTGCTGTCAACTTCACACGAATTCCTTAGTTTGGAGATATCGTCCGACCCCGTTTTGCCAAGAATAGAGGAGCCCAAATGACAAGCAATCAATCAACGTTCCGATATGCAACTGAACGGATTTGTTCACCCCAAAGAAATAACGGGCAAATCCCCCGCATTATCCCAGTAACGATCCGCCTCCACATGATTCTATCCCCCCGCAGCAAGGGTTCACGAAGTGGGGTGGTCGAATGTTTTGACCAAAGAGAGGGCAGTTTCTGCATCAACTGTTGGCAGCGTCTCATTTCGCAACCAACACTTGACCTCTTACGTCGCTTCAGGGTGCGAGAATACGTAAATCGAGTCATTCCATCTAAGAGAACCCTGTATTCTTCGCCAGGATTCCACCCAAACCGACCGACCGGCACCATGCCGATAGAATCCCGAACATGTCGAAAAAGGAAAAGCTGGTTAGAGGGTACTTGGAAATAGAGCCAAGCTACAAACTAGACCAGGGCATGTCGGCGTCGGAAATTTGTGGCGTATTCTCTCCATCGGATGTATCCGTTGGAATCAATCGGGCATATCCCGATGATGGAGGATTTCTATGGCCAGAATTGTCGTTGGCAATGTGATATCAAATTACTGAGCGAGTATAAATTATTGAATATGAAGTCATTCGCAGATTATTCTGTAGCCACAGAATAACTTTCCAGCAATGACCTCAGCCATGCTCCACCTAAAGAAAAGTCTCGCCATTGTGGCTTCAATACTCGCTGTCCTGACGAGCTCTTCTAGAGTCCCGGATAATGCTTGGTTGGTTTTCTGATTCCCGGATGCTTTTCAGTGTGTCTAACTACAATAGGGACTCTCATATACATATCATTGATCCTGATAGATTCCCAATGGATCCTAATAGAGGTTGGCTCATAAGTACCTGCGCATGTCACTTCAGTTCTAATAAGCGTCCCACAGACTATACACCAAAACCAGCCACAGTCTCCAATGCCACAGACCACTTTGAGCCGTATGGGATAAGACATGCCACAATTGTTCTGCCAAGTGTGTATGGTACAGATAATGATGTTCTCATCGATGCCCTCAAACACTTCAAGGGGCAATATCGTGGCGTGGCCGTTGTGGATCCTGACACAGTCACGAATGAGACGCTGGAAGAGCTGCATGACGTTGGAGTCCGCGGCCTTCGTGTCAACCTGGCAACTGCTTCTACAAAAGACGTTGTCAGGGCAGTGAAAAAGAATGCCAATGTAGCCCGTCTTTTTGGTTGGGTGTTACAACTTTGGGTTCCCATCGCAGCTTTTGAAGAATTGCACTCCATCATCCCAGATTTAGGTGTCACTGTGGTTGCCGATCACTTTGCTCATGCGGAGGTGGGCTCGAAAACAAATGAAACAAAAAACACCATCGATCCGTACAAAACCAAAGGATTCCCGGAGGTGATCGACCTCGTACGTAGAAGACTCCTTTTTGTCAAGATCTCGGCCCCATACCAGAATTCTAAGCAAAGCCCGTTTTATGAGGATATGCGAGTTGTCGCTGAGTCTCTCATTAATGCGGGCCCGGACATGGTGGTTTACGGCAGTGATTGGCCTCATACTTCAAGCAAGGAGGGTAACGCAGCAGCTGGTGGACGGCTCAGTCCCCAGGACTACCGGGATATCAATGATGCCGCACTCATAGATATTGTCAAGGATTGGGCCGGAAGTGAGTCACAAATCCAGAGAATGTTTGTGGATAACCCTCGACGGTTATGGCAATGGTACTCTGAAGATTAAGCTCATGTCTTGCCCTGGAAACTGGAAAAGACCGATAGCAGCAGGCTCCTATACGAGCTTATTCCTTTCTATCTTGATTCTAATAGAGTGGCATACGATAGATTCACAGATAGAACAAACGCTATTCTGAAGACAATATCTGGGGGTTGGAGCGGCACTTGGATAGTGAAAATCGGTATTGTTATAATGAATCATAATTCTGACCCCGAAAGAGTTGCCTTCATAGTTAATCCCATTCAATTTCTTGAAAGGAAAGAGATGAGCAAAATTATCATCAAACTTTCAGGAAAACAGGAAGGAAGAGGTTGGCGGCCTACTGAGGCTTCGCCTGCGTCTTTTGCTTTGTGCCGCCAAGTAGAGGGCAAAGAAAGCTCGGAATACACAAATCATTCTAGAAGCTTATTAGATGGTTCATTTTATTTCGTCATGGCATGACTTACTGCTCCAAGAACTAATCCTGTTGGGCACCGACACCTTGGAGAACCGCACACTTGTATGCACACGGCATTTGGGTTTGCACATGTCAATGTGCAGGACGGTCCACAATCAGTCCAAACCTGAGAAATCTAAGCCACGGGATTGCGGGTCAGTTCATCAGATTCGAGTCTGGGCATTTAATGAGCCTGTACTTACAGGGCAAGATGGTGTCTGCTGATCCATGGGTGCGGCAAGAACTCCGACGAGGGAGGTGAGAATGAAGGGGATTGACAGATGCATTTTGAGTATTCCCTGCTGATTGCGTTGACTTTGGTAATCTTGTGGTTCAGTAGAGTTGTTCGAGTATCCCCCAGTATACGCGAGCGAAGGAATAGGTTTATATACTGAGACTCGTTATGAAATTTGATTTGGGGGTTTCAGCCGCATTCCGCGTTCGGCCGGCATTCTCCGTTGCAGTACGATGGAATTTTTTTATTCTTTAGGAGGGAGGGCGGATGACACAAAAGGTCCAACCTTATTGCTGGGCCAAGACCTGTTTTCTTCGTATGCGGGCGATCCTAACGCCGACATCCGAAGTGGATAAATTATGAAGTTCTGAAACTTGGGGAAGCAGTCATAAGGGATTAATGGAGTGGGTGAAACATCAGCATATCCACCTCTGGAGTGAAATCCCCGTCGAAGGGAATGAATACAATTTTAGGTGGTTCCCAGTTGAGGATATCTAAGAATGAATAAGCTCCGGTAGTCCCGCTGCTGAACCGTTGTCATGTCCACACGTTAGGGCGGGTCAAGTCTGATCAACACTAGTCTCTCGAGCAGCTCTATTTTCAGCCAGTCTGGCACCCCTCTCTACGCAAATGTCTACAGCAAAAACAATAGCGCATTTTAGTCCAAAAGCCTTGATTCCTTGATTGAGGAGGAATCTGGAATGACACGTTTCATTCTTCATGTTATGTCTCGGTCCATCTATGCACGTGGTGAAGAACGGCACGGGCCTAAACTAGCCTGTCTAACGGGTGCTCCCTTGCATTCTTCAAGGGAGGAAGATTCCTAAGTTTCTACAATCGGTCAATCCGTTTATTCCGAGTGGCTATCAATTCTATGGTTCTTGATTTCCCCGCTTCTCTTGAAGATGGCACACGTTCAGATACGAGTCCGGATGATGCCATTCTTGAGACGAGTGATTAATAAAGTGATGATGATGTCGAAACGCCTTATTGCTGATTGAAAACTTCCTGTAAAGATCTTACTGTAATTATAGCTAACGAAACAAGAAGTCTCAAAGAATCTCTAGGAGAGAAGTTCGTTTTAGATCATTCCGCCATTTGCTCCACTTTCAGTACATCACCATTCAATTGGTGAATGAAACTTTGTCTTATCTATTTGATTATAATATTCTATGTTGTAAAAGTAATGAAATAATGTTTTCTTATGTTGTAATGCGTTTCGCATCGACGTCTATATGGCCCAAGCCTGCTTCCTCGCCAATATTCCAACATGGTCGTGTCCAATTTCCCAGTACCGAATGTCACATGAGTACATTAGTAGCCATTTCATTTCGCAAGAGTGTAACGCTTATATCCTTTCGCCTTAGTTCAGAGTTTGACATGAAACCGCTAGCCTTACGCCTTCTTCGACTTCTTAGGCACTCGGAAATACCAATAGACACTTAGAGCGACCGTGATATTGAAGATGATGTAAACCCACATGAACCCGAAGTCGCGCCAGCGGTTGGAGAAGTCGACATTGATTCCTTTGAGGAAGTCATTGGTCTTGGCCATGGAACAGAATTGGCAGTCACTGCTGTTGCTGTCCACGAGGTAACCTCCATGGGAATCAATATACGATGACATGTATTCTCCGCATGTCTGGCCAGATGGCGCGCTGAACGAAACAATCTCCTTAGGTGCACATCTGACCTCGGCATTCGCGAGAGATGTTCCGAGGAACCCTTCTACAACGTAGGTAAAGGGGTTTACACGGTACATGAAGATCCAGAAGCCGGGTAGGTCTTTAGGACCAGCGAGAACACTATTAAACAGTTAGCAAGGTGTCTGCGCTCAAACTTGTCAACCACAACTTACCCATTGAAAGAGAACATCATAATTCCGATAAGGTTCACAATTCCGCTGGCAACCTCCGCGCTCTCAAAAGCCGCAATGCTCATAGTGGCAAAGGTGCTGGTAAAGAGGAAGAAGACCCAGACGTGAAGGAACATGGTAATACCGCGTGAGTCGACTGCGTCGGTAGGGCGAGCATTGCGGTAAAGACCGATTGGGAAATACCAGCAGACGAAGCAAAGCACTGCCATTAACTGCGATTTATTAGCGTTTGTGATGCCTAGGTAATAGTTCAGCTCGGAGTGCTTACCGAGTTCCAGGCAAGTTCGACCGTAATGTTAGCAACCATGAATGCCTTCCATGAATATGTCTTGGAGGGTCTTTCACGAGCTTCATATAAAGTACGCTGGGACACAAAGTTGGGCAAAATCTGTTCGACAACCTGGGAGAATACTGTGATGAAGATGAAAACGCCAAACATCTGGCTTTGAAGGCCTCGCATCGTATTTGTTGCGTTGAGGAATGAAAGACCAATGAAGAGAGCCTAAATTACTGGTTAGACTACACCTTGTGGACGCAGGCTATGATACTCACCGAGCCGAAAGTAAGAATACCCTTGGAATAAATGTATGTTGGAGTTCTCCAGTACTGCTGGAAGACACGCTTTGTTACTTCGAAGAATTGAGTGCCCAGGTCGGCCGCGAACTCGGAGTAGCCGGCAGAATTCTGGGCAGTTTCTTGAGCTCGGGCGCTTCCTCCAGAACACAATCTGGCCAACTCTTGCTGGACACCGTCATACTCAGGGCTCTGTCTCCAGACAGACGGCCAATCAATATCCGTAGTAGCACCGGGAGCCGCACCAATAACTTCCAGCATGTACTCGGCCGGGTTGGCTCCCTTGGGGAGTGGTTTGGCACCATTTCGAACAAAGTAATCAACCAAAACTTTGGAGTTCTTGCCAATCTCACCAAAGTACACAGTACGGCCGCCACGAGCAAGGAGAAGAAGACGATCAAATCGCTGGAAGAGCATTGCGGAGGGCTGGTGGATAGTGCACAGAATGGCTTGGCCGTTCTTTGTTAGCTTTTCCATCAGGTTGCAAATTGACCAGGAGGTTTGACTGTCAAGACCGGAAGTAGGCTCGTCAAGGAATAGCAAAAGTTGCGGGCGAGCAGCGAGTTCGACACCGATAGTTAACCGCTTGCGTTGTTCAACGTTGAGACCTTCACCAGGAACACCGACCAGTGCATCAGCATACTCTTCCATGTTCAACATGGAGATGACCTTGTCCACATATGCCAGCTTTTCCTGTCGCGAGTATTGCTCAGGTTGTCGGAGGAGGGCGCTGAAGTTGAGGGCTTCTCGAACAGTTGATGTAGCCAAATGAAGATCCTGTTGCTGGACATATCCAGTCTTGCGCTGGAACGAAGAATCACGGGGTTTGCCATCAACAAGCATATCACCAGTAACAACACCCATGGTCACACGAGTAGCGAGCACATCGAGCAGAGTCGTCTTACCAGCTCCAGATACACCCTATTTCTCTCCGTTAGCATCTCTTTATTGTTATTGTTACTGCCTGTGAACTATTCTCTTACCATGAGAGCAGTGAGAGTTCCAGGCTTGACCCAGCCGTCGACGTGGTTCAAGATTTGGCGTGTCTCCGTCTTGATCTTGACCTCGTAGCAAACATCTTTCCAGTGGAACACAGAAGCCTGTCTATCCATGTTGCCCGTACCATCTGAGTCATCACTCGAATTTTGCACCGGTCGACTGTTTGCACCAACCTCGGAGTCGTTGGGTCTCTTTCGTGCATTCTTGAGACTCTTGCGAGTGAAAACCAGCACCTCTCCCTTGGAGCGCTCAGAGGCAACATACTCTGTCGCCACCAGATGGAGAAGCATGAAGAGAATAGTAAAGGCGATGAGAACACCAAAGTTGCGCCAGCGGTGCTTTGCAACAAAGCCGAATGAAATGCGGAGGTAGTCGCTACCATTGACAAAGTCTTGGCCAGGAACTGATCCGACAGTGTTACAGACCCTCTCAGCAGCTCCTGCAGACTCATATCCGGCACCTGTGGGGACAAATGTCGAGCAGGGGAATTTGCGTCCAGCGAACTCGTTCACAAGTAGTGCTTCTAGGCCATAAAAGATAGGGTTGATCCAGCGAATCCATCCAATCCAAACCTTCATCTCATTAGGTGGGATAGCAAATCCGGTGTACAATGCGATAGCAAGCAAAATGATCGAGGCTGGAGCAAGCGCCTGTGAGACTGACTTAGTGACAGAGCCAATGAGTCGGAACATCATAGACATTGCCAGCGTCATCATGAAGCTGATCAGCAGGAAGAAAAAGTAAGCTCCGGCTTCCTTGTGAAGACTGCCCAAAAAGTACAAAGTGGTGTTGAGAATGATTGAGTTGACGATCTTGTATGGCAAATCCATAACCATGGCTGCCAGGGCCTCGGCGCTAGGATGGTACAATGCGTAACGTGCATGCTTTTCGACAATCTTTCGTTTGGCGTACAGTGTCAAGATCTCGAGGATACTACCGAATGCGTTGACGATGACGACGAAGAACAGAAGGATACCGCGCTTGAAGAAACTGCCCGTGTTTTCAGGCGTACCGTAGAAAATACTGGCAACAATCAACCCTTCGAAAACGTTTGAAACCAGCATTGTCAACGTAATGGAGGGGTCGCCTTTGAACAAAACCCAGCATCGCCACAGAGTCAACATCATCTGCTCGAAATAAGACAGTGTAAATGGAGACTTGGAGCGTTGCATTTCGGACTGGTTCATCTTGTGCGATTGGAGGAATCGATCGTAGTGCTCTCCGCCGAATGGGTGTCGCTCGATGTAGTCTTCAATTTCTTCCATCAGTCGTACCCGATTCTCGCTGTCCTTCCAAGCCTGTGCGAACTCGTCGGGGCTGCGGGGGGTTTTGCCCTCCCAGCCAGGTCGGATAACACGCTCTTGATGACTAGTCATAGATGTGAGGAAATCGGCGGTGGTTTGCTGCTCAGGGCAGACGAAACCAAGCCTTTCGAAATAGGCTCTAGCTTCGGTCGTCTTTCCAAAGTAAATTTGACGACCTTCGTAGAGGACAATTACCTTGTCAAACACCTACTCAATGTCAGGAAATGCATCGCAGATTACTGGTTATTTTGCTCAAACTTACATCGCAGGCATCTTGAGAGGCTTGATAAATCGCCACACAAGATGTGCAGCCCATGGTATCAGCCTGGGTGCGGAGGGTTCGGCAGAACTCAAGAGCGTTGGCGCTGTCCAGACCTCGAGTACTGTTGTCCCAGCACTGGAGAGGGGAATAACTCAGAGCGGCTTCAGCAATGGTCACACGCTTTCGTTCACCACCACTAACACCACGGACAAAGTCGTTACCAACCCGAGTGTTGATGGTGTGGGAAATACCGAACATAGCCATGGTCACATCACGGAGATGTTCAGCGTATTCCCTGCGAGAAATTCCCTGGGGGATGTTCTTCGGGCAACGAGCGCGGGCAGCGAAATAGAGAGTATCTCCAACAGTCATGTGAGGGAAATGATGGTCGACTTCGGCAGTATAAATGGCCTCGCCTCGGAAAGCAGTCCTCATTTCCTTGGGCCTGATACCCTGGTAGTTGATGGTAGCAGCATCGTCGATATGGAATCCGTGAGTGTCACCGGCAACAGTCCGCAAGAAGGTGGAACAACCAGAGCCAGGCGGTCCCAAGACGGCGCACATCTCGCCAGCATGAATGACACCTTCCAAGTTGTGGAGGATATCAACCCGCTGTTGTTTCTGGCCTGCGAGCCTCTTGAACAGCGATGCACCCTCCAAGGGATAGTTGCCGACCGTCTTCTGGAAATCAGTCGCGGAACCAAATCCATAGACGTTTAAGTTTTTGAAGGCAATGCCGGTGGTCTTGGGTGGGGTTCCCTCAGAGGTATCGGTGCGGATGTTGTAGAACGCCTTGGCCCATTTGCGAGCATTGAACTCAGGGCTTGCCGGGTTGAGAGGTCCAGTGGCGGGAACAGGGAAGAGCGAACCAGGAGCACCAACAGATCGAGTGGTCAGTCGTCGAGCGAGTTCATGAACCTCATCGTTCATGCGGGCTTCGGCCTCCTCAGTTTCCTTGTTGACCCATTCCTTT
Organism: Calonectria multiphialidica; assembly: GCA_020623665.1. Taxonomy (NCBI): domain Eukaryota; kingdom Fungi; phylum Ascomycota; class Sordariomycetes; order Hypocreales; family Nectriaceae; genus Calonectria; species Calonectria multiphialidica. The sequence goes on from JAHVYC010000115.1 coordinate 128,109, forward strand.
CCAGTCGGGCAGATCGTTGAGTTCGAATCAGAGTTTGAAGACGATTGGGGTTTCTGGCTGTGCTTTTCCGGGTCACCGGACAGCTCAGAGCTCTTATTGTCAGCCGACATGGCTGCTGAAGAAGCTCAGTGGTTTTGGCGGATCGCCAACAAGTAAGGAAAAAGCAAAGGAGTGTATAAGTCGTGCTAAACAATAGGAAATAAGTGGATAAGATTTAGTTGGGAAATCTAGATGAATTATGTCTGAGCCAAGTCCAAATCCGGGCTGAATTGACAATCGAGATCTCTTTCCCAAGCCAGCCAGGTGGCTTTATATAACAGTCCAACAATTTCATCATTGTCAATAAAACAATTCTTCTCCTTTGCCAATTAGCTGCGTATTTTCGGACTGTAGCAGAAGTCGCCAAGGTCCGAGTCCGAGCCCAGTCCGGACGACTTTGTGGGTGTCTACGCTTGGAGCTGTGGCAAGCTTCTCCAGGCCTTGCGGGACGGCGATGGCCGAGCCAGTCACATCTATCGCTGACTGCGTCACCTTAAATCGCAGGGTATTTTATATATATAATAGTAAATTTTTACTGGGAAAATCCGTACATTAATATAAATATTGTATCGAGTTTCGCTTCTATTTTTTGGCCTCCGTTGAGTTGCTACATTTCTGTCTGGTGTAGGGAGGTTGCACATGCACCCAAAACCCTACATACGATCGCCCATTATGCTTGTGGGTACAAAATAATGTCCCTTTGAACTTCAATCTCCCTACAAGGCGGATGGACTTTGCCAAGACCCTGTCCGTGTCAACGTGGTGTGAGGCCCGGCAGCGATGTTCGGACTTTCGGGGGTATGGGGGTCCGGCGAATAAACACACGCCCCCGTCCCTAGCGGGTAACACAGACCAGCGCAATAAAGTGGTGGGGATTCCCAGGATGCTGCCTGCTGTAACGGGATCCTGATCGTCGATTTGTTCTGCAATATGGCGAGTACAAGACTCCGGACTCCCCAAGAGCACATTTAGGGCCCGTTGTTCCACCGCATACCCACCGACTCCCTCGAACCCCAAAGCCCGAAAGTCCAAAGTCCACCTCAGCCAACATGACAACTCGTTCCAGCCAGACGCTAAATGCTCTCTCTGTAAGTCGGATGCCATCCAGATCGGTGACCCCCCAGACATGGGGGCCCGTACAACCGGTATCCAAGTACGACGACTGACAGCCACCCTTTCTTGATACGGACAGTGCAGGACATGCAAGCTGAAGAAGGTACGTAGCCTCTCCCTGCTTCAGTTACATCACAGCGCGGAATGATTAACAATACAGTATGAATAGGTCCGTTGCAGTCGGGTAATGCCGAGCTGTGGTCGATGCATATCCCATGGAATCGAATGCAGCTATCCGGAGAGAGTGAAGAGGAAGTCCCGAAAGGATCGCGCCGTATCCCGGCTAAGGTATGCATGCCTGCGATCCCATCTCAACATCACACAGGGATGCTAACCACCAAAAAACAAAGTGGCCTCATTGCGCCCAACAGTCCGCTATCAGCTATTCTCGAACGGCTTGAGAAAGTTGAAGAACATGTCACATGTCTTGGCCCGACTACTAATGCAAGCATCAGCCCTAACGCCGCCAAGGCAGACGAGGCGCTGCTACTGAGGAACAACGTGGCTCAGGTCCGGATCCAAAACACCATCACCGGCTCCAGCCCCGCTTCGCCTGCAGCCCCAAGTGTACTAAGTGTTCAGGTCGACACACCCAGAACATCTGGCTCAGTTTACGGCCTGTCTGACGTTGACATCACCGCTGTGCTCACCGATGCCGTCAATCAGGTCCAGAAGCTGAGGTTGCAACAAATCGCAAAGTCAACATTGTCAGAGGGAGTCAACATCCCGGCCGAGCTGGCAAAGGAATGGATTCACAGTAAGTCTTCGCTGCATCGTGCTTGGCTTCTAGCCCACGTGCTTACATTCAATTCTTTATAGCATACTTTACACACATGCACACCGAGGCATTCCTAAGTCTGGTAGATTCGAAGCTGATCAAGATCATTCCTGACATCATCGACATGCCTCAGGTGCATCTAGATGCAGGCATTCTGGTCGTCTACTACGGAATACTCTACCATGGATGCTCTTTGCCCACAAGCATCGCCAACTTTGTACCTCCGCACAACCTTACTAGCAAAATTTATTTGTGCTGTTTGCGTGCTCTGCCAAGCTGGCAGCGGGAGGCCACAGGCACAACGACTGACTTCATGGCCGCCATATTCATGGTGAGGCTCCCTTCAGTCCCAACTAGATTTTTTTTTGGTTTAAGTACTGACAGTCTGATAGGCACGAGCAGCTGCTGAGTGTTTCGACTACGATCTCAGTTGGAAAATGTACAAACAAGCCTGCGACTATGCTACTGGTCTCAACATGCACATCCTCGACATCGAGGATGGTGACAACTACTCGGACCCATCTACAATTGACGCCGATCGGAAAGGCTTTTGGGAACTGTTGCAGATCGACCTCTTCTTCCGCCTAATATACAACAAATCACCGACATTGACCGGGAGCACAAGCAACTGGCGCGTCAATCTTCCGTGGCTGACGCCCGAGTCACAGCCAGATATGCATGCCGTGCCAACCATGACGTTTTTGATCAGCTCACGAATCACGCTCACGCTCATCGATTACTTCCAGCTAATAGAAGAGAACCCACAAGATCCTATGCTGACGGCCAAGGTTGAGACTCTGTGCCAGCAGATTGATGCGCTAATTAGCGAGTGGCAACTTGTACGTTGCACAATGAATGGGTTTATCCGGTGATCTCGACTAACACTTTCACAGCCCGACTGGATTCGGCAGGCAGAAGAGGACGTGAACAGCATCCACCTGTGGTTTCTCAATGATGTTTATCTCACGGGGTACACATGCATCATTTTCATGCTTCGCAAATGCAACAACCTCAACTCCGGCTCGCCCTGCCCAGTGGTTTCTGACAGCGATCTCCCCCAGTCACCACTTGCCATCCAAGCCTCACGCAACGTCCTCACAATGATTCATCGCCTGCTGCTCAAGTGCCCTATTGTAGAAATACTCTCACTTATGGTGGGCTTCTTCCAGGCGTTTGTCCCATACGCGTGCTTGGCCAGCAACATTGTCCAATCGATCAACCCCGGCGCGTTGGTATCAGACATGGAGCTGCTCGAGGGCATAGCCGAGCGAGTCACGTTGCTGGCTAGTGGCGAGCGGGACATGGCCCCACTGGCACGAGCATTGAACGGGTTGAACGGGCAAATTCGAAAGTTAGTCGACCAAGATAATTCGGGGTGTATGAGTAGAATGTCAGGAGAGTATAGCCTGTCTGAACTTTCATGATCGGGCAGGCCGAGCAATGGACGGGAGCGGCCGAGGTGCAAGGGTTGTATTTCTATGAAGCGAGCATGATGAAGCAAAAAAAGTTATATCCTTAATGCTAATGACGAACTGATCAATCACTTAATACGAACCCCTGTACACGCGTCAGCGACGAGAACGGTTGGGCAACTTCTCCTTTGGTCAATTTGGCGTGCCTGTGTTATTTTTACTAAAATGAGCCAGAAGTCTAGCGAAGAGGGCAGACGGCGCTAAGGCCTTTCGACATCACCAAACGGAGCGCGCGGCTTCCGATGCGCGCAGCGCTTTGATGAAATGGTGCATTTTCAACCTCAACAGGAGAACAAGTTTTTCCAAATAGACTTTTGATCGCTTGTGCACGTTCTCGACAGAGAATTAAAGGCTTGGTTTCGATCGTGGCTGAAGCTCAGGGACGTGGCAATCAGAATGACGCCGCCGGGGTATGTAGATGATGCCAAGTTTCATGCAAAAGCTGGTTATATCCCGCAGAGGGACGGAACCTAGGCCCGCACGAATATTTCCGGAAAGTTTCAGGAAGGGAGACGATGTAACATGATACAAGAAAGATTCCTCATAGCCTGGAGGTTTAAAATGCCTATTTTTAATGCCGTTGCAAAGTCGATGCAGAAGACTACGTTTGGGAGTTGTAACGCGAGCCAATCTTGATAAGCTGTGGAAAAAGCTTGCGTGATCACAAATCAAACAACTAATATCCCCTGTGGCCCAGTTGGCTAAGGCGTATGACTGTTACCATTTGGCACATCATAAGATCGGTGGTTCGAGCCCACCCGGGGGAGCTTGGATTTGATTTTTGCATTTTTGCATAGCTCACGTCTGAATTGAACAAAAAATTGCCTCTGAATAACCGTGCTAAGAATGGGTTTTTTTTTTTTTTTTCTTTACCGTCCCTCTCATTTGCAATTGCTGCCGATAGTGTGATTGAAACTACTGTAACGTAGAGTGGACTGACTGTGGTTGAGTTGGACTATCATTGTTCAAGCAAGGCCTATGTCCGTATTATTTTTCGTCTCATGCATCGTTTCTTTCATAGGGAACAAACAAGCAAATGAATTACAGGTTAGCTTATTTTAGAAATTAAATTATTTTCCTAGTTTATATGCCCATTTGAGCGCAGATGTGCCCCATTTTCGAAAAAGTTCTTGTTCGAGCCACAGTCTAGGGTACGTCGTGAGGCTGGTGTGGAGTATTCACTTCTCATCCGATCCGAGTTTTCAGTGCAGCCGATTATGTACAATTTTGGTCGCCTCGGGCATAATATTTGATTTATACTGTATAAACAAAATTTGGCGATTTTCCGGCCTCTAAGCCCATTTCACCTCGGTCCATCCCTTGACATTTGTCTCCCAGTCCTTCACAAGTCTGCCCACCGCGGCATCGCCAACCACGGCTTGGATCTCCTTGTCGTCCTCAAAGATCCATCTTCGGGCGGCTGGTTCAAAGTCTCTACCATTGACCTGCTCCTTAAGCTTGACTATCCAGCCCTTGCCATCCTTAAGCGCACCCTCTGCGGTGGCCAGGAGAGCCTTGGTCTGGTTGACAACCTCTTTCGGGAGGTTGCTGTTTCCTGACCTATCGCGTTCCTTCTGGCGGTCGTTAAAGTTTAGTATCCACTGCGCGGTCTGCTTGGTCGCGTCCGCTGCGTCTCTTAGAATGGCGATTCCGTGCATCGAACCAAGAGTGGTCAATTGGCCCGCAGCCCCAGTATTCTCTGGGGCAGCAGCCGCTGCCAGGGTCTCAATTCCGGCCTTGATTCCATCCACAATGTGAGTAAACACCTCGGGGAAGGGACCAGTTCGGTTGATGCTAATAGAGAAGGGAATGAGGGTGGTGAGCAAGCTGACAATGTCATAGTAGCTGGTTTCTGGCTGCGTCAAGTCTGACTTGGGCCCGTGGAGGAATTTCGTGAATGAGTTGCTCAGTCGGTTGAGCATCTCTAGAATAAACGCCTGTTCCGAAGCGGCTGCGGCTGCGGAGGCCTTGTAAATTGGTGGGGGCTTGTATGACAGAACTTCATGGAATGCCTCAGAAAGCAGCGAAAGATGCGCTCTGCGGTTCTGCGATAAAAATTAGCTATTGGGCCATGGGGGCGAACGGCAAAATCGTACTGTAGTTGCTGGACCAACTCGGAGTCGAGCATACACTGTTGGTTGCGAGCTGCAATCCCACGAGGGAAATGATCCATAGTCAATGACCTCGCTCAGTTGAATATCATCAGTCACCTCGGCTGTAACTGTTAGTGGCCGAAAAAAAGCCATGGATAGTCTTGAAAGAGGTATTTCTTACTGAATCGGTCATCCTCAAGCACCTCAGCAAAGTTTAGGCCCAAAAGTCGCTCTGTCCTTGACTCTTCAACCAAGCTCATTGCTCTGGTGCAGCTCCAACGGAGCGCCTCCATATATTCTGGAATGTCAATTACACTGCCATAACTACCTGACTCAAAGGCGTCAATCAGTCGTCTGGGCATGCGGAGTTTCAACGAGACGCTATAGTGAGAGTGGAGTAGTTCCACGAGCTCCCATCCCTGGTTGTCGTTTGGCGAAATGAGAGCCGGAGACAGTGTCGACAGGCGGTCGTAGAATACCGGGGCGAGCGAGTCCATGATGGTACGCTTCACGCCCAATGTTTCCCAAATGTCGCGGGCGCGGTGAGGCAAGCCAAGACGAAGGTGGAGTTGGACAAGCAGGAGGGAAATAATGCTGTGCTTTGGAGTGAGGTCGAGCTGGTGCTCCAAGAGTAGGGCGGCGCGCAAAAGAGGTGCCAACGTGACGGGGGAGTTGGTGTTGTCAGTGGAAGGAGGGAATGCAGACTGAATGTTGCAAAGGGCGATAAGAACGGCGAGGTCTGGCTTGATCTCCGCCTCGACGGCGTAGTGGTCGGGTGCAAGCTCTTCAAGGGAACTGTATAGCTCAAGCGCTGCTTGAGCAACAGTGGCGAAGCAGGGACCTGGCGAGCTCGAGTCGACTTCACCCCCAGAAACCACGCATTTCCTCAGGGGCTTCTCACCAGGGACACTGGTGTACATGGAAGTACAGGTAGCAGCGAAGTATTGCAGCTTGAGAGCCAACGTTTGTATCCTGGCAGAGTTGAGTTTGTCTTCGTTGGACTTGGCCAACTGAGGTGTGTAGTCATAGGCGATGTGCTGAATTGCGGATGGAGTGAGCTTCTCGACAAATCCTTTAATATCGTCGAAGCAAGCAGGACTGGTTCCCTGGTCGTCAATGTAGTGGATGAGCTCCTTTAATCTTGTCGATGTGGGTTGGCCATCGGTGATATCGTCAGCGTCTTTAGAGATGAGATTGAATGCTGCTGATACACGGGCGAGAAAGATGACTCGCTTGAAAATAGGTGGGAGGTTAGATCTCTTAGCAAACTTGAGCAGCAGTTCTTGGACTGTCGATTCGGCGCTGAGAAAAGGTAAGCTTAGTGAAGTTGATCGCACAAGGAATGGCATACTCTGTCTTGACAGTCTTCAACTGCGCTGCAGCCTCGATAAATGTGCGCCACACAGCCCAATCTGAAGCCATGAGATTGGGCTCACCGCTCTCATCAGTAGTTGACAGGCAATCTTTGGAGAGCTGGTACACTCCCTCCCAGTCCTTTTCGTGCGCATGCTTGGCGACAACTCTGGTGAACAATTCCTTTCGGCCTTTTTGGAATTGGGCTAGAGGGCAGAAGATTGGGCTGGAAACGAGCTTTTCAAAATCATCGCTGGTGCCATGCTTTTGAACAATCTCATAAAGAAGCAGAATCTCTTCCTCCGTCTGGATGCTTCGGGGCTGGGGCTTTGCGGGCTCTTCTCCCTCGGCCTAGTACGCGAGTTAGATGGCTTCGCTTAGTCAATTGTGGCGTAATTACCTGCTCTGCCAGTTGCGCAGCTCTCTGGATTTGCTTGAGTGCAAGCATCCCGTAGAGCTTCTTCTTTTCAGGAGGCGATTGAGAGCTGGTCTGAAGACTGTGAGTTTGAGTTTTGGAAACACGAGGACAAGCAGCATACCGCTAGCAGGTGAGTAATGACAATGTTCCAGAACATGAAGGACCTCTCCTGTGGGAACGACCTATCAAGTATCGCAGCAATCTAGGGACGGGATCAGCACGTTGTTTCGCCCACCGCGACCATAACTCATATCATACCTGCTGCGCGCTGATCAGATCCCAGTGCAACAAGCACGACTCCAAACATCGCGTCCCTGCAATCTTGTCCTTGGGGGCCGCCTTGACGAGCCGCGCCCTCAGAGGACCCAGAGTCTCTGAAAAGTCTTCCTCAGAGGCAAGGCCCTGGGTTGCCCACTCCAACAGATCAATGCCGTCTGCATCCTTGATGACGGTGCCGTCCTTGACAAACTGCGAAATGGCGCCTATGGCGGCAAACTTTGCTGCCGGGTCATCTAGCTGACTCTCTGCGCAGATTTTGACAATCTAAAAAAAAAAAAAAAATCATGGTTAATTCTCTCATACAAAAATTCCCCGATGTTCTCAAAAATAATATAAGAATATTAAAAAAGAAAACAGGACGCGAGGGATGAAATGGCTGTGACGGACCTCAAAGTAGTGGTCATTGGTAGCGCGGGCTCGCTTCTCGGCCAGACGGATGACAACAGCCCAGTTGCCGTCGTTGAAGGCCGACTGAAGCTGGAGGTCGACGCCGTTCCGCAGGGTTGGCCGTTGGCGACTCATCTCGTGAGCTGGGACAGGTCAATTGTATAACATGCGTTTGCCGCCAGCGAATATTTGGAGGGGCAAAGTGTGACGTGGGGTGTTGCCGGAGCTTTGGCGGGGCTGCTGCCGAGCTTTGTGGCTAGTGGCTGAGCCACAGGTCAATTCGTTGCAGGACTCGGTTTTGAAGTGGGCTCATCCTTGAGATGCAGCGTCTACGGGCCTGGGACTATGGGGGTGTGCCTCGCTTCAAGCTACGAGTGGTGAATTTGCATTGGTAGCTGGTCAAGATGTAGAGCATATCGACTATGGCATAGCTGGGCATAAACTGAGCCATTAAAGTAGTCAGGCCTTCACCCAAACCCTCTAGTCGTCCTCACAACATCCCATCACCCCGCCCATAATTGTATACACGGTATCGTACAGTTGCGTTTTTTTTGACATTATACACGCGCTCAATCCATAGCGCTTCGTATCCTAGCGTCGCAGTGAGTTCTAATTGCCGCCTTGCATTGTTGTGTCGATCTGGTGCACCTCAAATCCAGGCGCCAGTCTTCTTCTTGCGCTCCTCAGTCTGTCACATGGTCAGCCCTCAATCGGCAACAATTGGAGATGGGAAGCGCATAATAACATACCCATTTCTGCTTGCAATCGCGATATGCCCTGCCAACTAAGTTAGCGCCCATCTACGCCCTCATATCGCACCATCGGGGCATTGCTACTGACTGGAAGTAGTCACCACAGAAGGACTTGTCGCCGCCGTTTCGGAATAGACATTTATAACTTCGCTGCGCTGCCTCTTGGCATGGATCGAACCACTCGGATTGGGATTTACTGTCGGGCGGAGGAGCTGGGTGTCAGTTTTGGTGCTCCTCGGAGGACTCGCCAAACGAGAGAGAGAGCTTACCTCTCAAACTGGCGGCGCTTGTCCTTGGACCAGGCGTCGCCGGGCTTCTGTGTGGCGTCCGTGGCGGATTCCGAGGTAGACTCGGGGGCCTTGGTTTCGGTGGGCGTTTTTGACTCTTGCGACGACATGGCAGCGGGCGGTGGTGATCCTGACAAACCGAAAGTGCGCCAAAGCCATGGGACGGCGAAGCCCGGGTGAAGTCATGATCGGCAGAATATCGGCTATAAGGACCGCCACAGCCATGCTGTGCAACTATCATTGCAGCATCTCATCATGGATTTTCTTGTTCTCTCTGCGCTTTGGGTGATAATGATGGATTTTTTTTTTAATACCGAATTGGGCGCGGCATGTCCGCATCGCGCCGTAATACCGTGAGCCCTCACCAGAACCCGTCATCTTCCCACCTCTTGTTCCCTGCCCGCACTCTTTCCAGTAGTCCAGCCCTTGCCAACTCAATCTTGCGCGTCGTCTCCTTACTGCAGCAAAGGCCGACGTCGAATTCCTTCAGGTCAGTATCTCCCATGGTCGCCAGTGCAGCTAGTCCGAGATATGAGTGGTACATGTCGGGGGGTCCTCCCACGGCCTTGGAAAAGCCGCCGATTTGGTGCTGGGTAATGTCGAGAATGTACCGCCGCGAGGGTGGCACGTTAATTACGGAGGCGTTGCCCAGCATCTGTATGACTTGCTGTCAGATCTGTCGTGAATTTCAACTTGAATTCCGGGCTTACCTGTAGAGTTCCGCCTACCCACCAGCAGTAGCAGGTGTCGGCCTTTTTGTTCCATCGTCCATTGAATCCCACATGACCCAGCTCCTTTTCCCCCACCTCGGCCTCGATGAAGTTCTCTTCCACTTCATCATCTTCCTCCTCCTTTGCGAGGTAGCGGAATTGACGCGAGGCCAAGAATTGCAGTAGGCCCTCGCGATTGGGAATGCCGTCTTTGAGAGCTTTCTCGGTCTGCGGCGCTGTAGAGTCCAGTGGGCGATCAAGAAGGGAGAGCGCGCCGATTGCGCAGTATGCGTATCCCGCTGAAGAAGTCAGTTAGTAGCCATAATATCTGCAATTGGACGCGCATACCATGAGATTCGTGCTGTGAGGATTCTGCGACTCCGCCATCATACGTCTGTGAATGTCAGCTCATCCCATCATCTCAATGAACACAGGATGGTCGAACCTGTCCTCTCCGAATGTGAGCGACCAACTCTTCGACGTTGACATCCTCCACCCAGCCCTCCTCTCCCTCTTGTATGTCTCCCCTCAACATCCACCGGATGCAGCTCGCTAGGTAGCTATGGCGGGTATCGCTCCCACCCACTGACTCCCCATCCCAAATCATTTGCCCAAAGCTGCCATCTTTTCTCTGCAGGTTCTTTACGAACTTGAGCAACTTTGTCCGATCAACGCCAGCGAAAGCGGCCTTGGCTTCCTCCTCTCCGTCTGCGGCCAAGCCCAGGAGCACCAGTGCAAAAAAGGAGGCTGCTAAGTTTGCAGTCCCCTTGGGAGCATCTTGGCCTTTCAAGGAGTGTGTGGAGCTGCCGCAGAAGCCGCCGTCTGGGTGTTGCAGGCTGAGGACCCAGCGACGGATGGCATCGCGCTGGTCCGGAGTGAGTGGTGCTGAGAGCAGATCGAGAGCAGAAATGGTGAAGGAAGCAAATGTGAGGCGCGTGGAGTCATAGGCAGTGTACGGAGATGGGAGAAAGCTGGTGTGACATCGCTGCCAGTACTTGATGTGCTTTTCCTTGTTTAGCTGAGGAGGGGCATTTTGGTCCTCAGCCGAGTCGGTCATTATGGCGGCTTGTCTTTTGAGATGAGGCCAAATTTAAAGAAGTGAGAATGGGTTTCTTGGCTATGAGACAAAGTACTGGGATAAATGCAGGTAGAGTTAAGGATCTGAGAGTTGAGGGAGATACATGTGTTTGAATTGGGTCTCAATGCGACATGTTTACAAGCAAGCTGACAGACAGAGACAGGCCTAGCTCAATCAAATCAAGCGAGGTCCTAGAAGGACGACCCCACGTCGTCGTCCTAGCTTCAGCCTCACCCAGCATCGGCTGGAGCGTGCCGCGCCGCCACAGTCGCAGCCGTTGGAGAAAAAAGCGTGTCAAGCCACAGTCCCTGAAATTGAAGAAAATGCCAAGCCGCGATAAGATAAGAAAAAAAAGAAAGGAGGGGATCCAAAAGAGGAAAAAGAAAAGCGAGCAGGAGGAGTAAAAAAAGACATGTGACGCAAGGCCAACGTGTAAAGTGCGTGGGTGGACGACTCACCGGCGCTTTGTTGGTCACTCGGGAAGCAAAGTGTACGTCGTCTGCAGTGTCAGTGTGACCAACAGGAATCGCTGCTTTGTTGATTTTGCGACAGTGTCTCCAACTCTCTCACTCTCACTTGCAGCCAGCCCGTCTCTCCCTTTTTTTTTTCTCCTTCTCTTGTTGCATTGCATCCTATTTTAATCCTTTCGTTACTAAAAACCGTCGACGGAGCATTTTCCCACGCCACTTCGCTCCTTTTACCTCTTCCCCACCCGCTGGCTGCCATTTCTGCCCAAGCCACGTCCTCACGCGACAGCACGGATCAAGCAAATCGACGGGACTAGCTTCACCCGACAGTTTAGCTGCGGATCTTGTCTTGCAACGGCGTCAATCCCGGTCCCTCTCCCTCGCTCCCTCACTCCTCCTTCCTCTTTCCGACCGAGAGAGCCTCATCCACCTCTGAATCGACGACAACCCCCCCGCCACAAAAAAAGAAAAGAGACACCAGCGAAGCATCGAGTGACGACGCAACCGCAGCCATGGCGCTCATATCCGCCAAAACCATCATCACCTCCGTCTCCCTCTTCCACATCACCCTCGCCTACTTCTTCCTCACCAACCCGAGCTCCGTCGACAACCAGGCTCTCGTCTACATCCTGGGCGAGAGCATGGGCATGGTCAGTTCTCCCGCGCGCGCAGCTTGAACGCGACCGGTTTGCGCAACGCCAAGCTAACATGCTCACCTCTTTTTTTGCGACCCTGCAGCCCTATGCCCGAGGTTTCGACACAAAGAGCGCCCCGCTGGCCTTTCTGGCCGCCATCCTCCTCCTCGTCGGCTTCAGCGACCTCGTCTCGCTGTCCATGCCCGATGAGGTCTGTCTAATCTTCCACTGGGGAACACAAGGTCCGTCCATCCCTTTCTTCGGCGACTCTCTCTCCTCCGCGTTTCGCCAGGCGCGACACGGCCGGAGCTTCACACTGACCAACTGTCCAGCCCCTCTCCGATTCCTCCTCTCGCTCGTCTTCGTCCTCTACATCTTCTTCTTCGGCCCCTCGTCGCCCGTCTACCAAACCTCCTCGCGCGGCCACTTCGCCGCCCCGAGCTCGCACAACCCCTCGTACCGCCCCGCTGGCTGGGGCGGCGACGGCCTCAAGAATCGCCTGTTCTTCACATTCATGTTTGTCGAGATGATGACGTGGTTCTGGATCTGGGTCACCCTGCGCGAAGAGCGCAATGCCATCCTCGAGAAGAAGTCGCGGAGGCGCAGAGACTCCATCTCTCGCTCCATGTAATTAAGCTTACGCGTATGGGAATATGGGCCCATTATGAGAGATGTTTTTTTTTTTTTGGAGCATGGTCGGAGTAGAACAATAGAATGCATAGGATATTAATGGAGCGCTGCCGTTTGCTATATATTCAGGGATTCACTTGTTCGCTTGTATTAGTTTTGTCTTCAGTATAGCGTGAAGTGTTCTTGGCATCTATCGGCTCTTGACCCAAATTAACAAATAAAGTGCTGACCCTCTTTTAAACTTGGCCGCCAACAACGCGAGTCAGACATCCAGGAACCAGATGATTTCACCGTCGCGTACACACACACACGCACGCACATACAAATTCATCACCTTATGATGTCTCAACTGCGAAACGTGATACTCAGGGGAATAAATAACCAACAAAGGCTCAGTCTTTTTAATGCAGGGACCCACCAGTAACAGCGAAGTGACCTTCTACAACACGCAAGAAAACAAGGCTGATTAGACCCTCTATCATTAAAAATAGAACAAAAAAAAAACTGAATGCAAAGTTGGTATCCTTCGGTACTATACAGCCACCAAGAGGTGACAAGAAAAACGTAGAGAATCTCGTAATAAAAAACGGGATGCAAGAAGTGAAAAGCACATAGTAAATAGAAATGCTCTCGACGGCTAGCGCCGAAAATGCCGTCAAAGAACCGCCAATCGCCATAATAAAAAGAAAGAAGAAAAGAACAAGAAAAGAAAGAAAAAAACAGAAGAAATCAACATCCCAAACGAGTGCCAGAATGCTAAGAATACGTGTTTTCTGTCGTCAAGTCGTTGAACTTCCACCCATCTTCTCTCGAGTGAAAGAAAATACCGGCCGGGACGCATCCCAAGCCACCACCTTTTTTGACACCTGCAGGTGTTCATGTATTAGCATTAGCTTTTGCTGCCATCCTCACGTTCCCTTCTCAGGCACGGGAGGCGCTGGCAGATCCTTGGCAGAAACAGATATCGTCTCATCCTCTTCAAAGATTTGCTCCTCAATCTTCTCTCCGGGCCCACCAATCACCGGGGCAAATACCTCTACCTCTTCCACATCTTCGTCAGCCTCCTGCAGGCATTCGTCCTCCTCTTGAATTGTTACTTCCCCAGAGCGTCGTCCCAGACCCGAGGCGCTGGCACTTCGAGAATGCGACCCAGATGAACTGTTCCGAGAGCTGTTCGATGGCCCACCAAAATTGAGCGCCGGACCCTTGAACAGGTTTCTCTTGCGTTTGGCAAACAATACCCCCGATGCGAATGGGTTGGGGGATCCTGGTGCCTGAGGGGCACTTCCTCCATCGGACGGCATTCCCTCGTTAAAAATAGCCAATGGTGGCGGTGTTGCCCGAACCAACCGGATGTTCGAAGGAAATGACCCTGCCGTGGGTGTCGCCGGGAGAACCTTGACAGAGTGGTGGGGCGATTGACCTCGTTGCATCTGCGACTTGGACATGGACGTCGAGAAGGACCCTGCTGAACTTGTTGACGAGGCTTTCGAGTGAGAATGATGGTGGTGGTGAATCGAGCGGACCGACGATACCGAAGAAGACGTAGACTTGCGTCCTCGCAGTCCCGTTGATGTGCGTCTCATGGTGGACCGCGGCGTGAGGGGCGAGGGAGACAGCGACTGTCGCTTGTAGGACTGCGTGGACACGCGTGATGACGGATATGTCGGTGACCTCAATGCAGCAGGTGCAGGTGCAGCATGTCCATTTCCTCCGATTCTAGCTGGCGAGTGCCCCTTGCCAGCATGACCATTAGCCACGACACCCTTGGGGAGACCGGCAGTTGGCTGTATTCTAGGTGAAATCGAGGCCGGATATTTACTGGTCTGTGGTCGTGAACCCCCATCCTTGCTGCTGGCAGCACTGTCCTTTGTGTGCAAGTCCGGTGCACTGCGGCTCGTTCGTCGCTCATGTCCCTTCTTCCTCCTGGTCGTGTTCTCAATAAACCAATGTGTCCAATTCTTCCAATGAGAGATAATGGCTTGGCTTGGTTTGCGCCTTGGTTTTTGTTCACTCGGTTGCACCGACGGGTTCGAGCCGGTTGCTTCCATATTGGTCGTGACCAGATGGAGCGTTGACCCCCGAGAGCGAGCGCTGCGCAATACTCCTTCCTTGGGCGGTGGAATAGGTCTTCGTTGTCGGGATGTCGAAACAGATCGTATCGAGTCCTTGTCAATAGGAGGTGGTGGGTGATCGCCGTCCTTGTTAGCACCGCCAGGTTCCTTGCCGACCTCTACAAGCTGTGGAAGATCCACGAGATATTCGGTGTAATGAGCACTCCTCCTCTTGCTTCTTCCGCGCCCATGCGATCCAGAGTGTTCCAGCCTGATGAACTGTCGTGTAAGGCCACCATCTTCGTCAACGTCGTGCAAAACAGGTGCCATCCGCTCTAGTCGGCTCGAAGCGGCCGAAAGACGACGAAGGCTTCGGTTCTCTAGTTCCTTCTCTTTTCGTTTTTTCTCTCTCCGTGCAGCCTTGCGTTCCTCCTTCTCCAAGAGAAGTGCCCACCATCCAGCCAGAGCATCGCACTTTTGCGCAACGACACTTTCCACAACGGCATCTGTGTTGACTCCAGCGCTACGCATTCGGTGAAGGCAATCCTTCTCTATGGCAGTCGAAAATGGCCGTCTTGGCTTGATATCGAGAATTGCCTGCTGTAAGGGTGCATGCTCGGCCAAGAAAGGGTGCGCAAGGATCTCAGGAAGGCTCGGTCGTAGCAGGGGTCGTTTCGACAACAGTGATTTGATCAAGGGGATCGCTTCCTCGGGCAGGTGATCGGGGAACTTTGGCTCCTCAGACAAAATCCTCGTTCGGGTCACATTGTCGTCGTCATCGTCGAATGGCAGCTCGCCGCATAGGAGCGCATAGAGAATGATTCCCAAGCTCCACACATCCACCTTTTCACCGGCATACCGTTCCCCCTTGAGCATCTCGGGTGCCGAGTAACAGATGGTGCCACAAAACGTCTGCAGATGATTGGTCCTGCCCTCATACTCTCGCGTAAAACCAAAATCGACCAACTTGACATTTTCGTGTTTGTCAAAGAGAATATTTTCGAGCTTCAAATCGCGATGTACGCAGGAGTTGTTGTGAACGTAGCTGACAGCGCCAACGAGTTGGGCAAAGATCTTTTGGACTTTAAGGACCGGTAGTGGGCCGTGTTCGAGAAGATGATTGTATAGTTCGTCACCTAAAACATATCAGCATCGGCAGGTTGAGCTGAGATAAGCGGCACAACAATACCAGCACAATATTCAAGGACCATCCAGACCATGTTTTCCGTCACAATAACCTCGTACAGCCTGGCAATGTGTGGGTGAACGAACTGTCGATGGTGGTGGATCTCGCGGGCGAGGTTGGAGTCGGCCTTGTTGGCCGACTTGAGAACTACCTGTTGGGGGCTTAGCTAGTGTATGAGGGTTTACGAAGGATTCCGGCTGACCTTGGAGCCATTGGTGAGCTTATGGCTGGCGAGGTAAACCTTTCCGAAGGAACCCTTCCCAATCAATCGGCCGAGCTGGTAACTGCCAACGGACTTCAAGTCTTTGCTCGAAAACTCACTAGAAGAGGAAAAGAGAGTCAGCGGCCTGTGAGTATTGACATTCTCGTCATGAAATGCTCAGTGACTTACTCTAGGAGTTGCTGATATGAGCGGGCAAGCTGTCGGCACGATGCCAGTCAGTATGCGCACGCGCGTCGTCTGAGTCCAGGTATAACGCACCTTGGCCTTGCGTTCTAGCTCGGCCTGCCCCTTTGCGGCCTGCATCCCTCCTGGCCCGGTGCCGGGCAGTTACGCCCTGGAGCGGCAAGCGAGAAATCGGTGCGCTTTGCGAGGAGGCGGGCGTGGAACACGTTCAAACGGCAGCGTCGTGATGGGGTCGGGATCGTCTCCAGTGGCAGTGTCGCACGGCTAAGGAACGGTGGCGGCACATCCGCGGGATGGCCTGCTGGGGGGGGAAACGGAAAATCGGAGTGGGATGCGGATTGAGCACACGTCGGCCGATTTCTCGGGTCGGGGAGAGAGGCAAGCAGAAATCGGTCGGTTGGTTCGTCGCCGGGGACACGCACGCGTTGTCAGCGAGGCCGTCCGTCGCCCCAAGTTGGAATGGCCGGTCTAGAATTATCGTCGGCGGGACGATGCGAGTCTAAGGAAAGAGCACAGTGTGTGCTTTTGAGGGAGCGAAAAGAAGGGGACACAACGGGTGTGCAAAGGCGACGGCGCGGCGGCGGGACGAGGTTGGATAGAGGAGGAGCTGGAGCAGGAGCAGGAGTCAAGGTTTGGACATGGGGGATGGGATGGCGTAGGATGGCATAGGATGAAATTGGGATTTGGGATACCTTACAGAGGTACGAGTGGCTGGAGTAGCGTTCCGGTGGGCTAGCGCGGGACGGGTACCTGGACCGGGTGTATCCTCTGTTGTATTCTAGATGTAATGGACTGGACCATGGAAAAGGGAAGCAGAGGAGCAGGGTCCGGCGAGCCCAGCGATACAGCCCGCGGGACGCATTAAAACGGAATCCCTCGTGTGGTGTCGTCTGTCACAGGTTAAGGCTGCTGGGCATGTACTACGTCAAATGTGGCCCTCGGCCTTCCGTCTCCAGTTCTACACGTCGAGACTTGGTGGCCATGTCATCACCGGCGTCCGCAGCCGTTGGTGGTGGCGCGACCAAGTCCAAGACCAGGACGACACCGAGGAGGCAAACCCACCTGGTGGAACACAAAGTGACATAGCCTGCATGCACCACCGAGGAGCCCACCAGGGGCCTGAAAAGGTTCGTTCGCTTCGTCCACTTCGTCCACTTCGTCCAGGGACCCGGGCCTTTAATCAAAACACCGTGGGGACTCCTGTCCCGGCTCCGACGGGAGCGTATTCTTGGTTGCCACAGTCTGAAAGGCGCTCCAGAGGTCCCCTATCCGGCCGCACCGCACCACACAGCGCCGCACAGCACCGTAAAACCCCCCCGAGACTGTGGGCGGCATGCTCCCGGAAAAGCATTGTCTTCCCCATTAGGCAGAAACACTCTGTTTCTTTAATTGTTTCCCGTGGCTGTCACGCCGCGCGCATGCCATCTGCGGCCGTGACGTGGACCGACTTGACGCATGCGAACGTCTGGGATCGACAGCATCGGGTTGATTGCACATGCGCCCTAACGCCGCGCCAGGAACAGCACTACGGTCACTCGAGATATGATTTGGAGCAGCCTCTGTCACATCCACACATCCACCACCACCACTTCAGCATGCATTGTGTCTTGTCGACGATAGTATGTCCGTTCAATCATTGCGATCCTCCCCACAGACGAGGGGAGCACCGCACCCAAGATTGTTCGATTTTCTCTCCATTCTTTGTTCCTCGCTATCGGTGGTCCTGGGCGCAGGCCTTGCGGCGCACCTCGCATCAATGTACGTAGAGAAACCTGAAGGTTGTTATTTGCGTTGTTCAATTTATTATGAAGAGAAAAGAAAAGAAAAACCCTCTACGAAATTTCTTCGACTGGTTTTGTTTGCGCCGGGCGGGTTGGTGGGGCTCGGGGGCTGGGTGATGCCTGATTTGGGGGTCCTGTTCTGCCTTGGCCTTAAGGCACTCACCTTAGCTACCCGGGCTGCAATTTTTGGCTGAGCTGACCCAGCTGGATGACTTCGTGACCGAAGCAGTAATACGCCCGCACTTCAATTTCGTCGTCCATGACACAAAAGCACAGTCAGATTCACTGTTCAAAAGGTAGCCAATCACCATAATCTGTAATTACAAAATGACAAGCTCTCTATCAGCATGGCTCCATTCCAAATGCGCTCAGGCGAGAGAGAGCAACTCAATACCAACTCTCCCCAAGAATCGGCCCCGTCCCATTACTCCTCAACCTTTTGATGATGAACACGATGAACACCATAAGAACAAAAACACCGTCTCCAAGGACGACCTGTTTTTTGGAAGATTGCCCGCTGAGATTCGGTACAAGATCCTGGTCGAAGCTTTTGGAGACCGAGTAATTCACATGGATCTCTTCTTCGACCATCCTCCTCAGTACATTGTCGACGTTACCGATGCGAAGCCAGAGGTCGCCGCACTGCCAATGCATTGTGGGCTTAACGTGAAACCATGTTCAAGTATTATAAAGTCCCGGCTACTGGTTGATGCCAAACAACCGAAAAAATGGAGATGGCGGAGCTCCGTCTGTCACCGGGATACTCCTGATGCGGAGACACGGCCCCCGGGCTATAGGGTCCAGCCGCCCCAGGACAAATGCCGATTTGGCGGCACGCAATGGCTGCACTGCGAATCCTGGCCCGGCGTATGGCCCGGACACTGCTTCATTGGCATCATGGGTTGGCTGCTCACTTGTCGGCAGGCGTAGGCATCCTACCCCGCATGCTAAACTAGATCGACATTTGCTAATGGGCTCAGATACGTGGAGGGGCTCCACGTTCTCTACTCGACCAACACAATCAACACAGCAAGCCGCGAGTTGATTATGGATTTGCCGCGTTTTATCATTCCCCAAAGAATAGAATTGATTAACTCGGTAGAGTTGCTTTGGGATTTCGAGCCTTTTCTCCCACCGGATAGAGAAGGGACGCTTGGCCCCCTGGCCGACCGTAAATCGTTTCAAGAATTTCTGGACCTTGTCCCAACCGCGTTTCCAAGGCTGCAATCTTTGTACATTTCTTTGCAGGGTGTGCTGGGTGATTATGATGCCAGCGCCGTAGACAACCAGTTCGTTATCCTCGAAGGTGCAATCATGAAGCCGGTCGACAACATGGTCAGAAAATTGCCACCTCAGGTTAAGGACATATCCATTGCGATCCCGACCAGTCTTTATTGTGATTATCGGAGGCGAGCGCAAGATCTAGGCTGGCCATATGAGCAGCGGCATCGTGGCGGCCACATTGAGAGACACTGGAGGCCATTGGCAGATTGCGAGTTTCGTTCAGGCTACTGGGTGCCTCTGGGACAAAGGGATGTGTCCAAAATGCTTCTGTTTCTTCTGGGAGAACGTGAAGACACTTACGGCAATGACGACGAAGCCGACTAGATGGATGGATGGCTGGGGTCGGCGAATTTATCACATGGAAACGCAACTATCGCGCCGCGCCGCGCCGCTTCGACAGCCTTACGAGGATGGGACAAGGCTGCAGGGACTTTGAGAAACTTTCACTCAGTGCCAGGTGATGGCAATACGAGAGGCGGTAGTTGAATGGCCAAAGTCCCGAAATACTCAGCGCCAGCCCACATCCGCCCGTAAGCCCCAGACTAGTAGGACTTGTTAGCTCCAAGCAGGCTGGATCTGTGGCGATGCTCCGGGTGACCCCACTGACTCGCATGACAGGGTATTAACAGCGCAGGACCAAGCTGCATCGTGCCGATTTTCCAGGTTTGCTCAGCTTGGCGGCTGCGACTCCATCGCCAAGAAGGACGCCCTTTGTGACGCGCCAGGTTTTGGCCAGGTTTTCGCATTTCTACCCTTTCGGGTCTCGGCACACCGTAACAATATTGCCCTTGTCTTGTCAGCCGCTCCGGCGTGATTCACCCCGCCCTCCAGCCTGGCCTGAACCGCCCCTCCTCACGTCATCTTCCTTTTAACATCCGCTTCAGCCTTACCATTTATATTCTCATCCCTCCAGTCATGGCCGAACTCACAGAGCGCCTGGGGAATCTGAATCCCTTCTCGAAGAGCCGCCGTCGCGCCGAGAATGAGGACATTGGCGGTATGGTTGACCACGCCACAGTTGCTGGTGGCGGCCATACAACGCGCAACCCTGCCATGGATCTGAGAGTCAGCCATGCCCTGCGATCGCTCATGGTTGAAAAGAGCATCTTATCCGAGAACGATGCCGGGCTCGAAGACGGGGCCGCGCCCACGCGAGCACTTCTCGCGCTCCTCAGCAAACCCCACATCGAGGTTCCAGAAGAGCTTCTCGATCGATCCCATCCTCTGTCCGAGTACTTCATCAGCTCCAGCCACAACACATACCTGATGGCTCATCAGCTCTACGGCGAATCTAATGCACTGGCGTACACCCTGGCGCTGGATACGGGCGCACGATGCGTCGAAATAGATGCATGGGACAACGCCGAAAACATCACGGAACCCAAGGTTACTCACGGTTACACCTTGGTATCTAACATCTCATTCCGCTCTGTCTGTGAGGCTATCCGCGATGTGGTCGACAGAGAGGCCGCAGTAGCCGCTGCCAGTGAATCTTACCGCCCAGCACCCATCCTGCTATCGCTAGAAAACCACTGCGGGGCAGAGGGTCAGTTGTGGCTGGTGAAAATCATGAATGAGATCTGGGGCGAACGACTGCTCAGCAGGCCTGTAAGAGAGCATGGTCACAGAGAACAGGCCGGCCTAGCAGAGAATCATGTCTCGCTGGAAGAATTAGGGTCCAAGATTTCCGTTATTGTAGAGTATCATATTCCCGGCGAGGTTCACAGCGATGTCAGTTCCGACAAGACTGATTTCAGTGACTCGGAGGACGAGGAGACGAAACGGGCACGCGAAGAGTACAAGGAGAGGAAGCAGCAGGCATGCGCAATCATCATCCCCGAGCTGGCCGATTTGGGTGTCTATGCTCAGTCCGTCAAGCCCAGCAACGACTCGTGGTACACCGGACAGCTCATCGACGGCCCTCATAACCACTTGATCAACGTTTCTGAGACGGGCGTGAGTGGTCTTATATCGCATCACCGCGAAGGCATTTCAACACACAATGCCCACCATCTCATGCGCGTGTACCCCAAGGGAACCCGCATTTCTTCTAGCAACCTCAGGCCGGTGCCCTTCTGGGGCATCGGCGCTCAGATCTGCGCTCTCAATATGCAGAATTTTGGCACTAGCAACCAGCTCAACGAGGCTATGTTCAACGGTACCGATGGTTATGTCCTGAAGCCTGCAGCTCTGCGCGCTGGCGGCAGTGGAATCCTGAACACTGGCAGAAGGAAGAAGCTCACCCTGCACGTTGCGGGTGCCACCGCCATCCCCCTCCACGAGGATGAGGAAAACGACGGTATCAAACCGTACTTGACCTGCACATTATACCATCCTGATGATGTGGACAGCGAGCCGGCCAAGCGTAAGACTTCGCCGTACAGGCAACACAGACTCGGCTTCCTGCACCGCGGTGAGAACCCTCCTCCGACGGACCCGATCTGGGACGAGACGCTGGAGTGGGAGTACGAGGACAATGAGCTTGTGTTTATCAGGATGCTCATCAAGAGCGACGAGAGCTGGTCCAAGAACCCGATGTTTGCCGTTGCAGCAGTGCGGCTGTCGTATGTTGTTCCGGGGTGGAGCTTCATCCGGATGTTGGATATGCAGGGCCATCAAACGCGATGCAGCATTCTGGTTCTGTTTGTGATTGAGAACATTTGAACATGTATATGACGGATTTGATGATCTAGGAATTCTTAACGTGGTTTACAGTGGCAGTCTTTTTTTTTTAATTCTCGCCAGCGTCGGTGTATAAATATGAAAGGATATCATGCTGGGAATGTGGACTTGTTTCATTGTCTCTTTTTCTAATATACCTATGTCTGAGTGTTATCATTTTCAACTGGCTTCGTGTTAGACAGACCTTTTTTCTAGAAGGTACTCCACAAAACAAACCATTGATACAAATATGCTGGACCTATTCGAGCGCCAACGCAGCGCCTCTCAGCGACGATACCACATTCGAGTAACCTTTGTGTCCCTCATCTTCCTCTGCAGCATGAACACGCCGTACATCAGCGCCTCTGGGGTCGGCGGGCATCCAGGCACGTACACGTCCACGGGGATGATGCGGTCCACGCCTCGTACCACGCTGTAGCTGTAGTGATAGTAACCCCCTCCGTTGGCGCAGCTGCCCATGCTAATCACCCATCTCGGCTCGGGCATCTGGTCATAGCACTGTCTGACGGCAGGGGCCATTTTGTTCGTGACGGTTCCAGCTACGATCATGATGTCGGACTGGCGGGGCGAGGCTCGGAAGATGATGCCCAGTCTGTCCTGGTCGTAGCGGGGCATGGATACGTGCATCATCTCGACGCCGCAGCACGCCAAACCAAAGGTCAGTGGCCAGAATGAACCTTGACGGGCCCAAGCGACGAGCTGATCGAGTTTGGTGCTGCAGAATGGTTAGCTAAAGACCTACTACGACATATACAAACATAGGGTCTCGTACAAGACATATCCCAGCGCTCCGTTCTTCTCATGGTGGTCAAGTGCAAGTTCCTTCCTGGCAGGCTTGAGTATAGAAGTAGAAGAGTGCCGCCTCGTGTCTTGCGGATGGGTGATGAGTGAGGTACAGGGAGCCACCGTCCGGCATGCCGGGACAGTTGGGACAGCTGCTCAGTGGTGTATTAGTGTCAATTGCAAAGAACCAGAGGGACTGGTCAAGACTTACCTCGGACCAGTCTGCTAGCAATTTTGCCACTCATCTTTCTATTCTTTGGATCTCAGAATGGCAGTCCCGACCACAGACAAGACATGGTGAAAAGACAGTGTCAACGGAGGACAAAGTATATGTATCGGAATCAAGACGGCCCCCGAGGTGACTGGGAGATGACGCATTTTCGGGTAAAAGAAACCAATCAGTTGCGGCGAGTTCCAAATTTCACAACAGACCCCTCCATGTAGCACGAACCGTGCAGCTTGTTCAGCTATCTAGTCTGTATCGACGACGGATCGACCAGGGGGAGGCGTTGTACTTGGACGGGCAATAACCCTCCAGGTCGGCCTAAAACCCACGTCCTTGGGCCAATGCTTCCTTGACTTGGCTTGAAATAGCATGGGTCTGGTTGGCCCAGCTCGGGTGTCCCACACGCTACCGTACCTTAACGTGCCGACTGATCCACTATTTACAACCACACGTCTACCCTAAAGAACGCAAAACCGACCAAAAGCCTTCAAAGGAGGCGTTCCATGTATATGGAATAGAGGAGATTTATCTTATTGAAAGAATGCCAGTGTCTGGATTTATTCCATTTTGCCTGCATCAGATGGTGTTGAGCTGAGTAACCCAGATGCCCTTAGGAGCCGCCGGTTATCCCGTACACTGCTGGGTCATCGCTTAAACTAACCCAAAACTCCATTTCCGGTGCCTAATTAAGGAGTAAGTCACCGGGAACTGCACTATCGGAGTCACTAGGCTAATCCCAACCGGCGAGAAGCTTTCATTAATGATAACCTCACGATCTAAGCCTTTGTTGGTTATTGCTCCTGATCGTTCCCGCCCTGATATTCCCGGGTTTTGTTCAATCTCGACATCTTTCCCTTTAAGGGATAGTTTGAGCATCAAAGAAATGTCTGACAAAACTATTCCGAATGTATACATGTTTGGCCCCGGCAACCTTGCATTTGGCCAAGCCGGGGCAGTGGAGATTAGCATTCATCATGGCAGCCGTCGATCACCCAGCAGAGCCGCCTGTATGTAAGCTCAAGGTTTAGCGGTCTCGGCTAAACGCGCAGAGACTTTGGTGTTAGTCAGCGGTGATTCTGTTGAAGGCCCGAGAAGACACTCATGGTCTGGGAACGAGAGGTGGAGTTACACCGACAACCAAGTAGTGAAGCAGCAGCAATTGGTGTGTCTAAACACCATCAAACTCCTATCATTACTTGCATCCCATCCTATATCGTCCTGTCTTTTTTTACTACAATCTACTTTTAGACTTTCGTGTTGGTGCCCGTCCGTGTGCTGTCCGTGGTGCATCGGCCCCACACAAGCCCCCTTCAACCCATCTTCAGCAAGTCGGGGAAAACGGACGCCCCATACAACGTTCCCCCATTAAACCTGCGTAGACCCGTCTAGGCAAATCGGCGAAAAACCCACACCGTCGATACGACATGTCTCTCCCGCCGAAAGAAATCGCTGCGTCTCGGCTGAAATGTTCCATGTGTGACAAGACGTACTCGAGAGTCAGCCATTTACGCCGCCATGAGGCTACCCGTTGGAACCCCCCCATGCCTACCCTCCTCTCGGCCATTGGTCCATTTACTAACGGGAGACAGACAACAAGATATACCAAATCACATGTCCAGCTTGCTCCAGGGGGTTTGCGAGAATGTGCGCAGTCCCCCCTTGTACCTTGCATTGCCCGTTTCCTATCTTAGCCACTAACTGAATCCTGCGTAGAGATATTGCCCGTCGGCACATGCGAAGCTGTGTTGATGATGATACCCAGATCAACCTCCCCATTGCAAAGCGGGGCAGGAAACCAAAAGCATGCGACAGGTGCTCGCAGAGCAAGCTCTCATGCAACCTCGAGACACCATGTGCTCGATGCCACTCGGCCGGCGTGCCCTGCTCTTACATACGCGTTGACGCACGAGCAGCCGCCACCACGGCTTCATCCAACACCCCGGCCAGGACAGAGTTCCCGTGGCTGCTCAGCATGACCAACCCCGAGGCCGCAGGTACATCGGAAACCATCATTCGGGAGCTCGTCAAGCACGACTTTGGCGACGAGTTCTGGAACACACCACCGCCGCCGGCAGTGAGCCGCGTCAGGGTCGGTCCAATGACAGATGACGACGCCTTTACTTGGGGCCCTGCATCTTGGTTCACGGATGCGGATCCAGATCTGGCACCGCTGGACTTTGGCCAAGATCAGCAGGCTGTAGACTTCTTCTCCTTCCAGTCAGACACGTTGGTCTCGCGAATGGAAGAAATAATTGGTCATTTAGCCCAAGCCCGTAAGAAACTAAGAGGATCTGACGAAACCGTCGGCGAGTTTGATGACCTGCTTGCACGCACTGTCTTTACAACACATAATCTAGAGTACTACGTGTGGGTTTACTTCCGGCGCGTCCAGCCCTACCACCCCATCCTTCACCCCCCGACATTCAACTGTGAGACGGCCGCGTTGCCTCTCCTGCTGGCTGTTTTCCTCTTTGGCTCTTTATTCTCCACCCCCACAGACGATGCCATGTCGGCGCGCACCTTCTTCTCTGACGCCGAGGAGTACATTTTTACCCATCCCACAATTCTCGGGTTGCTACGGCAGGGCCACAGTACCAATGCGACAAGGGAAGATATAGAGGTTCTCCAGGCCGCCTTAAGCATTCAGATTGTGCAAAATAGCAGAAACGATGCAACTACCCGCCGGCGCGTCCGCGTGGAGCGGTATCCTGTTCTTAATAATGCTGTTAGGTTCTCAGGCATACTGGGAACGAGGCACCACAACGATGTTACTGAATACACTACCTCCACATGGAGCCAATTTGTTGATAGCGAGCTTAAAATCCGGTAAATAGGCAACGTTGTCACCCAGATGTAACTTCCAAGGCTAACCGAGGGGGGGGGGGCGAAAATAGATTGGCACAGTGGACCCAACTCAATAACCACTTCATGGTTGGTTGCTTCGTGAGTCACATGCAGATATACATGTGTGAGATGGTCGGCGATCTGCCGTGCCGACCAGATTTGTGGGAGGCAGACACAGCAGAGACTTTTGTCCAGCTATTGTCGTCAGAGCCCGCTGGCCCACGGCCCCAATCCTTGACAAAAGCCATGTCATTCCTCCTGCAGGACTCATGGCCAGGGCCGAATGACGAAGTGTATAATCGAACTACGCCAGAGAACCTGGGGCTCATAATTGGGGGCAAGTAGAAAGCGACAACTCGCTACCCTTGAGCGCAACCAAGCTAACAGTTCTCAGCTATCGGCACCGAACTCTCCGTGGCACGAACAAATTGCCTTTTCTCGTTGACGTGCAGGGGCCTCCTCCGCGCCTGTATGCGATGGAAGATGCTGTGGGACACGAAGAAGAAAGACAATGATAGGGCGCATCTTCCTGGGTTCACAAAGTACTCCATGGAAATGTGGTGGCTTTGCATCATTATCATCAAGGTGGACCAGATGGGGGATTCGTCAACCGAATACATGTCCAAAGTTGCGCTAGATTCGTTTGACGGTATCAACGAGTTTTTAAAGAAGTACAGTGACTTATCGAGTGTGCGATAAGCATTGAACACTGGGATGGCATTTACATGTCTTGTCGGATTAATGAAGCATACTACCGGACTCTAGACACTCAACTCTCCAAATATCACTTCCATAAAACAGATACGCAAAGGGCTACTTTCCTTTCTAGATAGGATCATATTGAACCACAAAAGTGGGCAAAGGGCGGTGTCATTCCGCACACGTTCCGTACCTGGTCATCTCTCCCCGGAATCTAGATAATGAGGAACCTTCTCGATGAAGAGCAGGTGGATCATCTGCCTGCAGGAGGGATAAACCATACCGTTTGCTCGCAGGCAATGCGGCTGAATGTAAACGTGGCAGCTTTTTTTCTCTCCAACAACCCACAACGAGCAACCTAACGAATGTATGAGTCTTACAACCTCCACCTTCAGTCTGTTGAGGACAACTGCCAGTAATTCATGCAAGATTCCGATGGATTTATGCATGAAATCCTACCATGGTAAGAATTATGCTGATCTGGCGGCGGGAGACGAAAACAGATGTAGCGTGAGCCCACAATCAGCGGGAGGACAGGGGGGCAGGCAAGCTTATCCACTTGACCCCAGTTATTGGGGCATCAGGATTTCGCGATTGATGTGTCGGGGCTGTTTCTTGCCCCGACAGGGCTGAGACGAGTTTACATACATGTGAATATGAGTTACGCGTGTCCCTTTGTGTGCTCGTGGGCGAGTTGATTGGTTAATGGGTGTACTAGGTTATGTGCGAGTAAGAGCTACAGATAGATGTCGTGCTGCTGAGCATCGAGGAAACCAAACGTGTCCTCTGTTTTGGTCCAATTGTTGGTTGAAGTGACTGTTGGTACAGCTCAGCATCCCCCTTAGGGGTACGAATGTGATAGCTGAGTCTTCTCTCATCCTTGCCACAAACGGGCCATTGGGTAACGATTCTAGTTTCACGGCACTGTGGTCGGTGACCAATGACGTGCTAAACCCTGGCGACATCCAGTTTCGCCCCAAGGCCTATCGAACAATTACTGGATCGATTGGCCACCATTGGCTACTCGAAAGCCGGTGAGGCTAACACTGGGTGGTCGAATCACTGATAATCCGGATCAGGCACTCGACGAGAGCCGGCCCGCGGCTGGTCCGATACGTTTACTAGCTGGTTTCAAGACATCGAGGCTCAACAACCGCGCTCGAAGATGATTTGCGCTAACATGCGGATAGAACCGCCCATGACTTGAACAGGGCCTGTCTCGCTTAAACATGTCGCCAAGCCACTTCTGGCCGGGAGTGTGTTCCGGTTTTCTACAGTATAAGCGCTTTACCCCACCCCGCGCGATATGATGCGACGACGACATTTTGCGATTGAGTAAAAAGACGCTTTGCTTTTTGGCAAGAACACGACGTGGCCTTTTTTTTTTTTTTTTCGGAGTCACGTTGTTGAGATTTTTCTCCTTTCTTTTCTTTTTCTTCTTGTCCCATCTGCAAGGATCATGGCTCGAAAGTCGGTCCTCATCACTGGCTGTGGGGCGGGCGGCATCGGCGCAGCACTGGCCAGGGAATTTCATCAGCGTGGCCATCGAGTCTTTGCAACCGGCCGCACGCCCGAGGAGATAGATGGCGAGCTGGAACAGCTGGGGATAGAGACGCTGGTGCTGGACGTGACGGATGCCGACTCAATTGAGTTGGCGGTGAAGACTGTAAGCATCAAGACGGACGGGACGCTCGACATCCTCGTCAACAATGCCGGAGTCCTCCACATCATGCCCTTTGCCGACACGCCCGTGGCCGAGGTTCGCCGCCTGTTCGACGTCAACTTGTTTGCCGTCTGGGCCGTCTCGCAGGCGTTCCTGCCGCTGCTGCTGGAGGCTAGGGGCATGGTGGCCAACATGGGCAGCATCAACGCCAACGTCTGCCCCCCCTTCTTTGCCGCCTACAGCGCCTCCAAGGCCGCCCTCGAGGCTCTGGGGCGCACCATGAGGCGAGAGCTGTCGCCACTCGGCGTCAGCGTCGTGACGCTCAAGACGGGCAGCGTCCGTAGCACCTTATTCGACCACTCTGAGCAAATCACCATCCCGGACTCCAGCATCTACGCCCCGGTGGCGCAATGGGTCGCCGAGCGAGGGTACCTGAAAGGCGCCAGGCTCGTCGACGTAGACGTATACGCCAAGACTGTTGTCGGCGATCTGCTCGCCGACAGTGTCAGGCCCGTCATCTGGAGAGGTGGCCTCGCATTATTGGCGTGGTTCCTCAGCTGGTTGGGATGGGAGACGATGATGGTAAGTCACGTCCTGGCCAAACGCGGCATCGCTGCCCAATACTGACATAACCAGGACCGCCCCATGATTAAGGAATACCGGCTGGACAAGCTGCAGCCTGTCCGGGCGAACCCGTCATGAGTGCTCCGGCCTTGTACTACACACTTCCCACTAGTAGTTATCGCGCCTCCGTGCGCCAGCATGTGCCCCTTGTCAACGAGCACACTCAACCAGGTCGCCGCGGGCGAGGCTGGGTAATTATTAGAAATGCTTTTGTAGACAGGCCCCATGGCTGAAACAATAATAGAATGCAGGGAGGCCCTCTTGCAGGTGGTTAATGTGAGCTGAACGAAGCTTGCATTGCGTATCCATCTGATTGGACCCTGCTGTTGGGCGGGCAAGGAAGTTGGGCTAGGGTTGCCGGCCCACGTCTCTCAAATAAAGCGCCCATGTCGAGGCCTCAGCTGTCATGACACTTCATCCTTCTTTTCGTGAAATAAACAAAGGTCCGTGTTTTTTTTTGTTACTGACTTTGCCCAATTCATTCATTTTCCTCTTTCGTCTCGTCTGACGCCTTGGCTGTTTTTGTAATCTGCAACGCGTTCGAGTTTCGGGATTGTTCTGAAGCTTCACATCGACAACAGTAACTCCCGGCTGGAACACGGCCTCATTGCAGAAGCTGTCATACGGAGCTATGCGAGGAGCCAGCTTGGTGCCGCGCCCGTGAGACCATCGCTTGACACACTCACTGTTCACCTAATCGCTTTTTTTCTCCGGGGAATTCGACACGTTCATTACCACTTATTAACCCAATTCATTAACAGCTTATCGTCACTCTCTCCTCCGGTTTTACCCATAAGCCTCGACCCACATCGGCGGCCATGACAATGGCAGAAACCATTGAATTGGACACGACTGTGTTCGACCAGCTCAGTCAGGGCGAGGCGAGATACCTTCTCGACACCATCGACAGCCTCCGAGAGCTCCAGGTCGGAGAAATCGTCAACCTCCCTCAGATCATTGTGGTTGGCGACCAGTCATCCGGCAAGAGCTCCGTGCTCGAAGCCATCTCCCGCGTGCGATTCCCCGTCAAGGGTGACGTCTGCACTCGATTTGCCACCGAGCTGGTATTGCGAAGGTCGGCGAACACTTCGATTTGCGTTTCGATCCAGTACTCGTCCGATACCATAAGGGACTCGACGTCCTTGCCAAGGGACTTTCGATGGACCAGCTTTGACCGAGATGCGCTCCCCGCCATCATCGAAGAGGCCACGAGCCAGATGGGCCTGCCTGCGGGAAAATTCTCCAAAGATGTTTTGCGCGTCGAGATTACCGGTCCCGACGTCTATCCCCTGACACTAGTCGATCTGCCCGGTTTCTTCCACAGCGCAACGGCTACTCAATTGCCCGACATGGTCATTGTCAACCAGCTGGCTGAGAGCTACATGAAGCAGAAGAATTGCATCATATTGGCCGTGGTCTCGGCATCATACAACCACGCCAACCAAAAGGTCCTTACCGAGGTGGCCAAGCACGACCCCAACAGAGAACGAACCCTAGGAATCATCACAAAACCTGATCGTGTTCAGGGGGCATCCCAAGAACAAACATTTCTTCAACTCGCCAGAAATGAGGAGGTCACTCACAAACTTGCACTCGAGTGGCATGTACTAAGAAACAGCTCGGAAGAAGATCTTGAGGGCAAGGGCCACGACAGAGATGCTACCGAAAAGAGCTTCTTTGCATCGGGGAAGTGGTCAAGCCTGCCCGTGAAGAACAGGGGCATCGACAGCCTCCGCAAGAAGCTCAGCAAGGTCCTCTTGGCACACATTCAAAAGAACCTGCCAGGTCTCATCGAAGAGATTGAGGCGAACCTGAAGAGCCGTGAAGAAGAGCTTGAGCGGCTAGGAAAAGCGCGGTCAAACACTGACGACATCCGTGAGTACCTGGCCGACATCACGTACGAGTTCCAGCGCCTATCGCGCGATGCCATCCACGGACGATACAACGATGCGTTTTTCGGGACCCTGTACGACGACGAAAACAAGCTCAGGGCAAAGCTTCGAAATCTGAACCGCGCTTTTGACTTGACCATGACAACGAAAGGAGCCAGCCGAGAAATTGTGTGGGAGGCTGACGAAGTGGACAACGCGCACGAGGAGACCCAGTCCGAAATGGTCAACACAAAAGCCAAGCAAATAGAATACTCCATCAAGGAGTTTGAGAGGAAAGACGAGCACACACCAGAATATCTCTCGCCATACCTCGACCTCTACAAATTCCCTAGCCCTGAGCCCGTCACCGAGGCCGAGATCAAGGACGAGCTGGAGAAGCTCGCATCCGACAACCAGGGCAAGGAGTTTCCCGGTCTTCCCAATCCGGAACTCGTCATTGGCTTCTTCAAAATGCACTCGAAGCCCTGGGAGGAGATTGCCTCCTTCCATCTCGACGTCATCGTTGAGCACTCCAAGATCTTTGTGGAGCAGCTGCTCAGCCACGTCGTCGGCCCCGACCAAACGACTCTTTCCTCTGTACTATATACCTTTGTCGACCCTTTCTTTGATGGGAAGGAAGTCCTACTGAAAGAAAAACTAAAGGAAATCATCCGCCCGTATGTTGACGGATATGTGCTGCCGCTAGAGGCAGAGTTCCACGACAGGCTATCAAAACGAGCCATCCATCGCATCATCGACAAGATATCCGATCTTCTGAGCGAGGCCCCGGCGGCTCCAACAACTGAGGAATCAGCCGAAGCAGCTGAAGCCAACAAACTGAACCGCATCAAACTACTCAAGTCCCTGGTCGAAGAAGAGACCTCGGCAAGCAACAAGTTTGGCGCCGAAAAGGTCATTGACATGACCATGTCATATTACGAGGTAAGCAGACGAGAACATTTCCCTTTTGTCACTTTTCCCTTTCGGTTTCTAACATGGACAAGATGTCACGACGCACATTTACGGAAAACGTCATCAACCTCGCCATCGAGAGCTGTCTCCTCTCGGACATTCCCGAAATCTTGACGCCCAGGGCGATTTACCGGATGGACGAGGAGACGATCAGGGAGTTGGCCGCAGAGTCGGAGGATGTTCAGGCAGATAGAAAACGGCTCGAGGGCCAGATCAGGGCCCTTGGCGAGGGGCTTCGGAAGTGTCAGCGGTGCCGGGCGAGGATGAAATCAGGTATTATTGCCGGGGTTTCCAAACAATCATTATTATCCTAGAGAATAGATCGTTTTCTGACAGGCTCGATAGTTTTCTCCCCTTCGCGACCCGGCCCCTACTGCTCCTCGTCCCCACATGCAGAGAAAGAAAAGCAATTATCCACGCCAGGTAGTCCTCTTTCATTTTTTTAGGGACCTCGACCCTGTCCTCTTACACTGAAGGGACCGTGCTCATCGTGATCGCAGACGCCGCCACGACCCCGGACGGTAGCCGGCACTTCACCTGGGCTTTCCCACCGCCTAAAGAATCCTCCTCCTCCTCCTCGTCAGCGCTCCCAGATACGCCCCAGTCCAAGCACGGGTCCCACCCGTCGTCGGGCTCGGCCAAGAGTTTTGTTGAGGGATCGCCCACGACCCTCTCGCAGGGCCTCTTCGACCTGCTGCCCTCTTCCCCGTCCTCCTCGGACCATTCCAGCTCCAAGAACACGCCCTCTACAGGCAGCACTGACAAGGATGCCGGTGAAGCCCCCGGCACCGCGTTCCCTCTCTTCTTTGCCCACGCCGAGAAGGACACCATAGGCGGCGCGTCCAACGCGATCCAGAACATAGAAAACATTGGCGGCCAGGACGGTTACAGGCATTGGTCAATGGAGGAGCTCCGGCTCGGCGATTATGCCCAGGGCCGGCGTTATGGCCCCGACAACAAGGGCAGTATATTCGGCTCCATATTCGGATTTGGAGACGCCACTTCTAAGGCCACGGCCGCCGCTAAACTGGCCGCCGAGGCCAATGCTCCCGACAGCGACAGTGAAGGTAAACCTCCCGACAACAAGCGAATACGCTCAAACTCGAGAGGTGACGAGACTCCTGAATGGGCCAGCCCAACCGCATAATGACCAGTATCACGCACAATCCACCCGCACTCTCTCCGCCTGACTCGCCCAGATGGACTGCCCTCATCCCCGTCCAAGCACCATCTCCACAGCTCCCTTTCAGCTCCCGCTCAGCTCGTCCACGTGGCGTGGCAGCTAACGCTCCCAAGTTCCGGCCCTGTGCGGCAGCTCTCTCTCTGTTTTTTTTCGGTGAAATGATGGCCTCCGAGAAAAGTTACCGACGTTGTCCCGGAGGTTGCACTCGGGGAATATCCTCGTTGATCTGCGGATGTGGGTTTAGTTTTTTTTTAATGTGCCGGGGTATTTATTTCTGCAGCAAGCCAAGTTCTATGTATGTTTCGTTGTTTCCTGGGCTCTATTTGTGCATTGGCGGCGCAACAAACCACCAGATCTGGAAATGCGCAACACTGTCCCGTCTCTCTAAATATTATGAAGGCCATAAGCCAAGACTTTTAGCTTCAGATGTCCCGTATGGAAAAGAAAAAAAAAAAAAACAATGATACATAGTCAATCCAACTAGCGTCCACCGAAATTCGCGGGGTCTTAAAAGATTCCGACAGTCCAGGTTTGAGAGGAGCAAGGATCAGCGGCGGCCCACCCGCCTCGACTAACATCCGAATGCCCTCGGGTCTTAAATAAGTCAGCCGCCCAGACGGCGAGCCAAGACAGCAAGAGCGCCCTATAAAACAGCGCCTGGGTAAAAAGCCCACAGCCAACCCGCTTTCTATGATTTCTCATCTGTGCAAGCGCTACAGGGGCTTTCTCTTCGACGTCTTCGCCATAATGACCCTCGTCAGCATCCTCAAGTCCGTCGTCGCGAGCCTCGCGCCCTTCCACCTGCTGTCCTTCTCGGCGCTGCTGGGCTCGCAGCTGTACCAGTCCTTCGTCGTCACAAAGGTGGCCTTCGCCGCCCTCCCCGGCCCCGCCTACACGAGCTTCCAGAAGCGCATCTTCCCCGTCTACTTCCACGGCCAATCCCTGCTGCTGCTGCTCACGGCCGTGACATTTCCGCCACATGGCCCCGTGTCATTAGTGCAAGACCGCCGGGACTGGATCCCCTTTGCGCTGTCCGGCGTCTGTGCGGCCCTCAACTTTGCCGTCTACGGGCCGCGGACGCGCCAGTTGATGCTGGACCGGGCTGAGCAGGGTAAGTTTTATCAAACATGGGCAACCCCATTCCCATGTCCGGGAACGTTGCTGACGAAAAACACAGGCCGAATGGAGTCCAAAGCGGCTGGGTCCGAGGGGCCCAGTCCAGAAATGGCTCTGTTGAAGAAGAAGTTTTCGAGAGCACACGCAATGTGCATTCATCTAAACCTCGTGTCAATGGGTGCGCTTTTGTGGTATACTTGGCGATTTGCTTCTCACCTTCAATATTAACTGGAACCCGGACACGACAGTGTCGTGGAGTAACTAAACTCATGACTCAACGATGGATTCGCATCTGAAATAGACAAGGGTCATTCAATGTCATTTATATATCAACTTAGATACCAATTCTCTCTTCAATTCTATATCAACATTGGAACAAAACAGTGCGTTGCTCGCCTTCCTCTAGTTGCTCTTCCAGATCTAACAAGCTCTTCAGGCTGAGGGCAGATATACTGCCATCTCCAGCCCACCAGAATACGGCGTCGTAGTTGTTTTGAAACCATTCTCCGGGTCATGCAAATAGCCTAGAAGTTCCTTGTACATTGGTTTGGCCATTATAGTGTTGTCAGTCAACACGATTGCGCCCCGTCTAAGTCGCGGCTTGATAATCTCCAGAGCCGGCAACGCCAGTGGCGTCCAAACTGTGATTCGTCAGTTAAATGTTAAACGCGTCTCTAGAGCCTCAACGTCCACTCACTATCCAGCAGCAACATGTCGATTTCATCAGGCATGCCCTCTTCAACCCTGAGCGTCTCTCGCAAGTCGCCCTCGCGCACCTCGATCCACGGCTCGACTTCGTTCCCGGCCTGTTTCCAGTGCTCCCTGGCCCTCGCCGCCTTTGTCGGCTCCTTCTCCGTCCCGATGACCTTGCCCGCTGCCGCCCTGCCGGCCGCCTTCTCCTCTGCCACGTTCTGCCCCACGGCCAGCGCGAGGTAGATTGTCGAGACGCCAAAGCTGGTGCCGGCCTCGACAATGTTGCGGGCGCCAATGCTCCGTGCGAGCAGGTACATGAATTGACACTTGTCCTGCTCGAGGCTAACAAACTTGTCGCGCATGTGGTCGTCCGATGAGGCGCTCCATTCGGAACCCCAAATGTAGTAGCTGGCGGCGCGGGTCAGGTACCACCAGAGTTGCGAAATGGACTTTTCCTGAGACTCGGATGCGGCGTGAAGCTTTTGGAGGAGCTCGTGGACGCGAGGGTTGGCCTCGACAGACCGGATGGCCGTATCCGGTGGTGCCATGGTTGGGAAGCGGATATACAGCGGTGGTCGAGTTATCAATGGCTCAATCTCAAACAAACTCCTTCAGTCGAGTTTGACATGCATTGTCCGATCAAACTCGCCAAAACTCCAACCCAGCACTATATAGAATACCAGTGCACGTTATCCCATGCCGATCTCGCAGCCCTGGGCTGAAAGAATATCCGATGTCCAGTCGCATCTAACCCCGCGATTCTCGGCCCTCCCACTCTCCAACGGCACCCCGGAGATGTCTGCGCGGCGGCATGCAAGTGTGACTCGCGAGCGAGCTCAAGTGGGGAAAAAGCCACCCTGCGAACCGCTTCCGAAGCAAGCCACAATGCGAATAGAGGCACTCGCCTGCGGAAATGCGACCCCAACGGCGGATCGGGCGGCACCAGCCATTTCTTGGGCTTAGCGAGTCACACTCGGAGGCCCCCAGATGCCTGGCATTGCTCCAGCTCGTGACTAACCGGACGCTGCCGGGTTCGCAATGCAGCAGGGTGTGGTTTTGGTAGTATATTAGGTCCGTCAATAGGTCTCACTTGCAACCCCGAAGTCCGGGTTTAGCGAAGTGGGGATCCGGTGCAAGCCCGGCATACTTTATCACCGGCTAGTAATCTCGGGTCCGATGTTGTACATTATCTAGACGCCGGGCCAGACCCGTGTTATAACCAAAATGTCTGTTCTTCCTTGCCAAAAACGGAATTTCATTTCTTAGAAAATATATAAATCATGTCGCATTCAATAATTTTTTAGCGTCTAGTCTTGAAAATGGATTTGTGAAATTGATTCTACAGCTCCTCTTCCTAGGCGCTTACCCTGGACTTTGCTGCACCCGTCATATGGATGTGATTTAGACACTTCGACATTTTGCAACAAAGATCCTGATGATAGGGCTATACCCCTTTTAAAGATTATTGCAATTCCCAATGTTCATGCTGACAATTGCCAAATTACCTAACACTCGTAGCCTATCCGAGTGTGAAGAGAACATACCATACGCAGACCCAGTCACCCACCATTGCAAGCATCAAAATATCATCTAGACACACTCAAGAAAACTATATTTCGCTACAAACGAATACTAGAAATGACGAGGGTAGATACTCCATGCTCACTTCCATCTGGAGAAGCCGAGCGAACGAAAACCCGCATCACGATGCATTGGGAAGATTCCATGGCGCAGAATTACATCACTTTTGCGTATCACCAACGTTGTTCGTCACAGATCATCACTGCATGATACAAACCTTGCATCTAGACCGCCGCAGTATCGGACAGGCAGTGGAGGTCCCTCGCACAGAACACCAAAATCACTTCTGCAAGTATTCCTACATGATGCCTGGCGTTGGCATTGAGGCGTGACTCCTTTCGACAAGGCAGCCGGACATGTTAGGCAGATAGCTCCAGCCCCAAAAACGTGTCACCTTAAGATGCTTATCTCTTTTGTAGATCCGGCAGAAGGATTTGGTATGACGTCCATGCAAACGTCACAGTACACCATGTTAGCAGCTTCATTTCGTCATGTCAGGCAAGAGAGACATTGCAATCTTACTGCAAAGCCCTGCGGTTGAATTCTACGGATGACCCGGAAAAGTGCGATGACGAGTGTAACGGGTCTGGACCCCGGGAGGAGGCTGAGATTTGCCTTCTCGCCGCCTCGTCTTCTTCATCCAAGGTCACCGGAGCGCTGTGACCAAGGTCGTAGAGGAAAGAGCAGACGAAATCAGTCGATTCTTACACCTTCGGGTCAGACAGCAGCAAGTGTGGCAGTACAAGATCAACATCACACGCGATGTGCAGAGAAGATCAAGTCGCACTCACCCCGGCCCATTTGTTTGCCACTGGCGGTACACATGCCAACAATCGAGCGGTTGATGGTCAAGAGTTCCAAGCTTGTGCCTTGGTGAAAAAAGAAAGTCAACGTCGGCCAGGTGTAAGTTTTGTCTCAGCTCGTAACCGCGGGACGGGCTCTCGTGTTCCGGGCCAAGTGGTAGCTGATGAGGAGAAAACAGAAGACGGATAACCATTCGACGGGCAGGAGCGAGGATTTTTGTCGTGGTCACGTTGTGCGAGCTCACACCATCTCCCTGGGCGCATCGTCGAGCCCTCGGAACTCTACCGTGCAACGGCGTATGTAGGTTGCCGATCAGGCGCGGTTGGGGGGAGGAGACCAAAGTCACTCGACCTGTCCGGTTTCGCCAACCGCCGCGAAGCACTGCACTGACTCGACCGGAGGTGAACAGCAAACAAGCATGTGTGACAGGCGTGGTATTGCGAAGGGAGGCCGATGACTGAAGTAGGTCCAACATTGATGGAGCGTTACACGGGCTGCGTCACAGCCCAGTGAGACGGGGCGTCCCGGAGATCCGCGAGAAGCGAAACCAAGACTAGCAATCGGGACATGGCAGACGCCGCCGCCGGCAGGCTTCTTCCCCAGCGCGGTGCCGTGCCGGCTGGCGGTTGGACTCGGGTACAGGGTATGAACCCTGAGGATATCGAACACATCACCGTTGGAGTGAGCTCGTGAACGTCCAAAATAGATGTTAGTTGCAGATAGATGCCTCGTGAACAAAACCGACACGTAGACTGGCGAAAAGTGCCATGATAGTGCAATAAGTGTGAGGTATGGGGGTTTACACGTGTCTGGCGGGGTTGAGGGTGGGAAGGGTGCGGGAAAAAATCTGACCGGTCTGAGGATCGAGTATTCGGTGTCGGCCTGAGTGTTGCACTTTGAGCTTCTTGCAGCGTGAGAATAGACGAGGCACCTGCAAGGTTCATGCACGTGCACAATATCGCGGGTGCTGAACTCTGAGGTGAGGAGACCGGTGATACATGGTATGCGAGAGGAGCTTCGGTTGGCAACCCAGAAGGCCGGGCCCAAGCCACCCGGACGTGGGAGGAGGCCTGACTTTGGAGGGACCAAGTTCCAGTACTTGCCGTGGGGGTTTCGGAGACCAGAACTTTGGCCCACCGCCATATTGACGTTGTTATCACGGGGATTTCAGGAGGGTGTGGGCGGGGCGCAGCGTGGATTCGCTCAGAGGCCCGGGAAAAAGATGAAATGCACGGTGCCCGCCTAATCGAGGCATTTGCAACTCCCGTGTGGACTGGAAGCAGGCTGTGAAATGCAGAGGAGAGAAGGGGATCGGCGGCGGTTAAAGCAGGGACTTGGAGGGGGGGATCAAATGTAAGAAGGCCGATCACTGCGACGGTATTTGTCGGATACTTGTCGACTTGTGGTGATAGTGAGTGGGAAAAGTGTTGCCGCCCACGGCCAATCAGCAGCCAATGCGACAACAAAGTCTCCATGTCCGTGGATCTCTCCCAAATCCCTCCCTCCCTCCCACCCCCAACGACGAGATGGGAGTTGAGACAAAGGAATGCCAGACAAGGAAGCGGCGTCGATTTTCATTTTGATGACGAGACCCCGATTCCGGGATTTGAAAGACAAAAGAGACGGGGGGGCTGACGCCTTGTCTGTGAGACCTGAGATGAGCAGCGGAAAGTTGGTCATGTAGACTGAGACCTGGTCCGTCCGGACCCCAGGATTCCTGTTCCGTGGAAGTTCTGGTTGAATCCATTCGCGGGTGGGCGACTGGGGGAGCAAGGATTTGCCTGGTCGCTGCGGCAAGGCAAAACAGAGTCAGAGCCGTCCGCGGATGGCAGACTGATGACAGGTCAAGGGGCGGCGCAGGAGCCAACTGGAAAAATGACGTCGAGGTGTCTAGCATGCTTCGGAAGATCGCAGCCTTGCGTCAATGCACCCATGTGGTGTTTGCCTCTCTCGCATTATCATTATTGTTTTCTGACGGCCAGCGTCTCGTCGTCTTGGCATCAACATGGTTCTGTACAGGTGTCAGGTGCGACGGATGAACCCACGATGACTTCACGCCGGGCTCCATCGAGACGTGACTCCCCTGGCACAGGGGAACAGGGAGAATAGTGCGAGGGGGCAGATTGGCGATGAGCAAACGGCGAGTTCCCGACGATCCTGATGGGTTTCTGCAGACTGTCTATCGACTGGGCGTCGTTGAAGGAGGGGGGGGAGCCACTTTTTCTGATGGCTTCGCGCGACCGAGTACAGTAGGGTAATGTACAGTACAGTTCTGTACATAGTTTTCTCAGCGAAAACGAGGAATGATGAGGGAATTGGGATTTGCGGGCCTGGTTGGTTATTGTGTTGCGGTAATGCGATGATCACTGTCCTGGCTCATTAGGTCGCGAGAGACGGTCACCGTATTGGACTGTGCCGTGGGCGGAAGAGATTCTGATTGGCACTTGGCGCAGACCACCGTTTCGAAGTCCTCTGAGCAACTGGTACGGACCCCTGCTTGGGGTCGGGCCTTGACCTGGTTGACGCGGAGGATTGTCGATCCATGACATCAGTTCGGCCGAGGGCATCCGTTGAGGGGGACCCTTGTTTTGGTGCGCTGATGGAGCGCCCGGGGGATGGACCAAATTCTGTAACCCGCAGTGAATGAGCGGATGGTCGTTGGTCCACCCAGGGCACAGTGTGTTCATCCCTTGGGCAGAGTTTGTCGCGTTGATCTTTGCTGTGAAGGAAAGGCGCAAAACTCTGAAGTTTTGCGGAGGCCGGGTCCTGGTCCCCCAGTCCCCCTGAAAGAATAATAAATCAGGTGGTAATGGCGTCGAGATAAGACAGGAGTGCGCATCACAACCTCATCACCGTGCGTCGAGGGGGGAGATGGATGAATGGTAAAGGGTCATGCTGTTGGGGTCCAATCCTGAGCAGATGCGACCCCAGATGCATCTATAATGCATCAACTACACCGCACGATGCGCCCGGGAGCTGTATGGAGGGACCGTGGGATTCCTGCTCGAGATGGGGGGGAGAGGGAGCATGGGCATTTTTTCTCACCTCGCAGGTCGTCGGGTCGGGGCATTGGAGGCTTCGGTAATATTCAGATCCACGAGTCTGTGGCGGGCAGTGTCAATCTTGACCCGACTTGGAGGTTGACCGACGCTCGTGTCAAGGCGTGCATTCTGCTTACAGCAGCAACATCCAAAACGGCCAGTGAATGGCCTGAGCGCGCGCGGAGAAGGGCAGACGAAGCCGCGGGACACAGACCCAGAAAAAACGGGAGAAGAGCTCTTGAAGCGAGGGGAGTAGTCACTCCGAAAGACATTGGCTAGGGCAAAACACGTTGGAGGCTCAATGAAGCCCAATCAGCGGGCGGGTCATTGAGGAGCGCGCAACCGCCGCAGGCAGGACGGGCAGTTACATAGAGGCCATCGGTGTCCCATGGGCCATGAGCCCATCCCATGAGGGGAAATGATTGATGGTCATGGGTGGAGGGATGAGCGGGTACATACGGTTTGAAGCACGAACGTCGTCGTCTCATGTGGTGAGGAAGGGGGATGACGACGATGACGATGATTAGACGGAGGTGACAGCGGGATGAAGAGCCCGCGGCCCACTAGCTCATTAGCCCAGGCTGCCAGCTGCCCAGCTACCGCCTCGCCTCACTCAAAAGCTCTTGGCCGCCCACAGCACGCCCACAGCTCGCCCACAGCTCCAGAGGCTCCAGGGCACTGAGAAACACCGGAAAGCCTCCTGGGCTGTGGGACTTTGGGGCATTGCCTGGCCACAGGGGGGGCGCTGGGGGTCGCTGGGGGGTGTCGTTCAGGGCGGAATGGCCCAAAAAGGCCAATGAAGATGTGCGCTCGCTCTGCCTGCTCCTCAAAGGGCAAGCTCGCTGGTTCCACGGGTGATGGGCGGTCGTGTCCCCACCCCAAGGCGGGTCTGTCGTGCCCCCCAGGCAACTCCAGCATGTGGCCAGCGTGGTGGGCTGCAAGGACCAAGCTATTGCGTCACTTGCGCTGATCGTCCCAAAAATTTGCAGGTTTTCCTCTCGGATCTCTCTTGGCTCCTGGCATGCTGTGCCACTGCAATGCCTCCCTGACCTGTGCCAGACAGCTCCCGCTAGGGGGCGGGAGGCCGTTTGAGAGGGCCCGGTTGTCGAGGGGACCCTTGTGTTTGAGGGGCCCTGACAGGATTTGCTATTTTCTGCCTGGCAGCCTGGGGCTATAGCAGCGTAACATATCAGTTGGATGCTGATGCAGTGGACGGTGGTTTGGTGGTGGTTGTGGATGGGGTTGTGGTGGCGATCGTCGTATTCTCCTCTCTATTTTTTTTTCTCTCACGGGGAGGGGAGGGGACAGGGACGGAAGCGCTCGACGTTGACACAAAAGAAACGAGGGTGCGGGCAATCAACGTGGGATGAGGATGGGCGACAGTGCGTTTGACGACGTCAGTCCACTGTCTATTAGGAGGCTCCCAGGCCCTCTTTTGCCCCGTACCGTGCTGGTGCGGTTGGGCCCGATACTGTACTTGGGGACCGAGTAGCGCCTGTCCCGGCCGGCGAGCAAGCTGGTAGCGAATTACGGCCTGATGGGGAGCTGGGCGACTGCTGCTGCTGCTGCTGCTTCTACTGCTGCACTAGGTCGCGTGGGCGCTAGCGCCGGCATCTTTCATTCGCGAACCTGGCCCTGTCTTGTGTTTCGCTGTTGCACAACGTTGGCCCTCGCTGTATGCTGGAGAGATTCGCGGTATTGGTACCCGGGCAATAGCGATAGGCGCCGGAACGCGACATTAGATGGAATTGCAAGCTGCCCCCCCCCCCCCAACTCGTACCTGGTACAAGGATCGACACGTGCAAACAGGTATAGCGCCCCTCTGTTAACGAGAAACGGTACCCGCCGGGGCATAGCTCCTCTGGTACCTGGGCCTGACAGACGAGGGACCAACGTCCACATGACTCCTGCAGTGTCGACACTTGCCTTATTGGGCTACGCCCGTCGAGCCTTGTCCCGGCGTCCCAGGGTCTTCCCTCACTTTGGCCGACGTCTCTTTTTAACTCTGGTCCTCGTGCTGGTGCTTCTTATTTTGACTGCCGAACGACGACATGTCGATGTTCATGTCATGTACAGTACAAGGGGGGGGATTGCACAGGCCGGGCGCTCAACGTGTAGAACCTAGAACCGAACCAATGCAATGACATGGGTACTCGGTAGCATCTGCCGTACCGTATTCTGTACTCCTGAGCAGCAGAGTGGTAATTAATTATTAGCCACGGCAGCTAATTATTACATTCCCTTCCCTTGGCTTGCCCGCAGGCCAGGCCAGAGCTAGACGGATTCTCGTTTCCCTTTCCTGTTCTTTCTATTGCTTGCCCCGCCCGTCTCCTGGTGACATTCGGACTTTGTTGCTTGCCTCTCGGCCGCCAAAGCTCAAGGTTGTTCTTGCCACCTATTTTTCTCACCCACTTGCCTCATCTTCCCCACAGTGACCTCAGACGTCGAATCCTCTTGTTTGCCTGTCGAAGCTCCCGGCAATCATAATCACAAACCCCATCCCATCCCTTTGGTTCTATTTCTCTTCTCTTTTCTTTTTTTTCCTTTTTTCCCCATACAACCTTGGCTATCTGCTTCTCGACTCTTCCTGTCTTGTCCAGTCATCAAACTCGCCCAACCGTCAGTAATCTCCCCTCTTCTCCCCCTTTCCCGCCTCTTTGCTCTGGTTTCTCGTGCTACCCTGCTTTGTCTTGGGCGTCTGGCCTAGCCCGCGCCGTCTTGGGTCCCTTAACCAATTTTTTTTTTTTTGTTTGTTTGCATCTCTCTCCCCCCCGTCAGCTCCTTGCCTGTTCTATTTGGTCTTCTGTCCCCCATTCTCTGACGCTTGGTTGCTGCAGGGTCACCACCCTCTCCACAATATAGCAGGCGCCTCCCCATATCCCAGTGCCAGTGCCAGCCCAGTCGCTCCTCCCTTGTAACGCAACCGCGGTACCGTACCCGTCCGTACCTGCCTCAGCACCATACCCGGACTGGTACCAGTACCGGTACCCGACTGCACCGCACCCGCACCTGCACGCACCCAGCACCCAGCACCCAGCACCCTGTCAGCCAACCAACCAGCCAAAAAAAAACTAGTCCAGGTAAGTACTACCAGCAAAATAGTCAAGCCCCTCGCACCTTCACACGCACCTTCGCACTTGCCATGCCATACTTAGTTGGGTCCCCGTCGCCCCTCTGATTCCCACCCACTTCCCACGTTCCCACGACTCACGAGCTTCTCCTTGACCGCCCGCCCTTCCAAAAACGACCAGACCCCCCCAAAGGAGACAAGACACTCTTTTGATTCATTTCCCTTCTGTCTCTCCCGCGAAACGAAAACATTGCAGCCCAGACCTAGTTCCTGCATTTCGCTCACAGCTCGTCAGCTCTGCCTGAACTCGTCGAAACCCGTAAACTACGCCCAAACCTTCGAGCAGCCACGTTTTTTTTTTTTCCAATCCGGCCTAGACGACTCGGTCGTCTCGCTCTCGCTCTTCCCTCGGGCTCTCCGCCTTGCTACCAATTCCACCCTCACCAGCTAGGCATTTCGACTCGGTGTGGACCCTGGACCGCAAAGCCCCCAAAAGCATCCATCAGCCTCGGCCGCGCCGCGCCTCGAGATCCAGACCCTCGATACCACGTGGAGCTGTTGGCATTGGGAATCGCCTCGCGTCACCCCTCATCAGCTCCCTTGCTCTATATACCTGC
The DNA here is from genome assembly GCA_020623665.1 of Calonectria multiphialidica. Taxonomy (NCBI): domain Eukaryota; kingdom Fungi; phylum Ascomycota; class Sordariomycetes; order Hypocreales; family Nectriaceae; genus Calonectria; species Calonectria multiphialidica. Next base: position 171,780 of record JAHVYC010000115.1, read on the forward strand.
TGCACGCGACCTCGTCCAGCCTCGCGCCGTCATCGCTCCCACTTCCGTCGCTAGCTCGACCCGTCGACCCTCAATCCACCCAGCTGCCTCTCGTCACCTGTCCTGGCGACGACCACTCTTGGATGTTTCAAACATCTCAGAACAACCCACTGGTGACGACATAGCTCGATCTGTCCAATATTCTCCGTTTCGCCCCCCCACGGACTTAAAGACGCCCAACACGCCCTATCCACCCCTCCCACTCCCACACTCACAACATCCCGTCATTATGTCGGAAGAAACAGAGACCCAGACTCTCGGCCCCATTCAGCCTCACCCCATTGCGCGCTCCGATTCCTCGACGTCTACGAGTCCCTCCGATCACAACGAACCCATCATCCACCAGCCCATCCCTCAACGGCCGCCGCTGCCCACGCGAAAGAGCAGTGGCCCCTTGGTCGTTCCCCGTGACAGTTCCGCAGTTGGCCCCATTGAGCCTAACTTTGGCCCCGATGATGTCAGAGCGATGAGTCCCCGGCGAACAAGCGAAGACCTTGACAAGATTGGCAAGGAGGCCAGGGAAGAGATGAGGAGGTGAGTCACAGTCAATTGTGCAGGACGCAGAAAAACCCCTCGAGGCTGGGTGCTGACCGTTACCAGACATGCAAAGGCTCTCCAGGACTCCCTGCTGACCATTTTTAACCGCATCGAGGCGGTGCGTGAGGAGCACGACAAGCTCGACAACAACAATAAATTTCTACAAAAGTACATTGGTGACCTGATGAGTACCAGTAAGATTACTGCCTCTGGAAGCCAGCGAAAGAAATGAAGAAGGGCTTTGGGACGGGAAAAGATTGCCGCAAAGGCAACTGCCGATCAACCAAGCCAAATCTCGACACAACGTCTTGAAAGACCAGCTCCCGATGAGCTGTACCAACCCGATTATGCGAGTCGACATTACGCGACGGAACCGGGTCACAACTCGAACTCGAAGTCTTCTGAAGCACCTGTCAACACACTTTTGGATTCACACTTTTTGGGGCCCTATAAAGAGGGCATGATACCCGCGCTATTTGCGCAACTCCTTTTCTTCCATTTCCCACCGCAGCCTTGAGTCGGGCGCGGCGGCACTGCACAAGCACATTGATTGTATATTAACGCATTACGAATCTTCGGATAACAGACTTGCATGACGGCATCGAACGCGGAGGAGGCATTGCTGGAGCCCTGATTTTGGTATTACTGTTTTTATCTGGACTTGCATACACCGGAACCATGCAATCGGAGCATTTGACTGCTCCTGGGGTTGGACCATGCCAGGAGGCAGGATTGGGCGTTTTTGGAACATGACCGACGTGCGCGCGCGCAAAGCAGGGGGGAGACATGGCGGCAGGTTTCGACGCCGACTACTTTTTTTTTTTTTTTTACTTCTTCTTTTTAGCGGTTTTTTTTTTTTTTTTTACTTCTTCTTTTTCGTTTCGCCATGCTGTGGTTTTTTACTAGTTCATATCATTTTCACAGTTGCTCCTCGTCTCGGGAATGTAGACCAGGTGGGAGTGGAGGCTTCCGGGAACCTGTTGGGTTTGGCTGCCAACATGGTTGTCTTGGGGTGGAGTATGGTCCGTTAAAAAAAATTTATTGCGTTTGAAGAAGGCATAATGACACGTCCCGAATCTGAATAGTCTTGAATCCTTCGTGTGCATGTGTGTGCGTGTGTGTGCGTGAGTGCGTGAGAGTGATTGTATGTATCTACGTATTGTGTGCGGGCTTTCCGTATGTGTGTCTTGGGGCAGTTCGTTTCTTGAACTTCTCGAACGGTCGAGGAAGCGAGTCTGGGCTTGAATGTCTCAATGCGGTTCGGCTATTGAGCCGCCACATGCACGATGTAGGCGTCCAATGGCGGAGCCTCGATGAGCAGTTGGCGATGCATGTGGCATGTATGCTTTTCGATGACGATGGGCGTGGTTCACGGCGAGTCTGTGGGCATCTCGGCCGAGAGGGGGGGGCCTGAGCAGACAGAGAGGCTTGCACCCATGACAGTTGGGCTGCAACGATTGCCCAGACCGGGTAGGCAGATTGTGCAAATTTCCTCACCGTACCGTCGTCATGGACGTTTTTTGATTAGCCCCCTCTTCTCTTTTCAATTACGATACCCAGCTGGCCCGCTGTCATTAGCCTCTTTTTTTATCTATCAACCCTTGTCCCCGGGAGAGCTGCCCTTCCCAACGCACGTTCTACCCGTTCTGGGCAACCCGGTCGAGCAAG